>CAMRHE010000561.1:600000-966557 GCA_947044405.1 Leptodactylus fallax | reverse complement strand
CACAGGAAAGAGGACAGATCCTCTATATAATACACCGCACAGGAGAGGGGACAGATCCTCTATATACTACACCACAGAGCAGAGAGGACAGATCCTCTATATACTACACCGCACAGGAGAGAGGACAGATCCTCTATATACTACACCACACAGGAGAGAGGACAGATCCTCTATATACTACACCGCACAGGAGAGAGGACAGATCCTCTATATACTACACCACACAGGAGAGAGGACAGATCCTCTATATACTACAACGCACAGGACAGATCCTCTATATACTACACCACACAGGAGAGAGGACAGATCCTCTATATACTACACCGCACAGGAAAGAGGACAGATCCTCTATATACTACACCACACAGGAGAGAGGACAGATCCTCTATATACTACACCGCACAGGAGAGAGGACAGATCCTCTATATACTACACCGCACAGGAGAGAGAACAGATCCTCTATATACTACACCGCACAGGACAGATCCTCTATATGCTACACCACACAGGAGAGATCCTCTATATACTACACCGCACATGACAGATCCTCTATATACTACACTACACAGGACAGATCCTCTATATACTACACCACACAGGAGAGAGGACAGATCCTCTATATACTACACCACACAGGACAGATCCTCTATATACTACACCACACAGGAGAGAGGACAGATCCTCTATATACTACACCACACAGGACAGATCCTCTATATACTACACCACACAGGAGAGAGGACAGATCCTCTATATACTACACCGCACAGGACAGATCCTCTATATACTACACCGCACAGGAGAGAGGACAGATCCTCTATATACTACACCACACAGGACAGATCCTCTATATACTACACCACACAGGAGAGAGGACAGATCCTCTATATACTACACCGCACAGGACAGATCCTCTATATACTACACCACACAGGACAGATCCTCTATATACTACACCGCACAGGAGAGAGGACAGATCCTCTATATACTACACCACACAGGACAGATCCTCTATATACTACACCACACAGGACAGATCCTCTATATACTACACCGCACAGGAGAGAGGACAGATCCTCTATATACTACACCGCACAGGAGAGAGGACAGATCCTCTATATACTACACCACACAGGAGAGAGGACAGATCCTCTATATACTACACCGCACAGGAGAGAGGACAGATCCTCTATATACTACACCGCACAGGAGAGAGGACAGATCCTCTATATACTACACCACACAGGACAGATCCTCTATATACTACACCACACAGGAGAGAGGACAGATCCTCTATATACTACACCGCACAGGAGAGATCCTCTATATACTACACCACACAGGAGAGAGGACAGATCCTCTATATACTACACCACACAGGACAGATCCTCTATATACTACACCACACAGGAGAGATCCTCTATATACTACCCCACACAGGAGAGAGGACAGATCCTCTATATACTACACCGCACAGGAGAGAGGACAGATCCTCTATATACTACACCGCACAGGAGAGAGGACAGATCCTCTATATACTACACCGCACAGGAGAGAGGACAGATCCTCTATATACTACACCGCACAGGAGAGAGGACAGATCCTCTATATACTACACCGCACAGGAGAGAGGACAGATCCTCTATATACTACACCACACAGGACAGATCCTCTATATACTACACCACACAGGAGAGAGGACAGATCCTCTATATACTACACCACACAGGACAGATCCTCTATATACTACACCACACAGGAGAGATCCTCTATATACTACACCGCACAGGAGAGAGGAGAGATCCTCTATATACTACATCACACAGGACAGATCCTCTATATACTACACCGCACAGGACAGATCCTCTATATACTACACCACACAGGAGAGAGGACAGATCCTCTATATACTACACCACACAGGAGAGATCCTCTATATACTACACCACACAGGAGAGAGGACAGATCCTCTATATACTACACCGCACAGGACAGATCCTCTATATACTACACCACACAGGAGAGAGAACAGATCCTATATATACTACACCGCACAGGAGAGAGGACAGATCCTCTATATACTACACCACACAGGAGAGAGGACAGATCCTCTATATACTACACCACACAGGACAGATCCTCTATATACTACACCGCACAGGAGAGAGGACAGATCCTCTATATACTACACCACACAGGACAGATCCTCTATATACTACACCACACAGGAGAGAGGACAGATCCTCTATATACTACACCGCACAGGAGAGAGGACAGATCCTCTATATACTACACCACAGGAGAGAGGACAGATCCTCTATATACTACACCACACAGGACAGATCCTCTATATACTACACCGCACAGGAGAGAGGACAGATCCTCTATATACTACACCACACAGGAGAGATCCTCTATATACTACACCACACAGGAGAGAGGACAGATCCTCTATATACTACACCACACAGGAGAGAGGACAGATCCTCTATATACTACACCACACAGGAGAGAGGACAGATCCTCTATATACTACACCACACAGGAGAGGGGACAGATCCTCTATATACTACACCACACAGGAGAGATCCTCTATATACTACATCACACAGGACAGATCCTCTATATACTACACCGCACAGGACAGATCCTCTATATACTACACCGCACAGGAGAGAGGACAGATCCTCTATATACTACACCGCACAGGAGAGAGGACAGATCCTCTATATACTACACCACACAGGAGAGAGGACAGATCCTCTATATACTACACCGCACAGGACAGATCCTCTATATACTACACCGCACAGGAGAGAGGACAGATCCTCTATATACTACACCACACAGGACAGATCCTCTATATACTACACCGCACAGGAGAGAGGACAGATCCTCTATATACTACACCACAAAGGACAGATCCTCTATATACTACACCACACAGGAGAGAGGACAGATCCTCTATATACTACACCACACAGGACAGATCCTCTATATACTACACCACACAGGAGAGAGGACAGATCCTCTATATACTACACCACACAGGATAGAGGACAGATCCTCTATATACTACACCACACAGGAGAGAGGACAGATCCTCTATATACTACACCACACAGGAGAGGGGACAGATCCTCTATATACTACACCACACAGGAGAGATCCTCTATATACTACATCACACAGGACAGATCCTCTATATACTACACCGCACAGGACAGATCCTCTATATACTACACCGCACAGGAGAGAGGACAGATCCTCTATATACTACACCACACAGGAGAGATCCTCTATATACTACCCCACACAGGAGAGAGGACAGATCCTCTATATACTACACCGCACAGGAGAGAGGACAGATCCTCTATATACTACACCGCACAGGAGAGAGGACAGATCCTCTATATACTACACCGCACAGGAGAGAGGACAGATCCTCTATATACTACACCGCACAGGAGAGAGGACAGATCCTCTATATACTACACCGCACAGGAGAGAGGACAGATCCTCTATATACTACACCACACAGGACAGATCCTCTATATACTACACCACACAGGAGAGAGGACAGATCCTCTATATACTACACCACACAGGACAGATCCTCTATATACTACACCACACAGGAGAGATCCTCTATATACTACACCGCACAGGAGAGAGGAGAGATCCTCTATATACTACATCACACAGGACAGATCCTCTATATACTACACCGCACAGGACAGATCCTCTATATACTACACCACACAGGAGAGAGGACAGATCCTCTATATACTACACCACACAGGAGAGAGGACAGATCCTCTATATACTACACCGCACAGGACAGATCCTCTATATACTACACCACACAGGAGAGAGGACAGATCCTCTATATACTACACCACACAGGAGAGATCCTCTATATACTACACCACACAGGAGAGAGGACAGATCCTCTATATACTACACCGCACAGGACAGATCCTCTATATACTACACCACACAGGAGAGAGGACAGATCCTCTATATACTACACCACACAGGAGAGATCCTCTATATACTACACCACACAGGAGAGAGGACAGATCCTCTATATACTACACCACACAGGAGAGAGGACAGATCCTCTATATACTACACCGCACAGGACAGATCCTCTATATACTACACCACACAGGAGAGAGGACAGATCCTCTATATACTACACCACACAGGAGAGATCCTCTATATACTACACCACACAGGAGAGAGGACAGATCCTATATATACTACACCGCACAGGAGAGAGGACAGATCGTCTATATACTACACCACACAGGAGAGAGGACAGATCCTCTATATACTACACCACACAGGACAGATCCTCTATATACTACACCGCACAGGAGAGAGGACAGATCCTCTATATACTACACCACACAGGACAGATCCTCTATATACTACACCACACAGGAGAGAGGACAGATCCTCTATATACTACACCGCACAGGAGAGAGGACAGATCCTCTATATACTACACCACAGGAGAGAGGACAGATCCTCTATATACTACACCACACAGGACAGATCCTCTATATACTACACCACACAGGAGAGAGGACAGATCCTCTATATACTACACCACACAGGAGAGAGGACAGATCCTCTATATACTACACCACACAGGAGAGAGGACAGATCCTCTATATACTACACCACACAGGAGAGGGGACAGATCCTCTATATACTACACCACACAGGAGAGATCCTCTATATACTACATCACACAGGACAGATCCTCTATATACTACACCGCACAGGACAGATCCTCTATATACTACACCGCACAGGAGAGAGGACAGATCCTCTATATACTACACCGCACAGGAGAGAGGACAGATCCTCTATATACTACACCACACAGGAGAGAGGACAGATCCTCTATATACTACACCGCACAGGACAGATCCTCTATATACTACACCGCACAGGAGAGAGGACAGATCCTCTATATACTACACCACACAGGACAGATCCTCTATATACTACACCGCACAGGAGAGAGGACAGATCCTCTATATACTACACCACAAAGGACAGATCCTCTATATACTACACCACACAGGAGAGAGGACAGATCCTCTATATACTACACCACACAGGAGAGAGGACAGATCCTCTATATACTACCCCACACAGGAGAGAGGACAGATCCTCTATATACTACACCGCACAGGAGAGAGAGGACAGATCCTCTATATACTACACCACACAGGAGAGATCCTCTATATACTACACCGCACAGGAGAGAGGACAGATCCTCTATATACTACACCACACAGGACAGATCCTCTATATACTACACCGCACAGGAGAGAGGACAGATCCTCTATATACTACACCGCACAGGAGAGAGGACAGATCCTCTATATACTACACCACACAGGAGAGAGGACAGATCCTCTATATACTACACCACACAGGACAGATCCTCTATATACTACACCACACAGGAGAGATCCTCTATATACTACACCACACAGGAGAGAGGACAGATCCTCTATATACTACACCACACAGGAGAGAGGACAGATCCTCTATATACTACACCACACAGGAGAGAGGACAGATCCTCTATATACTACACCACACAGGAGAGAGGACAGATCCTCTATATACTACACCACACAGGACAGATCCTCTATATACTACACCACACAGGACAGATCCTCTATATACTACACCACACAGGACAGATCCTCTATATACTACACCTCACAGGAGAGAGGACAGATCCTCTATATACTACACCACACAGGAGAGAGGACAGATCCTCTATATACTACACCGCACAGGAGATATCCTCTATATACTACACCACACAGGACAGATCCTCTATATACTACACCACACAGGACAGATCCTCTATATACTACACCACACAGGAGAGAGGACAGATCCTCTATATACTACACCACACAGGAGAGAGGACAGATCCTCTATATACTACATCACACAGGAGAGATCCTCTATATACTACACCGCACAGGACAGATCCTCTATATACTACACCGCACAGGAGAGAGGACAGATCCTCTATATACTACACCACACAGGACAGATCCTCTATATACTACACCACACAGGACAGATCCTCTATATACTACACCACACAGGAGAGAGGACAGATCCTCTATATACTACACCACACAGGAGAGAGGACAGATCCTCTATATACTACATCACACAGGAGAGATCCTCTATATACTACACCGCACAGGACAGATCCTCTATATACTACACCGCACAGGAGAGAGGACAGATCCTCTATATACTACACCACACAGGACAGATCCTCTATATACTACACCTCACAGGAGAGAGGACAGATCCTCTATATACTACACCACACAGGAGAGAGGACAGATCCTCTATATACTACACCACACAGGACAGATCCTCTATATACTACACCACACAGAAAAGCATATGTATTTTTATTGCTTGGAAGGGGCATGGCTATATGGACAACCATTTTTCGGGACAGAACAGTCATCTCACACTCCCCGACCCCTTTCCACATATGGTTATTTTTGTTACATTTTGTCACAGAGTACAATACACAAACTACTACCTAGTCACACGACTCTTCCAAGTTGTTCCTTTCGTCCGGGCATTGTGTGCTGCCACTGTCATAGTAACCGAGCACAAATACACCACTGAGCGCAGGTCTGAGATAAAACGAAATTATTAACACAAAGCAGCAGACAAGGTCATTGAACATCAGCTTCTCCTGGAGAGACCAATTATTACACTACACCGCCGACAAAAACGTAACTATTCCAGCTGCCTTAAAGTGCAATTCCAGATACAGCTGATATTAACATCAATGGTACATATCGAGCTCTCAAGTTAAACGGTAGAATAGATTTAGCTAAATAGCTTCTCTTTATTCTTAATAGGACTCCCATCATGCCTAAGAATGAACACAGATTTCTTACTGTCTTTACCCTTAGAGATGTCTTGTCCTCAATACTCATCCATTCCGCCATGATTTTCCAACATCACTGTAGCGCAGTACCCCATAAACACTGGCAGAACTACTCACTGCTACCTGGTGTACTACACTGTCCTGCCTCTGCTCCCTCCCCAAGGCCACAGTTCACAACTAATTCCCCACATCATAGAATTATTTAAGGCACCTTCCTTCCTTGGAAGGTGCCTGTGCAATAAGGTTTCTAGTCTACCTCTGAAGGTGCCTGGCTATTTAGTTTTGTCTGTTCATTTTCTGACCTCTGTCTATTTACACATATCTCAACCTTTTCTGCCTGTCCTGACCTCTGGATGGTTACCTTATCTGAAACTATTCCACCTGCCCTGACCTCTGCCTGTTGTACTCTTAAGAAAGAACTTCGCCTGTGATGATCTTGGCTTGTCTAATGATCACAACCCTGCATGTCCCTTTGGTATCACACACCACTGTCACTGAACTGGGACTAGTCCTGAGGTAGCAACTTGGTGGCTCTTTGCAGCAATGAAGTCCAGAGTAGCCATAAGTCAAGCACAATAAATCCACGCATTCTGTGTTATAACTGCCTACAGTAATACTACTCCAAAGGACAAAAATAAAATCATACAACCCACAGAGGGTGAAGACATAAATAGTTGGAATGATACAGCAAAGCTGTAAGGCCGAGTGTTCTGCTGGGTGTTTTCTACTACACTGTTTCTTACATTTATTGTTTATGACTCATTCTCCTATTAATGGCCACAAGCTTTCATAGATGGTAACACGTAACAATGTACAGTACATGGCATCACAGTTACTATAATACTGTCCCCTATGTACAAGAATATAACTACTATAATACTCCCCCTATGTACAAGAATATAACTACTATAATACTACCTCCTATGTACAAGAATATAACTACTATAATACTACTCCTATGTACAAGAATATAACTACTATAATACTACTCCTATGTACAAGAATATAACTACTATAATACTGCTCCTATGTACAAGAATATAACTACTATAATACTACTCCTATGTACAAGAATACCCCCCCTTTGTTAACTACTATAATACGCCCTAGAAAGATATAACTACTATAATACTGCCCCTATGTACAAGAATATAACTACTATAATACTGCCCCTATGTACAAGAATATAACTACTATAATACTGCTCCCTATGTACAAGAATATAACTACTATAATACTGCTCCTATGTACAAGAATATAACTACTATAATACTACCTCCTATGTACAAGAATATAACTACTATAATACTGCTCCTATGTACAAGAATATAACTACTATAATACTGCTCCTATGTACAAGAATATAACTACTATAATACTACTCCTATGTACAAGAATATAACTACTATAATACTACTCCTATGTACAAGAATATAACTACTATAATACTGCTCCTATGTACAAGAATATAACTACTATAATACTGCTCCTATGTACAAGAATATAACTACTATAATACTCCCCCTATGTACAAGAATATAACTACTATAATACTGCCTCCTATGTAGAAGAATATAACTACTATAATACTGCTCCTATGTACAAGAATATAACTACTATAATACTGCTCCCTATGTACAAGAATATAACTACTATAATACTGCCCCCTATGTACAAGAATATAACTACTATAATACTGCTCCTATGTACAAGAATATAACTACTATAATACTGCCTCCTATGTACAAGAATATAACTACTATAATACTGCTCCTATGTACAAGAATATAACTACTATAATACTGCTCCTATGTACAAGAATATAACTACTATAATACTCCCCCTATGTACAAGAATATAACTACTATAATACTGCTCCTATGTACAAGAATATAACTACTATAATACTGCTCCTATGTACAAGAATATAACTACTATAATACTGCTCCTATGTACAAGAATATAACTACTATAATACTGCTCCTATGTACAAGAATATAACTACTATAATACTGCCTCCTATGTACAAGAATATAACTACTATAATACTGCTCCTATGTACAAGAATATAACTACTATAATACTGCTCCCTATGTACAAGAATATAACTACTATAATACTGCCCCCCTATGTACAAGAATATAACTACTATAATACTCCTCCTATGTACAAGAATATAACTACTATAATACTGCCCCCTATGTACAAGAATATAACTACTATAATACTGCTCCTATGTACAAGAATATAACTACTATAATACTGCCTCCTATGTACAAGAATATAACTACTATAATACTCCCCCTATGTACAAGAATATAACTACTATAATACTGCCTCCTATGTACAAGAATATAACTACTATAATACTGCTCCTATGTACAAGAATATAACTACTATAATACTGCTCCATATGTACAAGAATATAACTACTATAATACTGCTCCTATGTTCAAGAATATAACTACTATAATACTGCCCCTATGTACAAGAATATAACTACTATAATACTGCTCCTATGTACAAGAATATAACTACTATAATACTCCCCCCTATGTACAAGAATATAACTACTATAATACTGCTCCTATGTACAAGAATATAACTACTATAATACTGCTCCTATGTACAAGAATATAACTACTATAATACTACCTCCTATGTACAAGAATATAACTACTATAATACTGCCCCTATGTACAAGAATATAACTACTATAATACTGCTCCTATGTACAAGAATATAACTACTATAATACTGCCCCTATGTACAAGAATATAACTACTATAATACTACCTCCTATGTACAAGAATATAACTACTATAATACTACTCCTATGTACAAGAATATAACTACTATAATACTGCTCCTATGTACAAGAATATAACTACTATAATACTGCTCCTATGTTCAAGAATATAACTACTATAATACTCCTCCTATGTACAAGAATATAACTACTATAATACTGCCTCCTATGTACAAGAATATAACTACTATAATACTCCTCCTATGTACAAGAATATAACTACTATAATACTGCCCCTATGTACAAGAATATAACTACTATAATACTGCCCCCTATGTACAAGAATATAACTACTATAATACTGCCTCCTATGTACAAGAATATAACTACTATAATACTACTCCTATGTACAAGAATATAACTACTATAATACTGCTCCTATGTACAAGAATATAACTACTATAATACTGCTCCTATGTACAAGAATATAACTACTATAATACTACTCCTATGTACAAGAATATAACTACTATAATACTGCTCCTATGTACAAGAATATAACTACTATAATACTGCTCCTATGTACAAGAATATAACTACTATAATACTGCCCCTATGTACAAGAATATAACTACTATAATACTGCTCCTATGTACAAGAATATAACTACTATAATACTGCCTCCTATGTACAAGAATATAACTACTATAATACTGCTCCTATGTACAAGAATATAACTACTATAATACTGCTCCCTATGTACAAGAATATAACTACTATAATACTGCCTCCTATGTACAAGAATATAACTACTATAATACTGCTCCTATGTACAAGAATATAACTACTATAATACTGCCTCCTATGTACAAGAATATAACTACTATAATACTGCTCCTACGTACAAGAATATAACTACTATAATACTCCCTCTTCCCTATGTACAAGAATATAACTACTATAATACTGCTCCTATGTACAAGAATATAACTACTATAATACTCCCCCTATGTACAAGAATATAACTACTATAATACTGCTCCTATGTACAAGAATATAACTACTATAATACTGCTCCTATGTACAAGAATATAACTACTATAATACTGCTCCTATGTACAAGAATATAACTACTATAATACTGCCTCCCTATGTACAAGAATATAACTACTATAATACTGCTCCTATGTACAAGAATATAACTACTATAATACTACCTCCTATGTAGAAGAATATAACTACTATAATACTGCTCCTATGTACAAGAATATAACTACTATAATACTGCTCCCTATGTACAAGAATATAACTACTATAATACTGCCTCCTATGTACAAGAATATAACTACTATAATACTACTCCTATGTACAAGAATATAACTACTATAATACTGCCTCCTATGTACAAGAATATAACTACTATAATACTGCTCCTACGTACAAGAATATAACTACTATAATACTGCCTCCTATGTACAAGAATATAACTACTATAATACTCCCCCTATTTACAAGAATATAACTACTATAATACTGCTCCTATGTACAAGAATATAACTACTATAATACTCCCCCTATGTACAAGAATATAACTACTATAATACTGCTCCTATGTACAAGAATATAACTACTATAATACTGCTCCATATGTACAAGAATATAACTACTATAATACTGCTCCTATGTACAAGAATATAACTACTATAATACTACCTCCTATGTACAAGAATATAACTACTATAATACTACCTCCTATGTACAAGAATATAACTACTATAATACTCCCCCTATGTACAAGAATATAACTACTATAATACTGCTCCTATGTACAAGAATATAACTACTATAATACTGCTCCTATGTACAAGAATATAACTACTATAATACTACCTCCTATGCACAAGAATATAACTACTATAATACTCCCTCCTATGTACAAGAATATAACTACTATAATACTCCTCCTATGTACAAGAATATAACTACTATAATACTGCCCCTATGTACAAGAATATAACTACTATAATACTACTCTGCTATGTACAAGAATATAACTACTATAATACTACTCCTATGTACAAGAATATAACTACTATAATACTGCTCCTATGTACAAGAATATAACTACTATAATACTGCTCCTATGTACAAGAATATAACTACTATAATACTCCCCCTATGTACAAGAATATAACTACTATAATACTGCTCCTATGTAGAAGAATATAACTACTATAATACTGCTCCTATGTACAAGAATATAACTACTATAATACTGCCCCTATGTACAAGAATATAACTACTATAATACTGCCCCCTATGTACAAGAATATAACTACTATAATACTGCTCCTATGTACAAGAATATAACTACTATAATACTACTCCTATGTACAAGAATATAACTACTATAATACTGCTCCTATGTACAAGAATATAACTACTATAATACTGCTCCTATGTACAAGAATATAACTACTATAATACTACTCCTATGTACAAGAATATAACTACTATAATACTACTCCTATGTACAAGAATATAACTACTATAATACTGCTCCTATGTACAAGAATATAACTACTATAATACTGCCCCCTATGTACAAGAATATAACTACTATAATACTGCTCCTATGTACAAGAATATAACTACTATAATACTACCTCCTATGTAGAAGAATATAACTACTATAATACTGCTCCTATGTACAAGAATATAACTACTATAATACTGCACCCTATGTAGAAGAATATAACTACTATAATACTGCCTCCTATGTACAAGAATATAACTACTATAATACTACTCCTATGTACAAGAATATAACTACTATAATACTGCCTCCTATGTACAAGAATATAACTACTATAATACTACTCCTACGTACAAGAATATAACTACTATAATACTACCTCCTATGTAGAAGAATATAACTACTATAATACTCCCCCTATGTACAAGAATATAACTACTATAATACTGCTCCTATGTACAAGAATATAACTACTATAATACTCCCCCTATGTACAAGAATATAACTACTATAATACTGCTCCTATGTACAAGAATATAACTACTATAATACTGCTCCTATGTACAAGAATATAACTACTATAATACTGCCCCTATGTACAAGAATATAACTACTATAATACTGCCCCTATATACAAGAATATAACTACTATAATACTGCCCCCTATATACAAGAATATAACTACTATAATACTGCCCCCTATATACAAGAATATAACTACTATAATACTCCCCCTATGTACAAGAATATAACTACTATAATACTGTCCCCTATGTACAAGAATATAACTACTAAAATACTGCCCCTATGTACAAGAATATAACTACTATAATACTGCCCCCTATATACAAGAATATAACTACTATAATACTCCCCCTATGTACAAGAATATAACTACTATAATACTGTCCCCTATGTACAAGAATATAACTACTAAAATACTGCCCCTATGTACAAGAATATAACTACTATAATACTGCTCCTATGTACAAGAATATAACTACTATAATACTGCTCCATATGTACAAGAATATAACTACTATAATACTGCTCCTATGTTCAAGAATATAACTACTATAATACTACCTCCTATGTACAAGAATATAACTACTATAATACTACCTCCTATGTACAAGAATATAACTACTATAATACTCCCCCTATGTACAAGAATATAACTACTATAATACTGCTCCTATGTACAAGAATATAACTACTATAATACTGCTCCTATGTACAAGAATATAACTACTATAATACTGCTCCTATGTACAAGAATATAACTACTATAATACTCCCCCTATGTACAAGAATATAACTACTATAATACTACTCCTATGTACAAGAATATAACTACTATAATACTGCCCCTATGTACAAGAATATAACTACTATAATACTGCTCCTATGTACAAGAATATAACTACTATAATACTACTCCTATGTACAAGAATATAACTACTATAATACTGCCCCTATGTACAAGAATATAACTACTATAATACTACTGCTATGTACAAGAATATAACTACTATAATACTGCCCCTATGTACAAGAATATAACTACTATAATACTGCTCCTACAGTGCTGGCCAAAAGTATTGGCACCCCTGCAATTCTGTCAGATAATACTCAATTTCTTCCAGAAAATGATTGCAATCACAAATGCTTTGGTAATAATATCTTCATTTATTTTGCTTGCAATGACAAAACACAAAAGAGAATGAAAAAAAAAGTCAAATCATTGATCATTTTACACAAAACTCCAAAAATGGGCCGGACAAAAGTATTGGCACCCTCAGCCTAAAACTTGGTAGCACAACCTTTAGACAAAATAACTGCGAACAACCGCTTCCGGTAACCATCAATGAGTTTCTTACAATGCTCTGCTGGAATTTCTCCAGGTCCCTGAGATGTGAAGGGTGCCTTCTCCAAACTGCCATTGTGAGATCTCTCCTTGGGTGTTCTATGGGATTCAGGTCTGGACTCATTGCTGGCCACTTTACAAGTCTCCAGTGCTTTCTCTCAAACCATTTTCTAGTGCTTTTTGAAGTGTGTTTTGGGTCATTGTCCTGCTGGAAGACCCATGACCTCTGAGGGAGACCCAGCTTTCTCACACTGGGCCCTACATTATGCTGCAGACTTCATAATGCCATGCACACGGTCAAGCAGTCCAGTGCCAGAGGCAGCAAAGCAACCCCAAAACATCAGGGAACCTCCGCCATGTTTGACTGTAGGGACCGTGTTCTTTTCTTTGAAGGCCTCTTTTTTTTTCCTGTAAACTCTATGTTGATGCCTTTTCCCAAAAAGCTCTACTTTTGTCTCATCTGACCAGAGAACATTCTTCCAAAAAGTTTTTGGCTTTCTCAGGTAAGTTTTGGCTTTTTTATGTCTCTGGGTCAGAAGTGGGGTCTTCCTGGGTATCCTACCATAGAGTCCCTTTTCATTCAGACGCCGACGGATAGTACGGGTTGACACTGTTGTACCCTCGGACTGCAGGGCAGCTAGAACTTGTTTGGATGTTAGTCGAGGTTCTTTAGCCACCATCCGCACAATCTTTCGTTGAAATCTCTCGTCAATTTTTCTTTTCCGTCCACATCTAGGGAGGTTAGCCACAGTGCCATGGGCTTTAAACTTCTTGATGACACTGCACACAGTAGACCCAGGAACATTCAGGTCTTTGGAGATGGACTTGTAGCCTTGAGATTGCTCATGCTTCCTCACAATTTTGCTTCTCAAGTCCTCAGACAGTTCTTTGGTCTTCTTTCTTTTCTCCATGCTCAATGTGGTACACACAAGGACACAGGACAGAGGTTGAGTCAACTTTAATCCATTTCAACTGGCTGCAAGTGTGATTTAGTTATTGCCACCACCTGTTATGTGCCACAGGTAAGTAACAGGTGCTGTTAATTACACAAATTAGAGAAGCATCACATGATTTTTCAAAGGGTGCCAATACTTTTGTCCACCCCCTTTTTTATGTTTGGTGTGGAATTATATCCAATTTGGCTTTTTGACAATTCTTTTTGTGGTTTTCCATTGACGACAAATTAAATGAAGATATTATTACCAAAGCATTTGTGATTGCAATCATTTTCTGGAAGAAACTGAGTATTATCTGACAGAATTGCAGGGGTGCCAATACTTTTGGCCAGCACTGTATGTACAAGAATATAACTACTATAATACTGCTCCTATGTACAAGAATATAACTACTATAATACTGCTCCTATGTACAAGAATATAACTACTATAATACTGCTCCTATGTACAAGAATATAACTACTATAATACTGCTCCTATGTACAAGAATATAACTACTATAATACTGCTCCCATGTATAAGTATATAACTACTATAATACTGTCCTCTAATAAAAAGTACTTTGTTACTATAACATTGATAGTTCTCACATTTTTTACAGTAACAGGGGAGTTTATAGGGGTAAGACATTGATGTAATTCCTTGAGAACACTACATAGGCCCTTGGATCTGTTATCTCAGCTTTTTCCTTGACATGATCTGGCAGTAGAATGAGTTATCCCCATGATATCAGGTCTCAGCCTGGCTGGTGAATGTCCCACGGCTTCCAGCTAATGGACTGTACATCTTTCCAGGGTTGGCCTGGCACAGCCTCGGCTATATCTACAGTGTATTACATAGCTCCTGCAATGCGTGCCAAGCTGCAGCTTCTACAGAAGTGGCTGGGAGAACTCCAAAGTGAACACACATGGGATCATGAGCCGACTGAAAACTCTACGGGGTTAATACAAATGCTGCCAATCAGGGTTGGCGTAACTAAAGACAGACCCATACGGCTAACAAGGGGCTGATTTAGGACGATACTATAACGCACAGTTTATTACTCTCTATAAAGTTGTTCCTAGGGACACTTCCCCGGTTGTGTTAGGCTTCCAACTACCAAGTATGACCCTCTGGGGCCATCTCTACTGCAACCTCTAAATGTTGGAGGATGAGGCAGCAGCCTTGCCTCGGATTTCAGTGGAATAATAAAAAATTATTAAAACCGCAAACAAATGCGGTAGAAACATGTGTGAGAGACTAAAGCAGTAGCCAAATTATCTCTCCTCCAGAAGGAAAGCTGTCTCTTTGGTGCCATCGTCTACAAGTTAGCTACCTACAGGAGACATTAAAGAGAGAGTTCTCCTTCTGGAGGAGAGATAATTTGCATATTTTCCCAGGAAGCATTGCTTACACCAGCTAGATCTCCACAAGGAAGACAAGTATCCTCCAAGACCCATCAGAGAAAATGGGCTACAGGGGGTATTTTGGTAACAAGCTTCCCCCAATCTAAAAGATAGAAGGAGGGGTAACTTGCTGATCGGTAGGAGCCTGGAGTGGCAGGTCGGAAATGTGCGCCACCACTTTATTTATTAATAGGAACCAGAGATAGCCAAGTGCTGTATTTTGGCTGTCTCTGGCATTCCCGACTTTTGGTATAAAAATCCCACCAAAATATTGCCCCAAAGGACCTGCTGGGACAAGGACTCTCACAGTGCTCGGAAAGCCACAGATTTCCTCTCTCCTGGTTCGATCTCTTCAGTCATAATCCACAGGGGAACCCTAGTGGGGGTATTTTGGGTATATTCCAGGGAAATAAAGAGTGGGATGTTATAAAAATGTTGTAAAAACAACTCTCACATTGGAGACATAAATCACTACATAATAAAGTCACAGTACACTAAAGCCCATCATAGAACTGTATCCTCGGGGGAGAAAACACTGTCTATAAGTAGGGTTCTTGTAAACGGTCTAGGAGTGGTCACTAGTGATTCCAGAAGATAGTCCATGAGTCGGGACACCCACAGAATTTCCATGAGCAGAGAAATTTTGGCCCACTCCATTTTAGCACACAAGTTCCAGTTTTTCCATAAAGCAAGGCCTCAGCCTTAAAGGGAGGCTGTCAGATCGATTTGGGACACTGAGCCACTCACAAGTCCTTAGTGCCCCAAATAGTCATAATGTAGTCCACCTTCATTGCGCATGCGCCCTGGGTCTGATGCATGCACACTAAAGCCAAGGGAACACCAGGTAAGTAAAAAAAGGTTTTGTTTTTTTTTAATACGAGCAGAGAGTATGTTATAGCAGGCCTATTCGAGACACTAGATACCCGAACCTATGGGTGGTTTAATGTCCCAAATCGACCTGACAGGTTTCCGTTAACTAGGTTTTCCCATTTTATAAAGTGACGGCATTTCTTTAGGATCTGTCAGCCTTTTATGACTGATGGAGGTCCACCACACCGATTCTAGTTTAGTACCACAACTTTTAGACTGTCCTTTGCCTATATGGTGGTTCTTGGCCATCAACTGCGCAGGGAACTGCAGTCTGGCCCAATGCAAGCATGGGGTTGCCGGTATTTCCAAGCATGGTGGGTGGCCGGACCAGTGCAGGGAAAACGTGTAAGGGGATGAAGGGCTGGCTTCATGCTCAGGATCAATCAAGGTCCCAGATCCCGTAAAGTGGTGACAAATCCTGACGAAGAACCTCCTTCCTAGACAATCGGTGACAGTTACAATAGGCTCCTTCAAGAGAAGAATCACTTCTTATTTCATAAGGAAATCTGCAGAAGTAAACCGGCCTACTTTGAATGAATTAAAAAAGGAAAAATTTCCATAAAAAAGAACAAAAATCCCCTCTTTCTTTCCCAGCATATTTCCAAACCTAGAAGCCCACAACTACAAAGGAAACTGTTTTGAGAAATCGCAGCTTCCATCTGCCGGGAACATCATTGATCCCACACATCATGTAAATGAACAGCCGCCTTGCAAAATCCATTTACATACTGTCACCGAGGTCTCCAAAACACTCATTTATGCCAATCAATGGGGGCACGACTTCCTGACGAGGCTCATGATACTAGCTGCCCACACACAATTACTGCGCCGGCAAGGGCACCGCAACGTACAGCCTGAGATACAGCTCTGTCAGATTTTAACTCTGTTTTGGCTTATTTCTCCGGGGAATAATAAAGTTTACCAGTTCATTCCCTGCATTGTTATAAGGAGTTATCCCATTATGGACACTTATTCCCTAATTACAGGACAGGGGATAAGGGTCCAATCGTCGGGTCTCCCAGTGATCAGGAGTCCCCCTAAGTCCTCCTTGTGAATGGAGCGCTAGTGCACTTGCATCACCGACGCACCATTCACTTCTATGAGGCTGTAATCTCTGGCCGGTCACACAAGCGCAATCACAAGGAGGCCTTAGTGGGACTTTCGGTCCCCCTGCCCTCCTGATCACTGGGAGACCCGATGATCTGGCCCCTAGCAATCAGACACTTATCCCCTGTCTTGTGGATTGGAGATAAATGTCCATAACAGGACAACCCCTTTAAGTTTTATTACTTATAGATCCCCTAAAGCCCTGTTTATTACCTTTGTGGAGGGCAGCTGGGAGGCCAGAATTTTCGTTCCTCTGCCTCCCCTACCGCTGCTCTTTCCTTCACAGACATCATCGACTCCCATCTTCTCGGGCTGCAGGTTACCTGAATACAGTGGAATCAGCCATGCGATGGAGAGTCGGCGCATCAGCAGGGGAGGCAGAGGAACAAAAATTCTGGCCTCCCTTGTTGCCCTCCACAAATTTAATAAAGAGGCCTGTATTAGTAATAAAACTTAACCAGAACAGGAAATGCACTGGTAAGCTTTCTTACTCCACATATAAGCCATCTAAATGGAAGATATCAGGGCAAATGGGACACTAATCCATCCACAGGTCCCTATGGACTGGTAGTTGAGTGTCTTAAAAAGCCCTATTCTAGCCATGCCTGTGTACACAGTAAAGAAAAAATGTAGTACTTACTTAGCTCCTTTACTCCTGATGTAGTTCTTCATTGAAGCCGGAGAGGTAGACCTTGACTTCAATGCGCATGCGCAGTAAGAGGAGCACTTCCTTGGCTTTACTGAACAACTGGGCAGGCACCAACAGAGACTCAACAGAATAATCTCTAGGTAAATATAAAGGGATTTTTTTTTTTTATCTGTGGACACTTACAGGATTGCAATAGGGCTATTTGGGGCACTAAACCATGTATCCATTAGGACAGGTGTGGAGAAAATGCTGCAAAGTAAGAATGCTTTCAGAAATGGAAGGGTTAATGGTTAATTTTGGTCAATGAACAAAGAAAAGAGAAATGTAAATCCCATCACTATTTGGTGTGACCTTTGCTCTTTGGAGGAGGAGTCCTGGAAGTGATGATCCGGCCCCCACAGATATAGCCCTGATCTCATCATCATCCAGTCTGTCTGGGATGACATGAAGACACAGACGGATTGGAGTAAGCAACATCCACAGAAGATCTGTGCTTAGTTCTCCAAGATGGCGGCGGGAACAACCTCCCTGCCCAGTTCTGCCAAAAACTGTCTGCAAGTACCGAGAAGAACTGATGGAAGGGAAAGGGCAAAGGTCACACCAAATATTGATGGGATTTACATTTCTCTTTTCTTCATTCACTTCATTTTGGCAATTGACAAAAATAAATTATTAACCCTTCTATTTCTGAAAGCATTCTTACTTTGCTCCTTCCCCCCCCCCATACATGCCTAAAACTTTTGCACAGAACGGTATCTGCCAGCTCTCCTCATATGTCTCCTTTAGCAAATACCTGGATTCACAATAAGGCTAGGTTCACACCACTTGGGGATTCCATCTCTGAATTCGCTTAAAAAATGTGCAGGACTTTTCTCTTTGCATTTTTCGGGCAGAAATCGGGCGTTTCCCACGGAAACCTAAGCGAACCCCATGAACGGAAAACCAAACACAGGTGTGAACCTACCATGAATGAAAAATTCTGGAACGTCTTCTCATAAAATTCTGTACCATAACATTCCTCTATTCATTCCTCCATTCTTTGTCTATGAATAATGTGACAACTAGGAGTTAACATTTTCATGGTTAAATGGAAATCTAACCCCCCACTGATCTGGGTGTCAGACCCCTACTGATTTAATACTGATAACCAAACACAGGAAGATAGAGTATAAATCAAATCCTACTTTCTATGACCCCAGCGGACTCTCAAGCTGCTGGCATAGATCTGAAGGCTCAAATGATTTTCATCCACAGTTTATACCCAGCTGTGCAATAATAAATCTCCCCAAATGATTTTAAATTTTGTAAATTTTTTAAACATTGTAGAGTGTGTGAGTATGTGAACCAGAGGGCGCTATTGAGCGACCCAGGCCCAGGCCAGAAAAGGTATGGTTCACATACTCACAAGTGTTACTATCCGGCCTTCCCTAGGCCTCAAGCTGTACAATACAGCTGGGATACCTTCTAATGATAATGAGATGACTCTGCTCATCCAGTCACAGTCTACACAGCAAAGCTGAGGAGTGAGATATGGGAAAAAGAAAGCTCCAGTGCTCAAGTGCTCAGTGAACAAATTGTTTTTTGTGGGTAGACGCATAGAAATGTTAAAAAAAGACACAGAAATATTCAAAAATATAAAACAATAACAAATTTTTACATAGATTTATAATAAAAACAATCAAACGTCATTTTTTTTTTTTTTTGCTGATGTAATTCCTTTTACTAAGGTATGAAAACCTCGTACCGATGCCATGTTCTGTACTCGGCAACGGCAAGCAGTAGAATAAATGGGCACTATCACTGACAAACTACATCAGAGAGACTACAAACAATCCGGGAGGGGGAGAAATGTAGAGATTCTGGCACGTCACTTTGTATTTACTAAGACGCAGAGCGGAGAATACTGTTCCCGTCAAATACTATGAACCCATCAAATAGACAACATGAGAAGTTCCCTTTGTTTCGCAGACAAGCACGGCAATAAAAAAAAAAGCCTAAAATAATAATTAAAAAGAAACACCACCTAGAGACAAATTACTATACATATATATATATATTAATAGAAAACAACGCAAAACATTGTGACCCACTGTCAGGGTCACCTGAATCTAATGGTGTTTTCCCCTTGTGTATTGGTGCCCCTGTTGCCCAGATATTGCTATTTTTGTCAATATGAGGACGCCCTCATTGCTCCAAAGAGCTCATTTGCATATTGACAAAAACAACTGATAAAATGGTCCCTAGTGGTCATGAAAACCAGAGGGCATGCAGTAGTCCACGTGTGGGCATCAACTACACCATTTCACCAGTCAAAACCATAGCTCAAGTAATAGTACAACAATATTGTATATACAGCCAGTGGCCCGGGGGATTCTCATTACCATTACTGTAGAAGGTAATCTCATGTCACAAACACAAAAATACAACATGAACACAACACCGCATGACCAACATAAAAGGAAAAACTAAATAAAAAAAAATCTTTAGTTTGCATGTTCATAGAGCATGGTCAAGAACTATATGTTCCCCATACGGTTTCTTCTCATACATGTAGTGTCCTCCTGATAACCAGCCATGATGTCCTTATTGTGGTCAGGTTATCTTCTCATACATGTAGTGTCCCTCCTGATAACCAGCCATGATGTCCTTATTGTGGTCGGGTTATCTTCTCATACATGTAGTGTCCTCCTGATAACCAGCCATGATGTCCTTATTGTGGTCGGGTTATCTTCTCATACATGTAGTGTCCTCCTGATAACCAGCCATGATGTCCTTATTGTGGTCGGGTTATCTTCTCATACATGTAGTGTCCTCCTGATAACCAGCCATGATGTCCTTATTGTGGTCGGGTTATCTTCTCATACATGTAGTGTCCTCCTGATAACCAGCCATGATGTCCTTATTGTGGTCGGGTTATCTTCTCATACATGTAGTGTCCTCCTGATAACCAGCCATGATGTCCTTATTGTGGTCGGGTTATCTTCTCATACATGTAGTGTCCTCCTGATAACCAGCCATGATGTCCTTATTGTGGTCGGGTTATCTTCTCATACATGTAGTGTCCTCCTGATAACCAGCCATGATGTCCTTATTGTGTCCGGGTTATCTTCTCATACATGTAGTGTCCTCCTGATAACCAGCCATGATGTCCTTATTGTGGTCGGGTTATCTTCTCATACATGTAGTGTCCTCCTGATAACCAGCCATGATGTCCTTATTGTGGTCGGGTTATCTTCTCATACATGTAGTGTCCTCCTGATAACCAGCCATGATGTCCTTATTGTGGTCGGGTTATCTTCTCATACATGTAGTGTCCCTCCTGATAACCAGCCATGATGTCCTTATTGTGGTCAGGTTATCTTCTCATACATGTAGTGTCCCTCCTGATAACTTGTCCACAATAAGGACATCATACCTGGGTATCTGACAAGTCCCAGACCATAGAAAGTTCCTGTATTCATAGTCGTATCCATTGGTAACCGATCAAAACAAAAGATGTCACCACTAGGATGGTTAGAAAAAAACTTTACAACTCTGCAACAATTATTTATTTGTAAAAGTTTCTAACTTTTAATTGTCTACAAATTTCAAAATGGCTATGTTCATGGGAAACCCCTTAAATTACTTTTCCCAGTTTCTTCAATGGAAACCCCGGTGATACATCACTGTAGGATCAGGCAGATTTACCACCCATGTGACAAGCTGTTCAGGGACTTACAGTATATTTACTGGGGAATTTTTTACTTAAAGGGGAAATGTTTTTGAACTGTTCAGCGCGGCATTTATAAATACCCCTCAATGCACCGTATCTAAGCCATCCAACCGATAGGAATCCATCAGCTCCTCTACTCCTTGAACACCTGCCAGATCTTGAGACAGAACTGCATTATGGTATCTTGTTACACAGCCCAAAGCTGACCTTGAAAGCCTTTCAGCTTTTACCCTTCTGCACTGATCCAATTTTTACTGGCCCTTCAGGGGTTACTGTCCTTCCGAGCAATGAAATCGATGCATAACGGAATAGGAGGAGGAGGGGAACCTATAATCTGAAATGTTTATGTATGCGACTCAGCATGGTTATAAGGCAACGTCAAAAATAATTTTCAAAAATATCTATCAGTATATAATATATACACAAAACGATATCAGGAACAAACATGGACTATGGCATTAAAGATATTAGACTATATCGGCAAGATCTGCACACTGACTAGCTTGTATATCCTTTCACAAATCACCGCAAGGGCAAAATTATCAATTTTTGGAAAAAAAATTATTTTCTATATTTAGGCTGCCGTCATCTGCGCTGTAGACTTTTGTCTCTGATACCAATACTTAATGAGAAAAATACACGTAACATAGTTACCAATATTTTAGTTTCTAAAATCAGGGAAATTACATCCCACCCTGGGAACATTCACTTTTCGGTACAGTTTACATAAACCTTGCAACTTTTTGAGTTAGGAAAATCTGAATTCACCTCCACAGCTTCTAAAAATTTGGGACAATTTTATCAAATATTTATACAGCTCCGTGGGGGAGATGAATTAATCTCTTATGCAAAAAAAAAAAAAAGTCATAAACCTTTTTACTTTTTAAAGACCTGTTGTGACAAAAATTGTCACATATGACATTTTTATGGCACCCTCACCACTTTCTGAAATGGTGTAGCAAAGGCATGCGGGGACGATGCCATCGTCTCCCAACAGATTTACCATAATTTACACCAGAAAATTGGCGTAAATGATGCTTGACGCTTGTTCACATCTGTGTTAGTCTGTCCACTGTTCTGTTCTGTCCGGAGGACCAGAACAACGGACAAACAGACCAGTAAAACAGCAAACCGATACAGACCCCAATGACTATAATGGGGTCCGTCAGGAGTCCGTTGTTTTTAACTGAAACCAGATGTGCGCAGGACTTCTTTGTCTGGCTATTTTGATGGAGACACCGACGCATATGTGAACGTAGCCTAAAATTTATGCCAGGTATGAGCTGGCGTACATTTTAGTGCATGCGCACGGATCAGCGGCACGTGCCTCTTTATAAATCAGGGGCATCCTAAGCCAACATTGAAAGCGCTGTTCTTCATAAATCTCCCTGTCTGTTTCCAGTCAAAATGGCAGAACTCAATGGCCCCACTACTGTATGTCAATGGTCCCCTCAGCGCCCCTCTGGTGTCTGACATGTGACATACCTAATCTAAAGCTTCATGAGCACAGCCAAGTGCGTAGCCTGACTAAAAAAATTATAAAATATCGGAACGGAGCATCGGAACATTCTTGGATGCACAGTGTGCATGAAGCCTTAACCTAACATCCTTCCTAGTTCTGTTTACACCACGTATGATGGTGTAATGCTCTGTTTCCTGACGTATGATGTACACCACCCATAGAACCCCATAGAATAAAAACATATACCGTATGGCTCCTGATTTCACACTACTATATGCAAGGTATCATGGCGGATACAGGACCGGCATATGCCAAAGGGACACTCTGAACATACAATACGGAACGGTTGTATTCTACGCCTTCACTGGGAACTTTCCGGACACAAACACCGAATGTAGTGTTGGAATGTAATGTAAACACAACCTAATCTGGTTACAGAGAACAATGTCATGGCAATATCTGTGGTCACTTGGGGAAGGACAAGACGTCTTCATGCTGCCTGACAACGGGAAGTCATGTGGGATCATGGTGTCCTGTTGGGCTGGAACAGCTCTGAAAACTAAGTACATTTGAATTATTTTCCATTTCATTAAGAGGAATAAGATTTTAGGAGTCAGCGACAAGTTGTTTTAACACATTGGTGGGCCCAGTGCAAAGGTTTTATGGGTGGGCCTCCCTCCGAAACATTAGAGGGATTGTCCATGATTTCCATAAATTTTACTGCTGTGACGGGTGGAGAAGCTGCGGAGCCACGCTTATCTGCCCATGGGGACACAGGAGTGAGTGTAAGGCTACGTTGACATTTGCATCGTAACCTCAGACAGACCAGAAGAAGGGACAGCTGATGCTAGTGTGAACTTAGCGTAAGGAGGAACTGGAGTCAGAAAGAGAGTTAGGGTATGTTCACATGGTGGAAATCGAAGAAGAATTTGAGATGGCTTCTGTCTCAAATTCCTCTTCCATTTCCACCCCTCCAGCTTTTCGACACGGCTTTCAAATGAATGGGCCTAAGGCTATATTCACCTCTGCGTCAGAGTCTTTGTAGAAGACTCCGTCACAGTATCCACCTGAAATTGGCAGATGTAAAAATGTCCTGCACGCACGGCTTTTTTTAGTTTAAAAACAATGAATACCCGACGAACACGATTATAATCAATGGGGTCCATCGGACGCCATATGTATCTGCTATTTTAGCCAAGAACAGATGTGAACGTAGCCTCAAAATCAAGTCCTTGGAGAAGAACATACATCCAGACACTGACATGAGGAAAGATGGAGGCAAGGACTTACTTTTACTTTTTTATTTTAGGGGGCGATGCTATTTAAGACTTGTATGGACTCCTTCAAGTCTTCGTAATGGTCTTCAGATGTGCACACATAGACATACCACCGCCATGACCTCACCACTTGCCAGAATAGGTAGAAAGTCTGCAGAGGCCTTGGAGAAATATGAGCGATGCTGAGCAGTATAGCTCCCAGGAGCGTGGAACGAAAAACGACAACATAAAGGAGCTGTCACTACAGGTTGAGTGTCTGGTGTGCGAGCAAGGAGGCGAATTCCTAACATCCCGAGCCTGCACCTCCTCTGCAGACAACATACTATGACCTGCTCCATAAACTTGTAACAGCCTCCAGGGGAAAGCTAGACTTATATGGTCTTTACCAGGGATCTGGCCAAAAAGACGTGTGAGGAAGAAGAGCTGCTCACAAAACCTGCTGTGACACATCTAATGCCGAGACCAGAGGGAGAAAGGAAGCCATAAATATCAGAGGAGAGAATTTCTGTAACGGAGTAATTAAAAGCAATAAAAAGAAAAAAATAAGAAAAAAAATTTGACACCATTTCCCATACCAACCAATCAGAGATAAAAATAAAGACTGTTTTTTGTCAAACAGGCTTCATAACTTGAAGAGGACCTTTCACCATCATCATCATCTTCAGTAGGCGCCTCTCTACTGATTCTGGCAGAGCTGGAATTTTTTCTCTAGCCCCCACCTTTCCTGAGTAATCAGTGCTGGTAGTTTCAGCACCCAATATATATGACAGTAGGGAGCCTAATTAGCATATTGGGTGCTGAAACTAACAGCACTGATTGCTCAGGAACGGTGGGGGCTACAGAATAAATTCCAACTGTGCCAGAATCAGTGAAGCGGTGCCTATTGGAGGATGTAAAGAGCTGGTGCTGGGGAAAGGTGCTCTTTTAAGTTCCCTGCCATACCATTCCTTGTCTTGAAAGCCACAGGTGGGATTTGGGCCTGAGGAACAAAGGGGGCACTACAATGGAAATCTTTATTGTTTGGAAGAACAGACTATTGTTTTGTGGTACATAGGGGGGCTTCACTGCTTTCTGAGGGGACACAGGTGGTATTACCTCCTAGGGGACACATAGGGATGTTTTTGATTTTTAGTGGATTATTGCTTTCTGGTGTTCATAAAGGGGGCATTATTACTTTTAAGGTGGCACATGGGGGGCACTATTACTTTCTAGGGGATATAAATAGGTCATTATTACTTTCAAAATGGTGCTATTACTTTCTAGGGGCCATAAAGAGCGTTATTACTTTTCAGGAGTCGCACAGTGGGCATTATCAACCTATAGGAGGTAAAAATAGTGGCAGCAATGTTACACGATAACTGTATGTAAAAAGTGAGGGGGTAAATGCCTCGTAGCTTTTGCCCCTGTTTTTGTAAGACCATAGCAACGCCCTGGCTGCCTAGCAACAAACATCATAACCACCACCACTCAATGCTAGAGGTGTAACTTGAAGCTCCTGGGCCCCAATGCAGAATGTATACTGGGGCCCGTGCCTACCGGGTGCCATTTTGAACAGTGTAATATTTTATGTGCCAGAGGGACTTTTGGGACCCCTTCATGGTCCTGGGCCTATAGCGACTGCTACTGCTGTACCCCCCTATAGCTATGTCCCTGCACACACCCTAAAGATCCAATGTAGTCACTTGCTTGCCATCAGATTTGCTGGTGGTATGGATTACTAGATCACACTTGACAGGGACAGTCAAGAAGATGTCGACCCCTGATCAGACACAAGGATCACTGGCATAGCCCGAGACCAGAGATGGTGGTGGTACCAGCAGACACGTCCGAGTGCCATCTGTATACCCCCCAGATCTTTCATTTACACACGCTGACTGGTCTATAAATACCCCGCAGCTGTTTCTTCCTGTAGAAACTGAACCATAATGGGGGTCCTTACGGCCTTGACCTCGGGGCAGTCTCAGATGTCTACTGTCTGCTCCAATATTATCCAAAACTAGGGCAATACTACCACTGCTTCCTATTCTTACTTCTACATGACTATCCTTTCGGCTCGCCCGGGGTCGTAACCCAGCTTTCTCAGCATTCAGTAAGTTATTTTGGGAACTATGCTAGGGGTAAACTGAGCATGTTTGACCAATGTTATACACAATCTCCTCCTGGCCGTGGTCATGCAGATGGTGGCGATTGTGTCGGCCCCTACAGTAGGTAGTAGATGGGTGATAAAAGTCATTCGCTGCACTCCTTTGAAGGAATTGTCACCAGAACCCAGCATATCACCACCCCCGCAGGTAGATAGGTTATGCTAGGCTCACACTAGGGTCACCTCTCCATTGTTTGTGTCCATCTTGGAACCTGAACAACAGAAAGACGGACTGCTAAAACAGCGGTAACACATGGGGTCTGACGAACCCCATTGACTATAATGGGGCTTGGTGGGTATCCGTCATTTTTAAACTGAATTTTTAAACAATTTTCAGTGGAATCTGCGACAGAGCCTTAGGGTCTCCGAAATCAAATGACGTTTTCCTCTTGTGAATGGCAACCCCCTCATTGCTCCAAAGTGCTCACTTGTCTATCAACAAAAACAACGATATCTCGGCAACGGAGGCAGCGACTGACAAGGAGAACCTTTTGATTCAGGTGACCCTAACCTATGTATCCTTTAAGACAATAAAGAGACATAGATTCTGCCTGAAATCTGCCTCCCATTAATTTCAATGGGAAACTGCGCTATAGACGAAAATGGTTTTTGTCATGGACATAATTTTTCAGTCGCCATGAAAATCCATCCATTCACTTCTACATGGGAGAGTCCGTAGGACATCCTATGGACCACAGCAGTACATATAAATAAAATTTACGATAGCACACATTTTTAAAATATATATAGAAACATGGAAAATTAAAGGGGTTGTCTGGCCGCCAAGCCAAATAATAGGCTGAGACTTCTCATTTTCTGTAGATTTCTTTGCAGCAGTCACCTCACTTACAGCACAATGATGATCACAGCTATCATGACTATGTAGATAAGACACAGGATCCACCAATCATAATAGGCGGGGCCACATCTTATCTTCTCCCCTCTCTACACAATGACCTCTGCACAGGTCACAGAGCATGCCTAGAAAACTCTCCCATAGATGTCAATAGGGTCTGCTCCAGCCACTGTGTCTATGGTCCATGGTCCATCTCCAGGAGTCAGGAAGTCACAAATTATTTTAAGCTTAGTGGCAAGAGTTGGAATTGCAAGATTTTTAGGATTTTTTTTTAAATACAGATAACATGGAAAATTAAAAACATCACCACCAAAAATTCTTTAAAAGATATGTTTAACATTAATCAATGGGTGATTTCCTGGCGACACTTCCCCTTTAAATGATAGCTATGCCTAGTAGGAGGGAAAATGCTGTCCATTCAGTTGAATGGAAAAAGGATATTGCGATGTGTTTTTTGCCCCACGACTTCTATAGGTAAAAGTAGCTGAAGGCAGCTGATACCAAAGTAAGTGTGAATGCCGCCTTACTTGGGGATGGGGCTTGATTTTCATGGAAATTCACTGGAATCAAAGGGTAGAGCAAGGGGGCGAATTTATAGCCGCACAATGAAGTCCCAATTAATTGTGATTCTGCCCCCAATGAATAGTCTACCCTGAAGAAACCATTAAATAAGACCCTTCTGGTATTCAATATTCCGTTTCATTGAAGCCAGGATTTCCTACACACAGGGGACCGCCGATTAATTCAGTTTTCCATTAAAATGTAAGTATGCAAATAAGAGCTTTGCGGCTTGTGTAATGCAACTAAATTGCTTCTGCATGTATTCGAGACAGAGCAACGTCTTCCCCGAAGGGGTTAAAGGATCGGTATATTAATTCTATACGTCAGGACTTGGCTGGGTATTTCATAGGACTGACTCATAGGCTGCACAATAGAAAGAGACAGGGGAGAATAAAATAACAGGCCACGGTCCAAGAAGGCTGCATTCACATGGAAGACGCAACACGCGAAGGAAAAAAGTGTGAGAGATTGATGGCGATCTGTCAAGAATGTTCTCAGAGAAATATCTAGAGATGGAAATCTTTAAATGGAGATGAAAAGGATTTGGGGCTCTTGAGATGAACCTAAACAGTAAATAGAAGGAGACTGGCGGTTGATCGAATGATCGTCTGGTGAATGATCAATCCGTCATACATGTACGTCGTACAAGTCTCAGGGGTTGGACTTCTATTGAAGGGACTTTGTTGGCATATCCTAATGAAAGGGCTTCATGAAACCAGGAATGTGGGGTGAGAATAAAATTCCAACTCCTCTATCCTACCATAGCCTGACTACGACTACGACTCCTGCTCCGACTCCTTCGTAAACGGTTGACAGCCATAGTAGAGCAAGACGCAGTAAAGCTTCTCTATTTCACAAAAAAAATAGTGATTAACTTCCTATAAGTAAATATGTGACTAACGATAGGTCTAATTAATTACACAGCAGTTGTAATATAAAATAATTAATAATTTTAATTCGGTAACTTTTTTCCAAAAAGCAAAACAAAAACAAACAGGTCTTGACTCCGACTCCACAGTCATGCATGAGACAACCCCTTTAAGCCCCAAAATGTCACAATGATCCAGGAAGCTGAGATCTGGGGTGCTGTTTGCTCTACCTGGCATACCATTAGTGATGCCATGACTACAACAAGACACTAAATAGTGACCGTGATCGCGCTAAACATACAGAACGATCGTTGTCCATGCTGCTTCTGGGATTATGGCTACAATATCTCCTTAAGGGCTCTTACGGAGGAGAGAATTTTACCCAGGATTCCACATAAGAGTGTGTGCATTGAAATACAAGCTAGAGAGACACTTCAGACTACTTGGATGGATATTCTTGGGATTTAATTTTTGGATTTGTTGTTGAATTGATGGCAAGTTGCCAATCTGCAGTTCTCAGCCGATCAGCTGTATGGAGCTGCGTCCAGCGCCCATCTGATACACAAAACAGTGCCGGAAGCAGAAAGCGCCGTCTGCTGTATATTAGACAGGCACCTTCACGGCAGCTCAGCTCCCACTGACTACAATGGGAGCTGAGCTACGGTGACGGCGCCCTGCCGCGACACAGTGGACGGAGCTTTCTGCTTCTGGCTCTGTATTGCGTATCAAGCAGAAAGCAGCTCCATACAGCTGATCTGTCTGGGAGCCAGGTGGTGTAAAAAAATTCAGCCTGGACAACCCCTTTAAAATATTTATCTGTATAAATTGCACAGCAATGATTTTCAGGAAGGGCCGCTTTACCAGGACGAAAACGAACTAAATTGACATGCTGAGTTCAGTTCGGCCTAGTTGCATTCGAGCTGGTATAGGAAAACTGTTTTTACCAGTTTCAACACGACCTTAAGGGCAAGTTCACACAGCGGAAAATGAAGAGAAATTTGAGGCAGAATACCCCCCTGACCCATCCTCTCTCCACAGTGGAATACCAAAGCTGATTTAGGCCCAGATGAATGGGATCAGTGGGTTCTGCGGCTTACATTTTAGCAATTTGCTCCGGTCTCTGCCTCCCATTGAATACAACAGGTATCAGAATCAGGACGGAATCTATCGTTGACTTTGGGTCAGAATTCGCCTCAAAATCAGCAGCAAATTCCGCCGTGTGAACGGGCCCTTAGTTCTACAGTCATGGCCAAAAGTTTTGAGAATGACACAAATATTCTATTTTCACATGATCTGCTGCCCTCTGGTTTTTATGTGTGTTTGTCAGATGTTTTTATCACATACAGAAATAGAATTGCATTCATATTATGAGTAACAGAAGCTTATATTGACAGTTAGAATGAGTTAATGCAGCAAGTCAATATTTGCAGTGTTGACCCTTCTTCTTCAGGACCTCTGCAATTCTCCCTGGCATGCTCTCAATCAACTTCTGGACCAAATCCTGACTGATAGCAGTCCATTCTTGCAGAATCAATGCTTTAATTTTGTCTGAATTTATTGTTTTTTGTTTGTCCACCCGTCTCTTGATGATTGACCACAAGTTCTCAATGGGATTAAGATCTGGGGAGTTTCCAGGCCATGGACCCAAAATCTCTGTTTTGTTCCCTGAGCCATTTAGTTATCACCTTTTCTTTATGGCAAGGTGCTCCATCATGCTGGAAAAGGCATTGTTGAGCGCCAAACTGCTCTTGGACGGTTGGGAGAAGTTGCTCTTGGAGGACATTCTGGTACCATTCTTTATTCATGGCTGTGTTTTTAGGCAAGACTGTGAGAGAGCCGATTCCCTTGGCTGAGAAGCAACCCCACACATGAATGGTATCAGGATGCTTTACAGTTGGCATGAGACAAGACTGGTGGTAGCGCTCACCTCTTCTTCTCCGAATAAGCTGTTTTCCAGATGTTCCAAACAATCGAAAAGGGGATTCATCAGAGAAAATGACTTTCCCCCAGTCCTCAGCAGTCCACTCCCTGTACCTTTTGCAGAATATCAGTCTGTCCCTGATGTTTTTTCTGGAGAGAAGTGGCTTCTTTGCTGCCCTCCTTGAGACCAGGCCTTGCTCCAAGAGTCTCCGCCTCACAGTGCGTGCAGATGCACTCACACCTGCCTGCTGCCATTCGTCAGCAAGCTCTGCACTGCTGGTAGCCCGATCCCGCAGCTGAAACACTTTTAAGAGACGGTCCTGCCGCTTGCTGGTCTTTCTTGGGCGCCCTGGAGCCTTTTTGGCACCAATGGAACCTCTCTCCTTGAAGTTCTTGATGATGCGATAGATTGTTGACTGAGGTGCAATCTTTCTAGCTGCAATACTCTTCCCAGTTAGGCCATTTTTGTGCAGTGCAATGATGACTGCACGTGTTTCTTTAGAGATAACCATGGTTAACAGAAGAGAAACAATGATGGCAAGCACCAGCCTCCTTTTAAAGTGTCCAGTGGTGTCATTCTTACTTAATCATGACAGATTGATCTCCAGCCCTGTCCTCATCAACACCCACACCTGTGTTAATGGAGCAATCACTGAAACGATGTTAGGTGGTCCTTTTAAGGCAGGGCTGCAATGATGTTGGAATGTGTTTTGGGGGATAAAGTTCATTTTCTAGGCAAATATTGACTTAGCAAGTAATTGCTGTTAAGCTGATCACTCTTTATAACATTCTGGAGTATATGTAAATTGCCATTAGAAAAACTGAAGCAGTAGACTTTGTAAAAATTAATATTTGTATCATTCTCAAAACTTTTGGCCATGACTGTACTAAATCTTCTACAAAAATCTTACCAATCTTCAACAAAACGCACGTTTTGGTGCGAAAATTGCAGCAATAGATGTGACAAAAACAAGTCATTAAACTATGCCCTTGTGGTTACGGCTCCTACCACAGAACTGTGGCTGTCCGTGGCCTCACCCGTACCGCGGTTACGACCCTGAGATACAAGTAAATATTCCCAGACCGGTAAGTGCTGCCTTATGTCATACACGACCCAGACAGATAATACCAGTCAGGTGAGCCGCTCCTGGAGGAAGCCGCGCTCTGGGCAGGGATCCAGTTTAATAATTAGTACCTGCCTTTGGGCAATTACACGATAATTGTGCGATCCAACCCTCGCTACGTCTGGCACAGCCTAGTTTGGGAAACTTTGAGAAATTCTCTGTCAGAAAGTCTGTGAATGATTTATGGGCAGGGAATCCTCAGTGAAGCTCGGCCGTAAATTGCAGATAACGGAATCAGTCGGCATCCATCACCTTAACCTTCCATCTCCTACACACAGCCTAGATACATCAGCGGGATACAATCACTTACAGGGAGGGGATCTCGTACCCCCTGGCCATGAGAATCTGGCCTTAGGGTATATTCAGACAGCTGAGGTGTGGTTAGAACCAGACCCAAGCTGCATCAGGAAAAAAAAAGTTTTGAATGCTTTTTTGACAGGTTGGACATGTCGAATAAATCTGTTTCATCTGTAAAATCTGCAATTGCATTGAAGCTCGTCGGGCCCTGTTCACATGACGTAATTTTCGAGAGGAATCCGTGGTTGTCTTCTGCCTTGGATTCCTCTCCAAATTCTGGCCCTTTGTAAAGCCTCAGAAACAATGGGGCTACTCTGCCATAGTAATCGCACAACTGGCGACCAAATAGACTGCGGCATCCGCGAGGTGATCAAAAAGGCCATGGTTAGTCCTGGAAATACGGCCCGTTCATGGACCATGTTTCCCTGCCCAGATACAACCGTGTCCACGAGGTCTTAAAAACTAGGACAATTATCATTTTTTTGTTTTTTTAACTCCTTGCCATAATTTCTAGAATGTTTAGGGCTTGATTATGAGGGCTTGTTTTTATGAGAAGAGTTTAGTTTTTTAAAGGGTTATTCCAATTCATATTTTTAACTTCTACTGAGGCTCAAAATGATAAACACTACGGAGGACATTTATCATGCCTTGTACACCATTTTTTTTGCATACAAGACATGAAAAAGTTTTTAAATTTTGCGCAAATTTTTTTTTTTTTTTTGCACAAAAAATTTGCAACTTTTTTCACTTTGCGACAACCGCATGGCAAAGGGCGTCGAACGTCAGTTATCCTTGTAATCTAAGCCCACTACAAGTGCATGGCCTGGTGAAGAGTGTGCATGATTTATGGCATGCGGGGGATATGAAGACTGGCACTGAAAACACCAGTCTTCATAAAACTGCCCCTATATACTTGCCTCTCCATTCAGCCAGGGATCTAACAGAGAGTCTCCGTTCCTGTTCCTGTCTTTGTTGACATGAATGGAGCGTCGCTGCTCAGCCATTGACTGACTGACGTGCTCATGTGCGGACCAAAGGTGAGGAAGAACAAAAACCCAAACAGAGACTCTGCAGGAGTTAAAGATATGAACTGGAACACCCCTTTAATAGGACCATTCAATATTCCATACAAAGTTCAAAGAACATTTGTGAAGTGGAATAGGAAAAACTCTGCAAAGCCTTCTAGGGCTTTGTTTTTTTTCGCCGCTCACTGCGACAAATTTATGAAGACTGGCATTACTCACACTAGTCTTCATAGCCCCAAAGCTGTCACAAGGTGCTCTCCATACATGACAAGGTTCACGCTTCCTCAAATATGAGGGGCACCTGGCGTACATTTGAAGGAGCTGTTTGAGGGCCTGTTTTTTGTGGACCAAACTGTAGTTTTTAAATGATTCAATTTTAGATTACATACAACTTTTTGATCGCTTTTTATTCAGTTTTTTTATAGGAGGCAAGGTGACCAAAACAACAGTAATTCTGGAATCTGGTGGTGATACCAAATATACTTACATTTTTTATTCTTTACATATTTTTGTTAGTGAGGGTTGATTGCAATTTTTAATATTTTAGCATTTAAAATAAAAAGTTAAACCTTTTTTTTTTTTTTTTTTTTTTACAGTTTTAGGGGTTTGCACGTGCAATTGCCTGATTGCTTTAAAGGGCCAAGTGTGCAGGTTTTCTGAATTAAGGGAATGAGACAAGCCTTTACCATACCCATCTGGCATCAGGTTATCTTTCGTAGGGACGACGCATTGGGCATGTTGAAATCCCACATGGCCAGTCCTTCGATCTTGGCCTGTTGTTAACCATCTTCCGACTGGGGAAGAGTCTGGTAGCCCCTTTGCACACTAGATTGTCAGACACATTTGAAGCCTTTAAAGGGGTTATCCACTTTGGGTAATCCTTTATTATACAAAGGCCTTCTTAAAAATAAGCAGATAAGTTGTCCTGCTGCTAGAACCACCAGTTAACAGCCTATCAACCCAGCCCGAAGATCAAACTGTTAGGGTCACCTGAATCATATGGTGTTTTCCCCCGTGAATCGCTGTCTCTGTTGCCAAGATATTGCATTTTTTTGTCAATGTGCAAATGGACTCTGTGGAGCAATGACAGCTCCCTAGTTTCTCCATAACTCATTTGCACATGGACAAAAACAACAATATCTCAGGAGACAGCGATTCACAAGGGGAAAACACCATATGATTCAGGTGACCCTAACCTATCTATCTGCAGGGCTGGGGTGATATGCTGGTTCTGGTGACACTGACCTATCTATCTGCAGGGCTGGGGTGATATGCTGGGTCTGGTGACAGTAACCTATCTATCTGCAGGGCTGGGGTGATCTGCTGGGTCTGGTGATACTAACCTATCTATCTGCAGGACTGGGGTGATATGCTGGTTCTGGTGACACTAACCTATCTATCTGCAGGGCTGGGGTGATATGCTGGTTCTGATAACAGTAACCTATCTATCTGCAGGGCTGGGGTGATATGCTGGTTCAGGTGACACTAACCTATCTATCTGCAGGGCTGGGGTGATATGCTGGTTCTGATAACAGTAACCTATCTATCTGCAGTGCTGGGGTGATATGCTGGTTCTGGTGACACTAACCTATCTATCTGCAGGGCTGGGGTGATATGCTGGTTCTGGTGACACTAACCTATCTATCTGCAGGGCTGGGGTGATATGCTGGTTCTGGTGACACTAACCTATCTATCTGCAGGGCTGGGGTGATATGCTGGGTCTGGTGACACTAACCTATCTATCTGCAGGGCTGGGGTGATATGCTGGTTCTGGTGACACTAACCTATCTATCTGCAGGGCTGGGGTGATATGCTGGTTCAGGTGACACTAACCTATCTATCTGCAGGGCTGGGGTGATATGCTGGGTCTGGTGACACTAACCTATCTATCTGCAGGGCTGGGGTGATATGTTGGTTCTGGTGACACTAACCTATCTATCTGCAGGGCTGGGGTGATATGCTGGTTCTGGTGACACTAACCTATCTATCTGCAGGGCTGGGGTGATATGCTGGTTCTGGTGACACTAACCTATCTATCTGCAGGGCTGGGGTGATATGCTGGGTCTGGTGACACTAACCTATCTATCTGCAGGGCTGGGGTGATATGCTGGTTCTGGTGACACTAACCTATCTATCTGCAGGGCTGGGGTGATATGCTGGATTCTGGAGACAGACTCCCTTTGATGGAGGTCCCAAATGACAGACTCCAACATACTGAGTCATAATGCCCTAATCGGGAATGAAAAAAAAGGGTTTTCTAAGCTAGATAAGCACTTTACATGGTAAAGCTACAGGTACGTAAAATGTTGAAGGCCCCTACAATGACAATCTTTGGATCTTCAGCTGTGCCTGGTCAATCGATATGACAGACACTCTCTTGGCCTGTTGCTAAGCTTAAAAAGTGTGAGGTGCAAGATCCCTGACACCGGTCTCCAGTGTCATTAATACATGTCATACCAAAATCCACAAGGGGTAAAGCCTGGCATGCGCGTCATAGCCCAATCCATAGACCATGTGACTTTATTAATATGGAGAGATCCTTCGAAAGACTTTTGCAATCCAAAGTCTAAGTGGCCAACAATGTTCTATTCCTGTAGATATAAGCACCAGCGAAATTGTGAAGAATACAAGTCTACCCAATACGTCTCTACCCAAGATGAATTAAAATTCCTTGAGTTACCCACTTTTGTTTTGGAGAAGACTAGGGGACAACCAATATGGCTGCCACTACAGATCCTAAAGCAGGTGCCTGATACAGTACTACCTCTATATAAAGGGTTTTCTTATGATAAAATTCAAAGGATATGTCATGAAGGTCACCTTGATGGGGTTTAGAGATGTTACCATGTTCACGAAGCAAAGTGTCCATTCAAAATTTGTTGGTTAAACAGAGATGGTCAACCGGATTCCTAATAAACCTTTTAAGACCAGAGATCCATTTTGTACAAAACCGTAGAAAGGGTCAGACAGGGGTCATTACGACTCTGCTGTAACTCAGCATGCCTCCTATTTCATATAGAGGTATTCTCCATAACATGCCGTATGTACTGTGGTTTTCTCTCCAAGGCACCCCACAGTGGATCTATGGCTGCAAGCGGCATGAGTCCTAACTTGTTCTTAGTATCGGTGGGGTCTCCAGCTGGTAAACATCGATCCATCGCGCTTTTATGACATGTCTGGCTGAAGTGTATAGCATTGAAAACCTCATACAAAACCTACAAGTGCGACCTATTCGACATTGACATCGCTGTAGGTCCAAGCTCAAGGACCCTTGCCACAGTGACCTCCATATACTAAAGAAGTCTGCAGAATTTCTGTCGCTATCAGAAGAAACCTCAACAGGTTACTCCTTCAAGGCATCTGAAGGCTATAAAAAAGGCATTGCATCATTGCTGAAATCCTATATATAGCTGGCACGATGATCTATAGAAATGTCACGATGGTCACAGAACACCAGATGAAAACCTATGGAGTCTTGTCGGCTTTACAACCGTAAAACACAACCCAAAAACAAAACAAACTGCTACAACGCAACAGAAAAGAGCGTAATTCGAGGATTCTTGTCAAATCCCCATCGACACCAAATCCCATAATTATCACGTTGAGCCACAGAAGTACACTCCATGTCACCCCTCCCGTAAGACGGCTGACATGAAAAGCAGAAGAATGAGGTTGAAACGTCTTGCAGGTACTTGATGGGCAAAATGAATTCAGGAATTTGAGAGATAAGCGGGCCGTAGGAGGCCAAAGGAGTGATGTAATTTCCTCACGATGTATGAACAAAGGGGGGAATATCTGAAAATCCACTAAAGGCTCTCTACACGTCTTCTGCTTCGTATTTTAACTTCTGTCGCCTAGACATACAGAGGTGAACGGTGCGGGGCATCGTTTTTGTTCTTCTTTATAACGTACATGATGCAATCCTATAGACCGCAAATGGTGTTTGCCCTGATGTAATACAGTACAGTGCACAAATCTGCGCCATGGCTGGACCACCTTAACATCAGCCCAGCGTACAGATCCTTCATGACAGCAACAAAGGATTTTGCGGTGGAAATTTTTGAAATTTCACAACTAAATAAATCTCATTGCCGATAACTGTGCAGGAATCCCTACAAAGATAGTCTCGTCTACCTAGAACAGACACGGGTGTGTTCATTGAAATGCAGAATCTCCCGTTATCCATAGTTATACGTATATACACAATCTGACCCTGCAAGGGTTAAATAAAAGGATCCCTACAGACCGGTATTGCTCAATACAGGCAGCAGACTGTCACTTCGGAGGGGGTCTTCGCTATCTCATCCATTTACCATCACTATAAGGGTTAATTAAGAGTCTGTATGGATGACGATAGTTTAATCGTATTTCTCGGGAGACGGGAACCTTAAGGGCTGGTTTGGTTAACCCTTTCCTTTAGCACAAGCACGACCTGAAGAATTCCTCAAGATGACCGTACAGTTACCACCACAGTGTTGGCAGATGAAAATGAATGACTTTACCATTACATCAGGCTGCCCAGATCCTGAGGATAAGAATGGGTTAATACGTGCGTAAGGAGCACGTAGGACAGGGGGAAATAGTGGGTGGCAAATGCATCCTGACATGAGTATCACAAGTCTTAACCACAAGGGTTTTGCACCTCAGTCAGACATGTGCTCAAATATTTGTGCCACTCAATTTTTTGTATTTTAGAGCAACAGATTCCCCTCCGAAGAAATGTTCCGATACACATCCGTGTTCCCATACATAACGCTCCTCTCAGAACCCTATGTCTGGGTTCAGAATGAAAGTTCCCATAAGTCCATGTTCCAATACGCACACGTTTCCTTCAGAACGATTGTTCCCATACGAACACGTTCCATATAGAACTAAAGTTCCCACATGTACATACGTGTTCCTTTCAGAACGAGTGTCGCAACGAGTTCCTTTCGGAAAATGCACTGACCTGACATATGTCCACTTTAGGATAAGCGTTGCGATACGTGTTCCCTTCAACACCAGCATTCCTATATATGTTCCGTTCAGAGCAAGTGTTCCCATATGTACACATTCTCTTCTGAAAGAGTATGTTTCCATATTTGTGTAGATATGTTCCCTACAGAACGTGTATGATACATCCAGCACAAGCGTTCCTATATGCGTTCCCTTCAGAATGAATGTTCCCATATGTGTTCCCTTCACTACAAGCGTTCCTATATGCGTTCCCTTCACAGCATTCCCATATGGGTTCCCTTCAGAGCAAGCATCCCCATACGTGTTCCCTTCAGAGCAAGCATCCCCATACATGTTCCCTTTAGAGCAACGATCCCCATTCCCATTCCCTTCAAAGCAAACAGTCCCATGCAGATTCCCTTCAGACCATGCAGTCCAAAACACGTTCCCTTACGATCAACCATTCCGATATGTATATTCTTCAGGACGACAAGTCCAACCCAATATTTGCGTTTCGTTCAGTTCGAGTGTTCCCATATTTGTTCCTCTCAGGATAAGTGTCCCAATAGAGGCGTACACATACGGACAGTTTAATGTGGTCAAGTTAAAAAAACACAAAAAATGGTAAATTTGTGGCAATTCTTGCGCGATTATGGTTCAGCTCTCGGCTAGTAGCGATAATGACCAGAAATCAACGTTTCGAGGCCTGTCCGATAAAGTCGCCACCATTTAAACTTTCAGACCAATGGCAGAAGAAAAGTTCAGTCAGAAATCGTTTTATCACCGTATGCTGCCACCATATCCAGAATTACTAATCGATCACCAAAGATTTGGCGATTATCGACAGCTGATCGGGTTATTAGTTTATTGTCGCCATTCCGCTTTTGATTATAGGGCTAACTAAAGACTGACTAACTGCGACACTTATTATTATAGGTCAGGTTGTGGTTATTTGCCGCCATATTATCGCCAGTCGTGTCGTCCATGATTGCTTGCCACCATACTAATTTTGGGCGAATTCTACGATTGTTTGTCACCAGGATTATTGGCACCGGTCATGGCCAAAATGACCTCAGTGGCCATAAGGCCAGCACATGGACTGTGGTAAAGCAAGGGTTAAACTGTACGGAAACCATATTGTGATTATACATCCAAGCTGAGGCAGAGAAACCGGAAGATTCCATTGACGCCTGTGATAGAGGGGTTAATGGACAGTCCCCCTACGTCGCCCTTTTATAGGCCCCCTTTGATTACGGTTATTATACATGCCCCCTCCTCTTCCTTTCCCCCCATCCATTTAATCCCAAAGAATTCCCTAGATGGCCTACCTCATCTCCCCCCCTCCCCACCATCCTGAGTGGACTCGCCCGCAGGGCTACTCACATTCTCTGTGTCCCGCTCGTTCACTGTCGGCAATGGCGTCCTGGCTGACATCTTGTGAGGGAGCGCAGAGCTCAGTCTCTCCTCCTCCTCCTCCGCCAGGCCCCGAGCTGCCGCTATCACTTGTCCCCCCGAGCAGCACACGTTATCACAACGCAATAAATATCAATGTCAGTAAATACAAGATATTAAAGATGGTCTCCTCCACAATCACAGCATCCCTTCCTGACAAAACGGGGTGTCCCCACCCCTGCTTCAGGCTGGGGTGTCCTCATTCCCTGCAGGTGACATCCAAGGCTGGGAGGAAGCTGAGGTCTTGCTGTTGCATCACTGGCTCCAATGCAATGTAGACATAAAAGACATAAATCCAGTAAATAAATGCAAAAACTATCCAATGCAAATCAATCCAATGCAAAAAAAATAATAATAATCCAATATAGGGGGGTGGGAAAATAATGTATGTGGGTGTAAAGGGGGAGAAATGAGGCTGCCCCTGCTCTGGAGAGAGTACAGTGAGATTTCTCTCACACATCTAAATCAGCCCTGCAGATAGATCTCCTCCTCCTCCAGGACAGCGAATCCAAGGCGGCTACAGCCACTCTCATCCTCCTCCTCCTCCTCCTCCTCCTCTCCGCTCACCCCCTCCCTCCTCTGTCCAGGAAGAGAACAACTACTTCCAGTGGGATCATCATCATCATCATCATCGGGAGGGAGGGAAGGGGCGCCCTGATGCCGTCTGGGTGGGATTTGGTTCGTCACTTTTGGAAAATGACACTGCGATACGTCCCTTCGTGTGAAACTGGATCAAATTGAAGTGGTGAAAAACATCCATATTTACGACAAACTTGCGACACTTTTTTGAGGGGGCCAAACTTTATTATGGGCTACACCATTTTCTATATAAGTGTACGTATAGAGCAGGCACAGGGCGGTGGAAGGCTCCTGTATTTTTTGTTTGTGAGCTGTTTGTTAAAGAGGTTATGCCACAACAATTATCCTCTGTCCATAGGATGGGGGATAAATTCCTGATCAGTTGGGGTCCGACCACCGTTCCCAAGAACATGGGCCCCCGCTGACGTCAGGGTGGGATTTGATCCGTCACTTTTGGGATTTGATACCAGACTCAATGCAATACATCCTTTTGTGCAAAACTGGATCAAAATGATAAAAGTGGTGAAAACCATCCATATTTACGACAAACTTGCGACACTTTTTGGGGGGGGCCAAACTTTATTATTATTTATTATTATTATTGTTTATTTATATAGCAGCATTAATTCCATGATGTTGTACATTATTATAGTAATTCCATGATGTTGTACATTATTATAGTAATTCCATGATGTTGTACATTATTATAGTAATCCCATGGTGCTCTGTACATTATTATATTAATTCCATGGTGCTGTACATTATTATAGTAATTCCATGGTGCTTTACATTATTATATTAATTCCATGGTGCTCTGTACATTATTATATTAATTCCATGGTGCTCTGTACATTATTATATTAATTCCATGGTACTGTATATTATTATATTAATTCCATGGTGCTCTGTACATTATTATATTAATTCCATGGTGCTGTACATTATTATATTAATTCCATGGTGCTCTGTACATTATTATATTAATCCCATGGTGCTGTACATTATTATATTAATCCCATGGTGCTTTACATTATTATATTAATCCCATGGTGCTGTACATTATTATATTAATTCCATGGTGCTCTGTACATTATTATATTAATTCCATGGTGCTCTGTACATTATTATATTAATTCCATGGTGCTCTGTACATTATTATAGTAATTCCATGGTGCTGTACATTATTATATTAATCCCATGGTGCTGTACATTATTATACTAATTCCATGGTGCTGTACATTATTATATTAATTCCATGGTGCTTTGTACATTATTATAGTAATTCCATGGTGCTCTGTACATTATTATATTAATTCCATGGTACTGTATATTATTATATTAATTCCATGGTGCTCTGTACATTATTATATTAATTCCATGGTGCTGTACATTATTATATTAATTCCATGGTGCTGTACATTATTATATTAATCCCATGGTGCTTTACATTATTATATTAATCCCATGGTGCTGTACATTATTATATTAATTCCATGGTGCTCTGTACATTATTATATTAATTCCATGGTGCTCTGTACATTATTATATTAATTCCATGGTGCTTTACATTATTATATTAATTCCATGATGTTGTACATTATTATATTAATCCCATGGTACTGTACATTATTATATTAATCCCATGGTGCTCTGTACATTATTATATTAATTCCATGGTGCTCTGTACATTATTATATTAATTCCATGGTGCTTTACATTATTATATTAATTCCATGGTGCTCTGTACATTATTATATTAATTCCATGGTGCTCTGTACATTATTATAGTAATTCCATGGTGCTCTGTACGTTATTATATTAATTCCATGGTGCTGTATATTATTATATTAATTCCATGGTGCTGTACATTTGCGGATTTACATACGGTACACCAGATATACAAAACAGATAATACTAACAGTGACCACTGGCACAGTGGGATAGAGGGCCCTGCCCGCAAGGGCTTACAATCTATGAGGGAAGAGGGATAGAGACAGAAGATGGGGGTAGAGGCTGTACAGATGGCGGTGTGGTGACAGTAGCGTTATTGGATGTTGTAGGCCTTCCTGAATAGGTGAGTCTTCAGGGCCTTCTTGAAGCTTGTGACTGTGGGGGTTAGTCTTATGTGTCTTGGTAGTGAGTTCCAGAGTATGGGGGATGCCCGGGAGAAGTCTTGGAGACGATTGTGTGAAGAGCGGATAAGAGCAGAGCGGAGTAGGAGGTCTTTGGAGGATCGGAGGTTACGTGCGGGCAGGTAGCGGGAGATTAGGTCGGAGATATATGGAGGGGACAGGCTGTGGATGGCTTTGTATGTCAGTGTTAGTAATTTGAACTCTATTCACTGGGCAATGGGTAGCCAGTGAAGGGATTGGCAGAGGGGATCGGCCAATGAAGAATGGGGGAGAGGTGTATTAGGCGAGCAGCACAGTTTAAGGTGGACTGGAGGGGGCGAGAGCGTTAGCTGGGAGGCCATGGAGAAGGGTGTTACAGTAGTCTAGGCGGGAGATTATGAGAGCCTGGACTAGCATCTTTGTAGTGTCAGGGGTGAGGAAGGAGCGGATTCAATGGATGTTCTTGAGTTGGAGGCGGCAGGAGGTGTTGAGGGTTTGAATATGCGGCTTGAAGGATAGGTCAGAGTCTAAGGTTATCCCAAGGCAGTGGGCTTGTGGGACTGGGGTGAGAGTGCTTCCATTAATTTTGATAGATGGGTCAGGTAGAGGGGCTGTGCGAGGAGGGGTGAAGATTAGGAACTCCGTTTTCTCCATGCTGAGTTTGAGAAAGCGGGAGGAGAGAAAGGAGGCTACTACGGCTGCTAGACATTCTGGGACTCTGGACAACAGGGAGGTAATGTCTGGTCCAGAGAGATATATTTGGGTGTCGTCGGCATAGCAATGGTAATGGAAACCAAGGGATTCTATGAGTTGGCCAAGGCCGAGGGTGTAGATGGAGAACAGGAGGGGTCCTAGGATGGAGCCTTGGGGGACACCTACAATGGACGTGCACCATTTTGTATATAAGTGTACGTATACAGCAGGCACAGGGTGGTGTAAGGCTTTGTGCACACAAGTCTATTTTTAATTTGTGAGATGTTTATGAAAGAGGTTACGCCACGAAAATTATCAACTGTCCATAGGAAAGGGGATAAATTGCTAATCAGTTGGGGTCCGACCACCGATCCAAAGAACATGGGTCGCAGCTGCCTCCTGGGTGGGAATTGGTTCGTCACTTTTAGGATGCAGTACGTCCCTTTGTGCAAAAGTGGATCGAAATGATAGAAGTGATATAAAATATCCATATTTCCGACAAACTTGCAAAACTTTTTGTGGAGGCCAAACTTTATAATGGACCTGTACTATTTTGTATATGTGTATACATACAAATGATAGAAGTGGCTCAAAAGACCCATATTTATAACAACAAAAAATTTTATGGACTCAATGCAACTAGAAACTAGATCAAAATGATAGAACTGGCAAAAAAAAAACATATTTAAGACAAATTTGTGACATTTTTAAGGAAAAAACTTGTGGGCGCCATACTTTATAATGGACCTGCATCATTTTGTGTATAAGGGTACCCATACAGCAGGCACAGGGTGGTGTAAGATTCCATGCACACAATGTTTTCTTTGTTCATGAGCTATTTTTTTAAGTAGATCTGCCATGAAGATTGCCCTGTATCCATAGTACAGGGGATAAAATGCTGATCGGCGGGGATCTGACCACCAATCCCAAGAACAAGGGTTCCCTGCTAACGTCTGGGTGGTATTTGGTCACAAAAGAATATGGCGCCAATTTATGACCCACAGTTATGACAAGCTTGTACCATTTTTAAGAAAAACATTTGTGGCAAGAGTCAAACTTTATTATGTATCTGCCATACAATGATTTCCTCAAAAATTAGACCAAATCTGTAGTGTTGAAAACCTAGCCCATGGCCAAAAGTATATGTGGACCACTCCAGGATCAGTATGGGTGAAAAATAAAAAATAATCACGCCTCACTATTTCCCTCCTGCGGCCATTCCGAAGCTGCCTTGTTCTCTTCCTGCTGCAATGGGGACCAGGGCAACCTCCGAACTGCAGGGGATTGGTGAGGTGAGTACTGGTTATTTATTTATTTTTTTTAACCCATTCTAGCCCTTTAAAAAAATAGTTCCCCTTTCATCGTAAAATGAAATGTTCTACAAATTCCTTATTATTTTGCTTGCTGTCAGTGAATTGAATACCTTCTAAAGAGAGATAACCTGCACAGACCTAAGTTCAGATTGGGCCTCATAAGGTTCCCTTATAATGCCCAGAGTCCAGGGGTCCACTACTGTTAAATGGTTAAATGGCGTCCACTTTCCTAAATTATAATAATGATGGGGAGAGCATTGACTCCCAGAAGTGCTCATTGGTCATAGGTGCAGCTTCTGGTGCTGCTCTGACATAGGTAGTGTGCACTGGCGCCAGAGCAAAGAAGTAAAGGGCGTCCTTAGAGCGGGGAATACTGAACATAACGGGGACAATATACTGCGTGGAGGCTGTGGTCATTATACTGTGTGGAGATTGGGGGCCATTATACTGCGTGGAGATTGGGGGCAATATACTGCATGGGGATTGGACTGAAGCATTATACAGTGCGGGGGCCCTTCTAGTAACCAATAACCTCTTCAGACGTGCTCATTATAGGCGTGGCTGAGCAGCGAGCGGTATATACTTGTGCATACTCACCACTGTTAGGACTTCTCGCTTCTTGTTTGTGAGTAGTGAGTACTAAGCATACTGGGGACTGTGTGGAGACTGAAGGCAATATACTACTTGGGGGCTTGGCTGAAGCAGTATACTGTATGGTGGCTGCAAGGGGGCATTATACTGTGCATAGGGGCTATAATCAGGACATTATACTATGTGGAGTGCATTATAGTGTGGGGGGGCTGTAAGAGGGCATTATACTGTGCATAGGGGCTATAATCAGGACATTATACTATGTGGAGTGCATTATAGTGTGGAGGGCTGTAAGAGGGCATTATAATGTGGACCCCAGAATAACCACCTGAGGTGGGCCCAAGGCTGTTTGCAGCCAATACATGCCACCAGCCCTCAACTAGGTTGGTGACAACACCAGGTCACCACAGAAGTGGAGATATCTGTCTCTGTCAGCCGATCCCCACAGCATTAGTTGCTAAGCAACAGGTAGAATATATTTATATATCTCATTTATATATTACTCATTAGGGGAAACCTGCTTTTTCAACAGTTTCCCTTTAATTTACTGTAAGGTACAATGACATCATCTATAAAGTGCGGGTGCATGACCTGGAAAAGTATACTTAAATTACACGGCAGGCGATTTTCACAACGATGTTTGTACAGGTCTTATCTCTCTCTATGAGAGGCTATCTTGTGTGTATTGTCAATATTTGTTTTGTAAAGTACACAGAGCTGAGAAATGTGGAAGATGTCTGTAATCTACCTTTATATTTGCAACTAATTATGGACCTATTATTCAAAGATATGCAAAAAATACATGCTGCATGCAGTTAAAAACTTTAAAATAATTGACAAAAAGTATCACATTAAGTGCATATTTAGAAGTGCCATGCACTCGGTCGTGAAAAAGTACATATCACCTCAGCCTTGCAGATACATAGATAGATAGGTTAGTGTCACCAGACCCAGCGTATCACCCCAGCCCTGCAGATAGATAGGTTAGTGTCACCAGAACCAGCATATCACCCCAGCCCTGCAGATAGATAGGTTAGTGTCACCAGACCCAGCGTATCACCCCAGCCCTGCAGATAGATAGGTTAGTGTCACCAGTACCAGCATATCACCCCAGTCCTGCAGATAGATAGGTTAGTGTCACCAGAACAAGCATATCACCCCAGCCCTGCAGATAGATAGGTTACTGTCACCAGACCCAGCATATCACCCCAGCCCTGCAGATAGATAGGTTACTGTCACCAGAACCAGCATATCACCCCAGCCCTGCAGATAGATAGGTTAGTGTCACCAGAACCAGCATATCACCCCAGCCCTGCAGATAGATAGGTTAGTGTCACCAGACCCCAGCATATCACCCCAGCCCTGCAGATAGATAGGTTAGTGTCACCAGACCCCAGCATATCACCCCAGCCCTGCAGATAGATAGGTTAGTGTGACCAGAACCAGCATATCACCCCAGTCCTGCAGATAGATAGGTTAGTGTCACCAGACCCCAGCATATCACCCCAGCCCTGCAGATAGATAGGTTATTGTCACCAGACCCCAGCATATCACCCCAGCCCTGCAGATAGATAGGTTAGTGTCACCAGAACCAGCATATCACCCCAGCCCTGCAGATAGATAGGTTAGTGTCACCAGAACTAGCATATCACCCCAGCCCTTCAGATAGATAGGTTAGTGTCACCAGACCCAGCATATCACCCCAGCCCTCCAGATAGATAGGTTAGTGTCACCAGAACCAGCATATCACCCAGCCCCGTAGATAGATAGGTTAGTGTCACCAGAACCAGCATATCACCCCAGCCCTGCAGATAGATAGGTTAGTGTCACCAGTACCAGCATATCACCCCAGCCCTGCAGATAGATAGGTTAGTGTCACCAGAACCAGCATATCACCCCAGCCCTGCAGATAGATAGGTTAGTGTCACCAGTACCAGCATATCACCCCGCCCTGCAGATAGATAGGTTAGTGTCACCAGAACTAGCATATCACCCCAGCCCTGCAGATAGATAGGTTAGTGTCACCAGACCCAGCATATCACCCCAGCCCTCCAGATAGATAGGTTAGTGTCACCAGAACCAGCATATCACCCAGCCCCGTAGATAGATAGGTTAGTGTCACCAGAACCAGCATATCACCCCAGCCCTGCAGATAGATAGGTTAGTGTCACCAGAACCAGCATATCACCCCAGCTCTGCAGATAGATAGGTTAGTGTCACCAGACCCCAGCATATCACCCCAGCTCTGCAGATAGATAGGTTATTGTCACCAGACCCCAGCATATCACCCCAGCCCTGCAGATAGATAGGTTAGTGTCACCAGAACTAGCATATCACCCCAGCCCTGCAGATAGATAGGTTAGTGTCACCAGACCCAGCATATCACCCCAGCCCTCCAGATAGATAGGTTAGTGTCACCAGAACCAGCATATCACCCAGCCCCGTAGATAGATAGGTTAGTGTCACCAGAACCAGCATATCACCCCAGCCCTGCAGATAGATAGGTTAGTGTCACCAGTACCAGCATATCACCACTGCTGCCCGGGACAGCACCAAAATCTGGAACTGTGCCCCTGAATCCAGGACGGTTGGGGATTATGCAGGCTGGTCTTCGTATAAGTACCTACCACTTCTGACTCAACTAATGGGCAGGAGTACCAGATGTCAACCCCACACGAATCTGATATACAGGAGCATCTCAATAAATTAGAATATCTTTGAAACGTTTATTTCTTTCAGTAATTAAATTAATAAAGTGACCTCCTATATTTTCTAGATTCTTTACACACAGAGTGTTCTATTCCAAGTGTTTTATTTCTGTAAATGTTGATTATGGATTACAGGTAATGAAAATCCAAATCTAAGAAAATTAGAATATTGTAAGTTCAGTTCAGTCTTGTAAATTCAGTGTCACCTGCCAAGGTTTCCTAAGCCTTTAAATGGTCCCTCAGTCTGGTTCAGTAGGACACACAATCATGGAAGACGCTGATTATGGATTGTATTACTGAATTACTGAAATGAATGAACGTTTCAAAGATATTCTAATTTATTGAGATACAGCTGTAGATGGATACATACGGATAGGTCATCAATATATTTAACCCGGAAAACCTCTTTAGAGCCCAAATGCTTAGCTGTCCAGTTATACAGGACTGAGGCGAGATGTTAGGACTAGTGACTAGCATATCCTAAATGACTCCATATTGATGCCAGGCAGCAGCAAATTCCAGCCCTGCAAAGTCATTGCCTGGGCTGTTCTCATTAGCACTGTATATCTCTGCCTGGACTCGTGCGGTGTCCGTGCTGACTCATCCCTGTACAAAGTCCTGCTCAGCGCCGGCTATACATCTGTGAGATATAATCCCGAACTCGTGACTCGGCCTCATTGGATATAATATATAATAACGGCCGGGTCTTGTTAAACCTGCCCGGGATGAAAAGTGAGAATTGTATTAGACGTCATTAAAGCCGAATTGCCGATGACTGATCCCAGCTGGAATTAAGCATCTCCAGTACATGACAACAAGATACTGAAAAAGCCATTTATGTCCATTACTTCACACGTACAGTCAATGGCTGTCACAGCGACAAGACATAACTTGTTGTTTTCACATTTGTGACTTCCATTTAACATTTTAGGTACAGGCTGTATTGTTATACTGGGACACAATCTGCAAAGGATCCTTATCTGGATTCTTATCTCTTAGATTATGTTAATCTATCCAACCTAGGGAACTTTCCTTCTTCTTAACTGCTGTGATCAGACTTCCTGGTGATTTTGGATGGGGCAAGAGCGGCAGTATAAAGCATGAGGAAAGGACAGAACGGCAATCTGAGATGAGATGACAAAAAGTTAGAGTTAGATCAGATGACCACTGCACAGCTCCCAAAGCCAGAGTTTGGGTTAGGCAGAAAGGGTTAAACCTGGCTAGACCATAGGGCAAATGATGAGTGTGCACTGCCCCCCTCAGCCGACCCACAATGAGTGGGACAGTCCTGTATTTTGGGTGCTGTCCCACTGTTCCAGGCAACAGTTAGCGATTTCAATTCTATCTGCATCCAACACAGATATAGTTGAATACAATGGTATAATGGCTATCAGCGACGGGCTCCACCAGTCAGGCTACGGCTAATGATATCTGCGACAGGGAGGCGACAAGCCAGGGTCATCACTACAGCTGGAGCCAGCAAGCAACTCCGTGCGAGGAGCTTAGGCAGGGGTGTCACTAGAAAAGACTGGGCACCATAGCAAAGTTTTAACTTGGGCCCCTTTCCTGGCCCCCACACATTAAAGCATTCCCTTTGCTGGTTTCCACGTGATATAATGTCCCATAGCGGCCCCTTCACCACGTATAATGTCCCATAGTGGCCCCTCAACATAATATAATGTCCCACAGCAGCCCCTTCACCAAGTATAATGTCCCATAGTGACCTCTATATAGTATAATGTCGGGCTTGGCAAAAGCAAAAAATTTTGGGGTACACCACCCACAAACTATTATTATACTCTGGGGTCTTTTTTGCTTTAAAAAAAAATAAAATACTGTCTGACTCGATGGGCTTTTTTTTTCTATGCTGCCTATGTCATGGCTTGCATTTGCACCTTCTTTAACCCTTTTTAAAAAGATATAAGTCATTAATATATCGTCAAGAGGATTTCCATTTAGGCCACGGGCCTTTTCCAGACAAAAGCAAAAGTGGCAAGGGCAACATAAACTTTTGCAACTGAAAAATGTATCCTGTAAACACAAAATGTGCTTTTTGTGCACACAATTGATTCTGTAAGTAGAAAATAAATTGTTTGAGCAAATAAACTGTATTTCTGTGGAAAATAGGCACAACCAGATCCTTGCTGGCTCCAAGATGTGACACCAGCTCCCAGATCTTCATAGCCTTTTCTAAGGTGAAAATCCTGGCTTGTGCTTAGCTACAGCTCCTGCAAGAGTGCCCCTCTCCTTCCCCTTCCACATCTTGAACAAGCTTGGAGATGGCTGGATAGAGGTCTCTGGCCGATCAAAACTTTTTTTTTTATTCCTTGACTGCCCAAAGAGGTTGTAAGATCATAAACGTCCCTTGGCAGTATCTGGCCTTGATGGCAGAAGGAAACATTTACACCCCTGACCCCCCCCCCGACATTACTTATATACACAAATACCAATGTAATGGACTAATGACACATGCATAAACAATACATTCACTAAGGAGATATATACATATATAAAAAGGCACACCAAAAGATAATGCTCTTGGGTCCCAGTGCAAAATTTATAACAAGGGCCACACCTAGCATGTGCCATTCATACCACTGGTATCTTCTTATATGGGAGAAGGACTTGAAGGCCCCGTCAGGCACCAAGGCCCAGGTAAGCTTACTACCTCTTCTACTCTTCTAGCCATAGCCCTGAAATCACAGTTGCAACTTAGGCTCAGTTCTGTGTCTGAACTAGTGCCTACTGGATCTCTGGCAGATTGCATGATGTATACTTTATGTTACTGAGCCCACCAAAGCTGAATCCCACCCTGGAGTTTCGGTGTTGGTTTGGAGAGGACTCTTTGCCTCCTTCACACAGCAGCTAGGAGCCATTGACCTGGAATGTCATTCTTGAGTGCGCAACATGATCTGCGTGCTATTCAGGGGCCTACAAATGCATGTCTCATGAAAAAATGATTACTGCGTACTGCAAAGGGATGTCCATTAACCCCTTCCTTCCGCCTGGCTGTTAGGTGTGATCCCGAGGCCTGTTAGCACATCTAGATAACAACCAGATTGCAAATATGATTGATGTGCGTATTAAACGACCGCCATGCCTGACAATTTCTACTCATTACCGTAGCTCTGGGGCACGTCTCTATCATATGGGACATGTAATTAATTGGCCATGCCAGGCAGGATGTCGGCTTATTATTTCATATCAGTGCCGGCTGATGTTACGAAAAGCTAGGGCTTTACGGCTTGCAAGTTGCCACGACCGTGGCACAACAGCCCGGTTGGACTTCTTGGGACCGTTGTGTCACCGTCATGTCAACTAAGAGTAGTTAAGAGTATGACGACATTTACTTTCACTAGCTGCGATGAAGGCCACTGTGATTTTAAAGGGATTTTCCAGGCTAAAAATATTGATGACCTAGCCTAAGAATATGTCATCAGTACAAGATTGGTGGAGGTCCAACACCCAGCGACCTCATCCATTGACTGTTCTCAGCAGCTGATAATATAGAGAATGGCACAGGAAGCAGACAGCGCCGTTCTCTGTATAGTGGCCAGATTAGGCTATTGCAGATCAACTCTCATTTACTTGAATGGGAGCTAAGCTGCAATGACTTGATTCAGCCACTACACAGAGAACGGAGCTGTCTCCTTCCTGCTCCATTCTCTGTATAACAGTTGATCAATTGGGGGTCATGTATTGGACTCTCACTGATCTGATATTGATGACCTATCCCTATGATAGATCATCAATATTTTTAGCCCGAAAAACCAGCACGAAATGTGTCGCTGCAAAAGTCGCCATGTACCCCTAACTTAAAGGCAATATGTCTTCAGAAAGACACCTTCAAAATAGGGCAAAGAATAAATCCAAAGTTTGGGTGCATGCTTTATGGAAATTTTATACCGCACCTGTTTGGCTTACCGGTTTTTCCACATAAAACTAAGATACAAAAAGCTCTACAGGTGCTTTTTGCTTGGTAGGGAGAGTTGTTATAGCCGCAGGTGCTATACAATACATTTTCTTCTGGAAGCCATTATTTAAAGGGTTTTCTGGGTCTGGGGTCTGATTAAAATTGGGTCTGGTTTAGGGTCTGGTTTATGGTCTGATTCATTTTGGGATGTAGTCTACAGTCATGGCCAAAAGTTTTGAGAATGATACAAATATTAATTTTTACAAAGTCTACTGCTTCAGTTTTTCTAATGGCAATTTGCATATACTCCAGAATGTTATAAAGAGTGATCAGCTTAACAGCAATTACTTGCAAAGTCAATATTTGCCTAGAAAATGAACTTTATCCCCCAAAACACATTTCAACATCATTGCAGCCCTGCCTTAAAAGGACCACCTAACATCGTTTCAGTGATTGCTCCATTAACACAGGTGTGGGTGTTGATGAGGACAGGGCTGGAGATCAATCTGTCATGATTAAGTAAGAATGACACCACTGGACACTTTAAAAGGAGGCTGGTGCTTGCCATCATTGTTTCTCTTCTGTTAACCATGGTTATCTCTAAAGAAACACGTGCAGTCATCATTGCACTGCACAAAAATGGCCTAACTGGGAAGAGTATTGCAGCTAGAAAGATTGCACCTCAGTCAACAATCTATCGCATCATCAAGAACTTCAAGGAGAGAGGTTCCATTGGTGCCAAAAAGGCTCCAGGGCGCCCAAGAAAGACCAGCAAGCGGCAGGACCGTCTCTTAAAAGTGTTTCAGCTGCAGGATCGGGCTACCAGCAGTGCAGAGCTTGCTGAGGAATGGAAGCAGGCAGGTGTGAGTGCATCTGCACGCACTGTGAGGCGGAGACTCTTGGAGCAAGGCCTGGTCTCAAGGAGGGCAGCAAAGAAGCCACTTCTCTCCAGAAAAAACATCAGGGACAGACTGATATTCTGCAAAAGGTACAGGGAGTGGACTGCTGAGGACTGGGGTAAAGTCATTTTCTCTGATGAATCCCCTTTTCGATTGTTTGGAACATCTGGAAAACAGCTTATTCGGAGAAGAAGAGGTGAGCGCTACCACCAGTCTTGTCTCATGCCAACTGTAAAGCATCCTGAAACCATTCATGTGTGGGGTTGCTTCTCAGCCAAGGGAATCGGCTCTCTCACAGTCTTGCCTAAAAACACAGCCATGAATAAAGAATGGTACCAGAATGTCCTCCAAGAGCAACTTCTCCCAACCGTCCAAGAGCAGTTTGGCGCTAAACAATGCCTTTTCCAGCATGATGGAGCACCTTGTCATAAAGCAAAGGTGATAACTAAATGGCTCAGGGAACAAAACATAGAGATTTTGGGTCCATGGCCTGGAAACTCCCCAGATCTTAATCCCATTGAGAACTTGTGGTCAATCATCAAGAGACGGGTGGACAAACAAAAACCAACAAATTGAGACAAAATTAAAGCATTGATTCTGCAAGAATGGACTGCTATCAGTCAGGATTTGGTCCAGAAGTTGATTGAGAGCATGCCAGGGAGAATTGCAGAGGTCCTGAAGAAGAAGGGTCAACACTGCAAATTTTGACTAGCTGCATTAACTCATTCTAACTGTCAATATAAGCTTCTGTTACTCATAATATGAATGCAATTATATTTCTGTATGTGATAAAAACATCTGACAAACACACATAAAAACCAGAGGGCAGCAGATCATGTGAAAATATAATATTTGTGTCATTCTCAAAACTTTTGGCCATGACTGTAGATTCTAAATTAATTTGGGGGTCTGGTCTGGGGTCTGTTTCATTTTGGTGTCTGCGCTTGGGTCAGATTAATTTTGGGGCCGGTCTGGAGTCAGATTAATTTTGGGGTCACATCTGTGGTTTGATTAATTTAGGGCTGTTCTGGAAACTTATTAATTTAGGAGTCTGGTCTGGGGTCAGTTTAATTTTGGGGTCACATCTGGGGTCTGGTTAATTTTGGGTGTGGTCTGGTGTCTGATTAATTTTGGTGTCAGGTCTAGAGTCTCATTAATTTTGAGTCTGGTCTGGGGTCTGATTAATTTTGGTGTTTGGTCTGGGGTCTCATTCATTTTGGGGTGAAGTCTTAGATCTCATAAATTTTTGGTCTGGTCTGGGGTCTGATTAATTTCGGTGTTTGGTCTGGGGTCTCATTCATTTTGGGGTCAAGTCTAGGGTCTCATTAATTTTGGGTCCGGTCTGGGGTCTCATTAATTTTGGGTCTTGTCTGGGGTCTCATTAATTTTGGGGCTGGTCTTGGGGTCTCATTAATTTCAGTGTTTGGTCTGGGGTCTCATTAATTTTGGGGCTGGTCTTGGGGTCTCATTAATTTCAGTGTTTGGTCTGGGGTCTCATTAATTTTGGGGCTGGTCTTGGGTCTCATTAATTTTGGGTCTGGTCTGAGGTCTGATTAATTTCAGTGTTTGGTCTGGGGTCAGAATGATTTTGGGGTCAGGTCTGGGGTCTCATTAATTTTGGGTCTGGTCTGAGGTTTGATTAATTTCAGTGTTTGGTTTTGGGTCTGATTAATTTTGGGGTTGATCTGGGGTCAGATTCATTTTCTGGTCTGGAGTCTAATACACTTTTTTTAGAAACAATACCCCGGTTTCAGCAAATAAATGTTATACTGTGTATAATAAAAATTGATATATTTTCTGCGTCAGTTCCTTGTGGTTGCTGCTTGCTTTTATTCAATACCACAAAATGGCTACAATGTGTGAATAGGCTCCGTCGTAGTTCTTGTGACATTTGACAAGCCAGGCTCCTCCATACTATCTCAAGACAGCAGGTGAGATCAGTGGAAGACAAATACAGGACAAGACACTAACATATGTAGTAACAGGTGTGGCTTCTGTCATAGGATATATGGTATCAACATGCCTTTAAATAGTTACCGGCCAAATATAATGGTGCAGCGTCTTCAGTTCTTTAGATGAAAAAGGGGGAATAGGCCAGGAACTTAGCTGAGCCTTTAAGAGGAGATTGTTGAGAAACATACAAAATCTGGTAAGGCAGGTGAATTCAGCTGAAATAAGCCACAAATATAAGTACGTTGTCTGCATTTGTCTACCATGTTGGCACCATACACTAATATGTTCTTGTTCACCCCTGCAGGGCTGGGGTGATATGCTTATTCTGGTGACACTAACCTATCTATCTGGAGGGCTGGGGTGATATGCTGGTTCTGGTGACAATAACCTATCTATCTGCAGGGCTGGGGTGATATGCTGGTTCTGGTGACACTAACCTATCTATCTGCAGGGCTGGGGTGATATGCTGGTTCTGGTGACACTAACCTATCTATCTGCAGGGCTGGGGTGATATGCTGGGTCTGGTGACACTAACCTATCTGCAGGACTGGGGTGATATGCTGGTTCCGGTGACACTAACCTATCTATCTGCAGGGCTGGGGTGATATGCTGGTTCTGGTGACACTAACCTATCTATCTGCAGGGCTGGGGTGATATGCTGGTTCTGGTGACACTAACCTATCTATCTGCAGGACTGGGGAGATATGCTGGTTCTGGTGACACTAACCTATCTATCTGCAGGACTGGGGTGATAAGCTGGTTCTGGTGTCACTAACCTATCTATCTGCAGGGCTGGGGTGATATGCTGGGTCTGGTGACACTAACCTATCTATCTGCAGGACTGGGGTGATATGCTGGTTCTGGTGACACTAACCTATCTATCTGCAGGGCTGGGGTGATATGCTGGTTCTGGTGACACTAACCTATCTATCTGCAGGCCTGGGGTGATATGCTGGGTCTGGTGACACTAACCTATCTATCTGCAGGGCTGGGGTGATATGCTGGTTCTGGTGACACTAACCTATCTATCTGCAGGGCTGGGTGATATGCTGGTTCTGGTGACACTAACCTATCTATCTGCGGGGCTGGGGTGATATGCTGGGGTCTGGTGACACTAACCTATCTATCTGCAGGACTGGGGTGATATGCTGGGGTCTGGTGACACTAACCTATCTATCTGCAGGACTGGGGTGATATGCTGGGTCTGGTGACACTAACCTATCTATCTGCAGGGCTGGGGTGATATGCTGGGTCTGGTGACACTAACCTATCTATCTGCAGGGCTGGGGTGATATGCTGGGATCTGTTGACACTCCCTTTAAATAATATCATCTATAGTAAATGAATGGAATTCAATCAATTCTATAAAAGGAATAAGCTATAAATGAACACAAATAGATCGACAGTTCAGGAAATTATTAAGTAAAAAAGACAGAAGGTTTGCTGGAAACACAGACCTGTACAGATGTCTGCTCCAACTGTGAGATCATGTAAAGAAGAGAGATGTGGGAGGCTGTCAAGGCTGCGTAAAACTGTGGGTGAGCTCCACGCACATGTACCGTGGCAACACAATCCGGTTGAGATATCCAAGATGCATCTCCCTGCCATCAGGAGGGCAGCGGGAAATCCACGTTGTCTAATATTTAGTATTCATCTAATAAATAAAAAAAATCCAGAAAAATAACCAAATAAATCACTTTAATATAAAAAAAAAAAAAAAGAATTAGGCCTCATTCATATTACAGAAAATAAAGAGAAATTTGTGATGAAAAAAGCAGCCATGTTTTCAAATCCTGCACAACCCCTTTAAGGGTTTAGTTTTTATGGCGTTCACCGTACATTAAAAGTGATATGTTATCTTTAGTTTGCCTGTCAGTACGATCACGGTAATTCCAAATTTGAATAATATTTTTCAAGTTATAATGACTTTAAAAAAAAAAAAAAAAAAAAAAATTACTTCACAATACATGATGGCGATCGCGCAGGGTCAGAAGCAGAGCCCATGTGATCACAGCATTGGCATTGCCACATCCATAAAAACCTGACATATAATATTATTATACTATTTAAACCGCATGATGAATGCCTTAAAAAATAATGCCAAAGTCACCATTTTTATTTATCCCACCACCTAAAAAGCGGAATCAAAAAATTGTTTTAATCCCAAAATCACAGCAATGAAAACTTTATATTATCCCACAAAAAAAAAGGCATCACACAGCTACATTGATGAAAAAATAAAAAACATTATGAGTTTCAAAATATAGCAACCCCCCCCAAAAATATTTTTCTTGAAAAAAAAGAGTTTTTTAGTGTCAAAGTAGTAAGTCATTAACCACCTCAGTACCGGGCCAATTTCTGGTCCAGGACAAGACATATTTTCGGGTTTTTTTGTAAGTGCGGTTTTGAGGGATGTAACATTTTTATCATATACGTTATTCAACTCATTTCTGCGTCTTTTTTCGGTGACACATAGGGCTTTATTTTTATGTTGTTTTTATTTTTCTATGTGTTTTAATTTTTTTTATATCCGGGAAAATATAAATAAAAGAGGAGGGAAAACGTGTCTGTTTTTCACTTTTCTTTTTTTTTTTTAATTTAATAACACAAAGTGCTACTAAAAAACTTCATAAAATAGTTTTTCCTCTGCGTTATGGTAATTTTTTATTTTGTATGGTGTCATCAGGGCTGGGGCTATAACCTGTAATAAGGGCGTGTTATTGGCGTATTATTTTGTTTATTTTTTAAATTATTTTATTTACAATTTTTTTTAACTTTTCTATAAATTTTTTTTTTATTTTATTTTTTTACATTGTGTCCCCATAAGGTCATAATAGGCGTTTGGGGATATCTGATCTATTTTTTTTGTTGGGGAGGCTGATTTCCCCAGTTGCAGGAGGAATACAGCCTCCTGCCCATTACTATAGAGCTGATCTGGTTCCTGTAGGACCCAGCAGCTCTAACACACTCTGATCCCAGCGGATCACGCGAACGCCGGGTCAGAGGGGAGCCGCAACATGGAAGCACCCATAGCGGTGTATACACAGCGATCGGGAAGGTAATAAACCTTCCCTGCCTTCTCTCTGGGAGCTCCGGCTAAAGTTACAGCCAGTTCCCCGTTTCAGCAGCTGCACGATTTCGTGCAGCTGCTGAGTTCTGCTTGGATGTACCGGTACGTCCTTGCAGAACTAGACAACCACCTCCTGGACGTATATACTCTATGGGCGGTCCAGAAGTGGTTAAAAAAACCTATACATATTCGGCAGCGCCATAATCGTATTGACCTGCTGAATGAATTAAAACTATTATTTTACCATACAAAGAACAGCACAAAATTTATAGTGCAAAATCAATGGCAGAATTGTTGTCTTTTCCCATTCTCTCCCAGAAAGATTTAACAAAATGTTAATCACTAAATTATTTGACTTGTAAAAATGGTGCTGTTAAAAAATACAGCTAATCCAGCAAAAAAATAAGTCCATATATGGCTATGTCATTATAAATACAAAAAAGTTACAGCTCTTGGAACATTACAATGAAAAAATTAAAAATAATACTTTGTCCTTCAGGCCATAATAGGCTATGTGCTCAAAGGGTTAATAACTTGAGTATTTTTGAATACAGGGATATTTTTGTTTATTTTCATATGTGATCTAGGGAAAGGTTAATTTGAATTTTTTTTATACTTTTAAAAACTTTTTTTTACATTTTTTTACTTGAATTTTTAGACCCCAAGAACAGTGATGGCGAACCTTTTAGAGACCGAGTACCCAAACTGCAAACCAAAACCCACTAATTTATCGCAAAGTGCCAACACAGCAATTTAACCTTAATACTGTGCAGATCCACAATTGCGGACAGTTACGGACCTGCAAAATATGGTCGTGTGAATGGGGCTTTATAGAGGTTTCAAAGATACCAACAACTTTGTACTTTTGAACAATTAATATTTCTATTTACATCACACAGGATCTGTTTTATAATAAACGGCCTGTAATAATATCACATGTCTGCTATAAAACAGATATTGTGTGATATAAATAGTGAAGGGGCCCCCACACAGTACACTGTGCTCCATAGTGGCCCACACACAGTATAATATACACCACAGTGGCCCTCACACAGTATAATATACACCACAGTGGCCCCAACACAATATAATATATTCTGCAGTAGCCCCCACACAGTATAATATACTTCGCAGTGGCCTCCCACACAGTTTAATATGCTCCTGTAGTTACCTGCACTCCCACGAAGAGCAGCCAGGTGACCTCCTTCCACCGCAAAGCAGGCACTGATGAATGATGTCATAACGCCTGTGTCAGGGCAGAGGTAACAATCATCTGTCAGTGTAAGCAGGACCACGGCCTGGATCCTGACTCAGTAAACACCTCCAGCTATTACTTTTTCATTACACCTCACCTAGAAAGTTCTTATTTTCCCACCAGTTCCCCCATCAGAGGCTGCCATCTAGACCGGCTTAGTTATTACTTAGAAAAGATCTCCGCTATTTTCCTGACTCATGTGGCTGCTCCTGGGGTTTACTGTGTTGTAGAATATTATATAATTACACCATAAATCCTTGTTTGCAATGTTTTTAGGGTTGTCGCTACTGTCACACTACTGTAGGGTATTTAGACTAGAATTTCTGGCTGATCCTTCCAATATCAGTGCTCAATAGCAGAACTTCTGCTCTATTGTCATGTCCTACCTAGAGGTCTATCTGGGGCGGTTGCCAGCAGTGGTCAACTGATCACTGTGCTCGGCTCAGGCTCTTTTAGGGAGGAGATCCTGATTGGTTAACCTCTCCTTAAAGGGGTTTTATTAAGTTATGATTGATGGGGGCCCCACTGATGTCGAGAAGGGGATTCTGGTTGTACCGTACTGTGGAGCATGAGCACTGCCGCTCCATTCATTCTTTATGGAATGGAATGTTCTCTGCATCGGTGAGTGACCCAGTGGTCCATAACTTCATGACTTGGTAAAACCCCTTTAAATAATCCTGGCTTCTGTAGTGAGTTGCTGGTTATAGTGTAAACTGCGTGCCTTTATATCTGCTATATTTCTAGTAGTTTGAGTTTGTTGTCTCTAGGTCCTAGTGCTAGTCTTGTTTGTGTTAGAGTCATCATTGCAGATTAGGGTTTCCAACAGGGATATATTTAGGGACAATGACGGTCAGTGGCATATGGTGTTAGGGTCGGCATTTAGGGAACAGTTTAGAGAGCGTTAAGGTTAGTTGTCTACTTATTTCTCTTTGTCATCATCCGTCTGCTCTGGCTGTCACCACCATCGCCATCTGGTTCCTTCATTCTGTTGGTAAGATCTCACATTCTTGTATTTCCAGTTACCTGACAGTGTTCTGATACCTACTTCATATTACTACATATTGCTTTTGTAACTGTCCAGCTGTTATACAGTTCAATCCAACAGTAAATCCTGGGGTTATCTGAGTACCAAGAGACACCGCTAGTGCCCATTTACCCTATAATGGGTAAATTAAACCTGGTCTGGGAAACGCAGGATACAGAACCTGCAGGACCCGTAACAGGCACCTTACTCATTTTGCATTAAGGTTCATTGAACATGAGTGACAAGGGAGCAAAAAGGATAGTGCGAAAGAATAGGACAGATGTAAAGAACTTTATGTGCAGTTTTTGGCACATAAGTTGATCGAGTAGGAACATTTATGTACCCATTTAGTTCTACCGTGTATATGCTATGAGCTACAGCTGGTTTTCTTAGACTGTAGGAGGGTCAGTTGCATGGCTTCCTATTTCTAACCTTAGAGAATGCTACTGTATACAGACTCAATGTGAATTTCACTGAGCTGCTTCTAGGGCTACAGTGTATGTGAAGGAAACTTGTCTCAGGGCTACATTAAATTTGGTCTGGGAGATGCAGGATACAGAATCTGCAGGTTCTGTAACAGGCACCTTACTCATTCTGCATTATAAGTTTGACAAGGGTGCAGAAAGGAGGCTGTGCAAGAAGAGGGGTGTAAAGAACTTTATGTACTGTGTTTTATACACAGGTTGATCGAGTAGGAATATTAATTTACCCCTCCAGTTCTGTCCTGTACATGCTATAAGCTGCAGCTGCTTTGCTTAGCCTGTGGGACGGTCAGTTGCCTGGCTTCCTGTTTCTAACCCTAGAGAACCCTGTACAGGCTGCAATGTGAATATCACTGAGCTGCTTCTTGGACTATGGTTACTGTGAAGGATGAATTAAAAACATCCGTCTAATGCGTAAATTAAACTTGGTCTGGGAGATGCAGGATACAGAACCTGCAGGACCTGTAACAGGCATTTGACTCATTGTGCATTATAAAGTTCATTGAACAAGGGAGCAGAAAAGAGGCTGTGCACGAGGAGGGTTAGAAAGAACTTTATGTACTGTGTTTGGACTGATAGTTGATGTAGTAGAAACAAATACACAAGGAGATGATCTGAGGCAATCAATGTGTCATGGACATGGCACACAGAGCTCTATGGGCCACCATTGTTAGCATGGAGCACCAATGAGAGGAGAAAATGGTGCACCTGACAGAAGTAAGGAGGACGGGGGTCTTTTCTTTTACCTGGAGCTCATAGTCACCATTTCCTATAATGTAAGAGCCTTTAAATTGTCCAAATATCCCACAGTGATGTCCCTGTCACTCCGAACCTCCAACACATGACTATAAAATGCAGTGCAATTGACATTTACATCCTTCTCAGCCTCATATATACTAGCTAAAGTCATTGCGACTACTAGAGTTGCTAGGCAACCTCCTAAATTTTCATATAGCCGGTTAGAGAATTCTGACTTAATAAGGGGGGCTGTCCCCTGTGCAGGCTGATATATCACCGGTCCTCGCTCCTGTCCAGGGCCGCCTCGACTTTGGCCTCCAGGGGGGTATTCACAGTACGTCCTGACACTGAACAACGTCAAGACATGATATCCAGACAGAGTATGCGGCACACCTTGGAGGGCCAAGCAGAGGTGGGCCTAGACAGAAGCGGGGATTGGTGAGTAGTAAATATCGGCCATTACTTGTTGGACCAATCCAGAATGTAATGGCCTAATGTGTCAATGCATGGGGACCAAAAACACAGAGGAGGAAGAAGGCAGTGATGGTCATAAGGAACCTTCTGGAGAGAGCAGCAAGGGCATGAGTATTTTGGTGTCCACGACTACTGGGAGAGATGTGGTGGTCACAAATACTTAATTTGCACCAGTGATGGCGCTGTAGGGAAAATGAACACTTATTGCCAGATTACTGGATCGCCGGGGGCCCGAACACTTTGTGATAAAGTTTATTATCATGGTGCCCTTCTAACAAGTAGAAACTGTTTAACACACAGAACTCCTTCAGGTGGAGATGCCCTTTAAATACATAATGCCTTAACCTATGTAGATTAGTAACAGTAGACGCTTAACATAGTTTGTTCGGCTTATTTTACGGTATTATATTCTAATCACTTTTTTAGGAAATTCCTGATCTTTTTTTTTTTTATTTATCAATTATAATTTCTTATTTATATAATTGGGAGTTACAAAAAGTTGGGTTATTCCCATTGAAGTAGAAATGTCTGAAGGGACCTTACGGCTGACTGAATTTGGAGGCCTAGGGGTAGCCGTGACCAGCAGTCACGATGGATCTGGGTAGAGTGCAGGGTGGAGTAGGCTGTCTGGGGCATCGTGGATAAACTGGAGGGCACTGTGGACAACTCTATAGGGTGCGCTATGGATGACACTTAGGCTACTATGCTGGCTTCAACAAAGCGCAACTCAGCTCTGGTCACTGGCCCCTTTGTTCTAGGGATTGTTGGTCGAATACCCACCAGTCATTGAATTATGGCATATCCTTACAATATGTTTTATGTTATAATGGGTTGAACCCCCCTTTAATTTATAATGGTCCCCATGTATGGGACAAAATTTTTTAACAGGTCCTTCCTTTTAGTATGTCTGTATCCACATATCACTATTCTTTACTATAGTAGAAGCAAACCCTGGCTCGGTGCTCAGCTGCCTACACCCACTCACTCGCTGCCCTTGTCACACACACACAAACATGACAGCCGCACTTCTGTGAGCATGCCAGTCATCGGCTAATTACCAGAGCACACTGGTAGGCTGGGCACCAATACACCGAATCCTAACTCGCAAATACTGAAACCTCCTGTATGTAAGCTAAATAAACTCAAAAAAATATGTCATTGATACTGACAGCAAAATGTATCAGGATCCATTTTTGTTTAGGACTTACATATTAAGATTGACAATGTGGCTACTATGTGGCCCATTGAGAAAGGTAGAGGAGTTTCCAAAAAGTTACCAAAGTGAGAGGTGGCTACTTAAAGGGGATGTTCAGTTTCAGACCAATATTGAGAGACCAATGTTATTGTTTGAATATACTTTCTGTATCAATTCCTCACGGTTTTCTAGATCTCTGCTTGCTGTCATTCACCCTGCTTACTTCCAGTGGATAAAAATCAGTCTATGGTCATGTGATAGACAATCCATGGTCATGTGATGTAACGAGCTGCGCACCTGTGTGCATCACATGACCATGTAATGTCGATCACATGACTATGGAATGATTTTTATCCACTGGAAGTAAGTAACACGAATGACAGCAAGCAGAGATCTAGAAAACCGTGAGGAATTGATACAGAAAGGATATTGGAAAATTGTACAACTTTTCATTATACAGACACTAATATATGTATCTCAATATTTGTCTTGACAAGCCCTTTAAGCTGCGCCCCTGAGACAGGGAAGAATTAGCTGAGAGGAGCCCCCTCAGCACTGCACCAACCCAGGAGGTGAACTAGAGGATTGATTGAGGCTCCTGACCACCGTTGACAACTTCTATCATTACTACTACCGTTCCCAGCCTCCAAGTCCCTCCAACGGGTTGCTGCACTAGAAGCCCTAGGATGGAGTGACATGGGACCCTTGTAAAAATGGGGAGCTCTATGCCACACCAGGGTAAGAGTGAAGAATCCGAATATGAGACATTAGTGATGAATAAAATCCAACTAATGGTATTCATTGTGCAGGGAGGGGTAGTAAATAAGCTGTGACATCATCTATTATCAGTATATAGGATATAATGATGTGCCAGGGGTGTTATATATAGCGGTGTTATATTCTATTTCTATTGTAATCCTATCTGTAATGTAAATGAGATAACTGCTGCAAATAAAACCTTTACAGAACTGGCAAGTCTCTGTCTATTATTTGGCTTAGTGGTCAGAATGGAAATTGAAGGATATAGTTTTTTTTTTTCTACACATTAAAAAAAAATCCTAAAAAATATGTTTCGCATAAAATTTTGCACAATTCTTCCAACGAGGTAGACAGCGGAATAGATCACTGGAGGCATTGTTTCCTGTGTGATACTTCCCCCCAGAAGCCTGGCCTAGTAGGAGGCTCAAGCTATTGTTCTGTTATTTTCTAATTGTCTTCAGCATTAAGATGTCTGCATTGGATGTGATACATTTCCCTCTCAAGAGCTCTTAATCATACTCCTTTGTGCTAATATGTCTGTTCTGTTAGAGATGACATGAGAGATGCTGAGGCCGGAACATCATTATTATGGATGAGGTGAGCTCAGATTAATCGCTCCGGGTTTATGGCAGATCACCACATTATTTGTTCTCTATCACAATTATATCTATTTTTGTTTTTTGCAACACCTTCTCCCATCTCCTTTGGATATAAGTTGCTTAAAGGGAATTTATTACATCATTTTATTTTTTATTTTTACTATGTAAAATCAGATTCTGATACATATTCTTTTTCTTATATATTCTTTTTCTAATCTGGTTTTATTTTCTGATTTTTATTGCATTTTATTCTCTGTTCTCTATACTACTATGGAGGCGGCCATCTTACCTGAGCAACTGTTAACAGCGTTCTGAAATATGCTTTGCAGCAGTCACATGGATCATAGGAACCTGTCATTTGCAGATGACTCATGGGGGCAGATTTATAAAAACGGGAGCTTTTACCCCCAGTCTTCATATCCTCCTAAATCAGGTGTACCCTGCTCCAGGCCATGTGCCTGCATGGAAATATACTCCATCTTGTAGGTGGCATAGATTTCAGGGATCATTTTGGCAGCCCCTCCCATGCCACAGCCCTTTACATGCCCTTTCCAGCAAAAGAGAAAAAAAGTCGTAAACCTGATTTGTGCAAAATTTTGCAACTTTTTCATGCCTTGTCCACCAGAAAACTGGCGTAAATGATCATTAATGCGATGGGCTGGTCACCCCACCCACACCTCGCTCCTCACTATGTCCCCTTTCAGGAAAGTGACAAAGGTGGTGTAAAAGTAAAAAAAAGTTGCAAATTTTTGCACAAGTTTGCAATTTTAGCACGCCTTATACGCCTTCACTTTTGACCACTTTCACCAAATCCAGTTATAGTCATCCTGCTTTGATTCTGGCGCTGTCAGAATTTTTTCTCTAGCCCCCGCCAATCCTGAGCAATCTGTGCAGTATTAGTGTCTGATATGATAACTAGACTCTCTAATGTCAAGTGGGTGATTCAGGAAGGGGGTGTGACTCAGAGCTCTGACACTGTCTGCCTCAGATTGGTGCACTGAGTCACGCCCCCCCCCCCCGGCTTGCACCTGCCTGACACCACCCACTTGAAATGAGAGAATCTAGTTATCGTATCAGACACATTGCTCAGGAATGGTGGGGACTAGAGAAAAAAACTCCAACTGTGCCAGAATCAGTGGAGGGGAGGCTATTAAAGGATGAAAAGAACTGGACTTGAAAGGTTCTCTTTAAATATAGGCAAACTGCTTACGTCTTGTTGTGGCGGGAATTGCAGCGCTTGCTATGGAAAGGGTTAATGTGGGAATCAATGATGCCAGGAGTGAGGCCTCGCTGAGGGATTAGTATCACTTACACTGAGGGACAGATGGACACAATCAATAGCACTAAAAGTCCTCACTATTATCCGGGGACTGAGATGTGCAAAACTGGAGGAACAGATATTTTCTCAAAAAAAAAAAAAAACTCTTCCTGATCAAGACATTGCCCGATGAGTCTTAACGCAATTAACCCTTTACAGCAATGTAAAGATAGAATAAAGCAGATTTCTTCCTAGCGATGTTATAGAAAAGCCAAACGAGCAGATTATGGTAAATTTCACAGTTCTCACCTAGCAACAATTTTATCACATTTGTTTCTCGCCAGCAAACAGGAATATCTCACAGGCCGGTTGAAGACATCAAGATGCCCTTTCATCTGCCCTGCAGAATCCAAGGAGCCTGACAGTATTTATCAGGATTCTCACCTACTAAGACCTACCCACATAGTTGTGGCCACTTGGATCACTAGGGGGCATAGCTATATGTTGTTGGTTGTGTGTGTCCCTACAAACCATTCACACCTTAGAATGCCCAGACCAGAACTGCTCCTTAGACTATACTGAATGTGGCTTTAATGGCATCTAACATTAATATCCACGGTCCTTTACCGGGATCTTGGTTATTAGCCCTGTGGTGGCAGTTTCTTGGTTATTCCTATAGACTTTCTTGACTGTGTTCCAATATTACTACCCCTATACCAAGCCCTTACCTTATCCTGACCCTTCTGCTACCTTATTCCTGGACTTGACAGCTGCTTGCCCCTACCCATTTTTCCTTCCTGGCAGGATGCCATTTGATCCTGGTGGCCTGTTCAAGATTTCTCCTAGTGAATTCAACTTTGCTGTTCGGGTTGCAGTCAGGCTCTGCTCTGTTCATGTGTTTTGTCTGAATTGCTCAGCCACACCCTGATATGGGTATCACTTTCCTGCGTCTAGATACTAGTACTAGGTAACATCATGCCCTTTAACTGGCGGCTTCTGGTGAGTTCTGCTGTATCAGTCACTGTATGAGAATTAGGGTGGAGTTCACTGTTGCATTTCTTGCTACCTGGCTCTCTACTATTGTGACCCGGCTTGCTCCTGGACAACCCTCCTCATTTCTCCTAGTTCTGACCCTGGCCTGCTCCTGGACACTGCTAGATGTGGCAGATCCCAGTCTAATTGGTACATGCCCAGTCTGACCATTCATTGATACACTTTAGATAGCTATTTACTAAATGCTCACCGACAGCTATTTCTCCCGAAAACCTCTGGACATGTGTGCATGTGACACAGACAAGTGTGCATGTGTTCTAAGTGTTTACATTGGGGGGAATAAAGAATGAGGAAAATTGGAAATAATTGGGTTGAGCCTCAGGGCTTTGAGATGCAGAGCCAATTTCTGGGGTATTCTAACCTAGCATTGAGACTTATCTCCTGCCTGTGATTACATAAGTTTTCTGGCTCCGTGTTCTCAGAACGTATCCTGTTTTCTGCTCATTCCCTAGATACTGATTTTGCCTTATTCTCCTGGTTATCCTATTTCTTGCTGATTTGGCTTTATATGTGACCTGTTGGACTTGACCCTGGCTTGGGCTCTGCTATCATATTGTATCTGTATTCTCCTTTTGATCTCAGTCTATGTATTTCTATCTTTGCCTAGTGTAGATTTTCTGGTTTGGCCCTCAGCCTGCAACTGCACCTGTTATCTGACATAGTACGGTAGCTGCAACCTGGGTCCCGAGTCGCCAAGTCCAACCTGCCTTATGAAAGGCTCAGATGAATACCTTATGGTAGCCTTAGGCTAAATTCATATCTGAGCTGGAGTCTCTGTTGGAAACCACCGGAAATTGGTAGAGAGAAAAGTCCTCCATACTGAAAGTGGTGGACCGCATTATAGCTAATGGGGTCCACCGGTGTCCACGGGTAACCACTGTTTTAGTGGTCCGGCTCACCGTCGTTCAGGCAGCCCAGCACAGATGTGAACTTAGCCTAAGTCTCTGCAAAACAGAGCAGTATAGCTTGTGTTGCTTGCTGTCTTTCAGTCCTATATAGCAGGGGTCCCCAACCACCGATCCACAGACCGGGAACAGGCCATTGGGGGTCTTTTGCCAGCCTGTGGGGCGGCGGGCTGGCCTCGGTAAACGCAGCTCCCGGCATATTATGTGGGGTGGGTCGGCGATCTGGCCACAATCTTGTTGCTCCTAGCCTAGGTAATGGCCCTACAGCGCTGTACACCGAGGTCCCACTAGCACGCCCCAGTCTACAGCGCTGTTTAGAGTATAACCACTCCCCCATATGACCAAAGCCCCGCCCCTAAACCACCCGCCCCTGCTCCCTGATCCCCCCCTTCCGGGCCATGGAGAACAAAAGGTTGGGGACCGCTGCTATATAGCAATTCCATCATCTTGGGAATTGCTCGAGTGGCAGTTCCTTAATACTAGATACCTTGCATACCTTTGCACATTTCAGTCATTTTGCCTGCACTGAATAAGAATCTACATTGTGAATGTATCATAATACCAGATCTCGGTCTACAGTGCCCTCACACAGTGATCGGAGCAGCAGGCCACGGTGCTTAGAAACCGAATGCTTTGTTCCTAGCAAAGATCACCGCGGGGTCCATTTATTTCTGTATTCCTGGAAAAAATAGCATCTTCGCACATCTTTTTCGGACAAAAAAAAAATCCCTTAAACCAGTACAATATAAAGAAAGCAGGTTTTCCTCGGACTAGATTTAACCGGTTATTAGAAGTATATAATTTAATTTGCCCTAAGATAAATAATTACAGATTCAGTCGTCAAGGGACGTGGTCACAAGCTCTAAAGCCGCCGCCGCCATTAACTTAGGCCGATAATTCCAGCTGATAGCTGCAAAAGGCCTGAAGGACTGATGCAAAATAAATCACTTAGCGTTGCTGGAGACGTCCGGGCTGATTTGCGTTTTTTAAGATATAATCCCTTTGAAACATTGACATTCGTTTGTTTCCTCCTTCCTTGTGACTGGAGAACCAAAGATTGAAATGTCATTGTGTCGAAAAGTACATGAATCCCCCATTAGGGTACATGTCACAAGATTAGCGGCGGCGCAGTACCGTGCAGAAATAATGCTCAGTCACTGCTGTTACAAAATATATTTTCTGTACGTGGTTTTGAAAGTGGATTTCTGTCTAAAAGCGTTGCTATGATGTGATATGCTGGGTCTGGTGACCCTAACCTATCTATCTGCAGTGCTGGGGTGATATGCTGGGTCTGGTGACACTAACCTATCTATCTGCAGGGCTGGGGTGATACGCTGGGTCTGGTGACACTAACCTATCTATCTGCAGAGCTGGGGTGATATGCTGGGTCTGGTGACACTAACCTATCTATCTGCAGGACTGGGGAGATATGCTGGTTCTGGTGACCCTAACCTATCTATCTGCAGGGCTGGGGTGATATGCTGGTTCTGGTGACACTAACCTATCTATCTGCAGGGCTGGGGTGATATGCTGGTTCTGGTGACACTAACCTATCTATCTGCAGGGCTGGGGTGATATGCTGGGTCTGGTGACACTAACCTATCTATCTGCAGGGCTGAGGTGTTATGCTGGTTCTGGTGACACTAACCTATCTATCTGCAGGGCTGGGGTGATATGCCGGGTCTGGTGACACTAACCTATCTATCTGCAGGGCTGGGGTGATATACTGGGTCTGGTGACACTAACCTATCTATCTGCAGGGCTGGGGTGATATGCTGGTTCTGGTGACACTAACCTATCTATCTGCAGGGCTGGGGTGATATGCTGGTTCTGGTGACACTAACCTATCTATCTGCAGGACTGGGGTGATATGCTGGGTCTGGTGACACTAACCTATCTATCTGCAGGGCTGGGTTAATAAGCTGGGGTCTGTTGACACTCCCATTAAAGGAATTTTCCAACTACGTACATTTTTAAAAAAAAATGTTTTTAACAATGGTAAAACATGAATAATAATTTAGCAATCCCTGGGGCCTCTAGCAGAGAATGGTCCTGTGTGGTGGACTTGGCAGGACTCTGTATCACATGGTTGCCCATTCACTTGAAAAGGCAGTATACAGCCATCTGCCTGTTCAGCAATATTTTGCAACTATATACTTGTTTATAGGTTTGTATGTCTATATACACACGTGGACAAAATTGTTGGTACCCCTTGTATAATGAAAGAAAAACCCACAATGGTCACAGAAATAATTTGAATCTGACAAAAGTAATTTGCCAAACTACATGTTGACAAGCCACAAAAGCTTCTGGGAGAATGTCCTATGGACAAATGAGGCAAAAATCGAAATTTTTGGCAAGGCACATCAGCTCTATGTTCACAGACGGAAAAATGAAGCATATCTTGAAAAGAACACTGTCCCTACTGTGACACATGGAGGAGGCTCTGTTATGTTCTGGGGCTGCTTTGCTGCATCTGGCACAGGGTGTCTTGAATCTGTGCAGGGTACAATGAAATCTCAAGACTATCAAGGGATTCTAGAGAGAAATGTGCTGCCCAGTGTCAGAAAGCTTGGGCTCAGTCACAGGTCATGGGTCTTGCAACAGGATAATGACCCAAAACACACAGCTAAAAACACCCAAGAATGGCTAAGAGGAAAACATTGGACTATTCTGAAGTGGCCTTCTATGAGCCCTGACCTAAATCCTATTGAGCATCTTTGGAAGGAGCTGAAACATGCCGTCTGGAAAAGGCACCCTTCATACCCGAGACAACTGGAGCAGTTTGCTCATGAGGAGAGGCCAAAATCCCTGCTGAGAGGTGCAGAAGTCTCACTGACAGTTACAGGAATCGTTTGATTGCAGGGATTGCCTCAAAAGGTTGTGCAACAAAATATTAAGTTAAGGGAACCATCATTTCTGTCCAGGCTGTTTCATGAGTTTTCTTTTTTTAAAAATTCTGTTGAAGCCTGGTTGGAAAGCAATGTCTGACTTTCATTTGTTCATTTTCATAGAATTTTTATATATTATTACTTTTGTCAGATTCAAGTTATTTCTGTGACCATTGTGGATTTTTCTTTCATTAAACGAGGGCGGGGACCAACAATTTTGTCCGCGTGTGTATATGTCTATAGGTCTATATAGTATGTGTCAATATACCTGTTTATAGGTTTGTATTTCTATATCTGTGTCTATGTATGTGTTTATAGGTCTATACAGTACATGTCAATATACTTATTTATAGGGTTGTATGTGTATATGTGTGTCTTTGTATGTGTTTATACAGTTTGTATGCACAATAGATCTATATTTGTTACTATACTTGTTTTTGGTCTGTATAGATTTCAGTTCATGTATGTATATTTCTTTGTACTTGCTTATATGTCTTTATTTCTTTGTGTTTCTATGTACTTGATTATATGGCTGTATTTTACATGTTTGTCTATGTATAAGTTCATAGGTTTGTGTTTTTATATGTGTGCCTATATATATGTTTATAGGTCTATATGTGTCAATATACGTGTTTATAGGTTTGTATTTCTATGTGTGTCTATGTATGTGTTTATACAGTACATCTGTATTTCTCAGTATACTTGTTTATAGGTCTGTATAGCTATGTGTTCATGTATGTATGTTTCTTTGCACTTGTTTATATGTCTTTATTTATTTGTGCTTCTATGTACTTGTTTATATGGCTGTATTTTCTATGTGTGTCTATGTAAATGTTTATAGATCTGTATTTCTATATGTGTCTATGTAAATGTTTATAGATCTGTATTTCTATATGTGTCTATGTAAATGTTTATAGATCTGTATTTCTATGTGTGTCTATGTACATGTTTATAGATCTATCTATATCTTATGTGTGCGTTTGCTTTCTCCCAGGCCTCCTTGATCTATGGCTATATCTGCAGGTGGGTGCTATGAGCCATTTAATGTTTGCTATTAGTGTGTCCATCCACTGTAACATGGCAGAAGCTGCGGTAATGCCGATTACAGGGGCCGTCTAATATTCCTGGCAGATTATCTATCATTTTATGATGACAAGTAGATGGTGCCAACGCTTCCTGTGTCATGTTTATACAATATATTGGTTTATAAGTGACCACCTTCCCCCACATCTACCCAAATCTTTTATCTCTAATTCCTAACAAACCTCTGATGTTCTGGTATCGAGCACTTTATTCATTTACCCTCTTAAAGGGATGTGTCAACAGAAAGCGAACCATTGTATGAATTAAGTTTTTATGTTAGACATATTTTTTTTTACTGATTTTGATTTTAATCCTTCCAAGTTATCTATCTATCTATCTATCTATCTATCTATCTATCTATCTATCTATCCATACATATCATACATATATATTTCAAAATCAGCAGTTTTCACTCTGGCCACTAAACCTATTAATAGTCTGACACTTTCTTATGTCCACTGTCCACTACTCTCAGTATTACAATGAAAGATAACACCTCTACTATAAGATCCACCATTCGCAATAACTTATCTACTCCTTCTTCTCTCTGCACAGTGACCTCATTATATTTTACAGAGCATGCCCACAACAACCTCCCATAGAAGTCAATGAGCCATCTCCAGTCTGAAGGTTCTTATGGTCCATGTGCCTGCTGTAAAGCTTATCTTTAAATACAGAAAAGATCTTAGACAGAAATTAGAATTAAAAAAATTAAAAACGATTACAAAAAGAGAAAATTTATCATAATTATCTGGTTTAATTAGCCAAAAAATGTAAAAAAAAAAACAAAAACACTAATTAAATAAATATATATATATATACAGTATGTATATATATACAGTACAGACCAAAAGTTTGGACACACCTTCTCATTCCAAGAGTTTTCTGTATTTTCATGACTATAAAAATTGTAGATTCACACTGAAGGCATCAAAACTATGAATTACCACATGTGGAATTATATACTTAACAAAAAAGTGTGAAACAACTGAAAATATGTCTTATATTCTAGGTTCTTCAAAGTAGCCACCTTTTGCTTTGATTACTGCTTTGCACACTCTTGGCATTCTCTTGATGAGCTTCAAGAGGTAGTCACCTGAAATGGTCTTCCAACAGTCTTGAAGGAGTTCCCAGAGATGCTTAGCACTTGTTGGCCCTTTTGCCTTCACTCTGCGGTCCAGCTCACCCCAAACCATCTCGATTGGGTTCAGGTCTGGTGACTGTGGAGGCCAGGTCATCTGGCACCCCATCACTCTCCTTCTTGATCAAATAGCCCTTACACAGTCTGGAGGTGTGTTTGGGGTCATTGTCCTGTTGAAAAATAAATGATGGTCCAACTAAACGCAAACCGGATGGAATAGCATGCCGCTGCAAGATGCTGTGGTAACCATGCTGGTTCAGTATTCCTTCAATTTTGAATAAATCCCCAACAGTGTCACCAGCAAAGCACCCCCACACCATCACACCTCCTCCTCCATGCTTCACGGTGGGAACCAGGCATGTAGAGTCCATTCATTCATCTTTTCTGCGTCGCACAAAGACACGGTGGTTGGAACCAAAGATCTCCAATTTGGACTCATTTGACCAAAACACAGATTTCCACAGGTCTAATGTCCATTCCTTGTGTTCTTTAGCCCAAACAAGTCTCTTCTGCTTGTTGCCTGTCCTTAGCAGTGGTTTCCTAGCAGCTATTTTACCATGAAGGCCTGCTGCACACAGTCTCCTCTTAACAGTTGTTGTAGAGATGTGTCTGCTGCTAGAACTCTGTGTGGCATTGACCTGGTCTCTAATCTGAGTGGCTGTTAACCTGCGATTTCTGAAGCTGGTGACTCGGATGAACTTATCCTCCGCAGCAGAGGTGACTCTTGGTCTTCCTTTCCTGGGGCGGTCCTCATGTGAGCCAGTTTCTTTGTAGCGCTTGATGGTTTTGGCCACTGCACTTGGGGACACTTTCAAAGTTTTCCCAATTTTTCGGACTGACTGACCTTCATTTCTTAAAGTAATGATGGCCACTCGTTTTACTTTACTTAGCTGCTTTTTTTTTGCCATAATACAAATTCTAACACTCCATTCAGTAGGACTATCAGCTGTGTATCCACCTGACTTCTGAACAACACAACTGATGGTCCCAACCCCATTTATAAGGCAAGAAATCCCACTTATTAAACCTGACAGGGCACACCTGTGAAGTGAAAACCATTTCAGGTGACTACCTCTTGAAGCTCATCAAGAGAATGCCAAGAGTGTGCAAAGCAGTAATCAAAGCAAAAGGTGGCTACTTTGAAGAACCTAGAATATAAGACATATTTTCAGTTGTTTCACACTTTTTTGTTAAGTATATAATTCCACATGTGTTAATTCATAGTTTTGATGCCTTCAGTGTGAATCTACAATTTTTATAGTCATGAAAATACAGAAAACTCTTGGAATGAGAAGGTGTGTCCAAACTTTTGGTCTGTACTGTATATATACACACACGTGGACAAAATTGTTGGTCCCCCTCGTTTAAAGAAAGAAAAACCCACAAAGGTCACAGAAATAACTTGAATCTGACAAAAGTAATAATGTATAAAAATTCTATGAAAATGAACAAATGAAAGTCAGACATTGCTTTCCAACCAGGCTTCAACAGAATTTTAAAAAAAAGAAAACTCATGAAACAGGCCTGGACAGAAATGATGGTTCCCTTAATATTTAGTTGCACAACCTTTTGAGGCAATCCCTGCAATCAGACGATTCCTGTAACTGTCAATGAGACTTCTGCACCTCTCAGCAGGGATTTTGGCCACTCCTCATGAGCAAACTGCTCCAGTTGTCTCGGGTGTGAAGGGTGCCTTTTCCAGACGGCATGTTTCAGCTCCTTCCAAAGATGCTCAATAGGATTTAGGTCAGGGCTCATAGAAGGCCACTTCAGAATAGTCCAATGTTTTCCTCTTAGCCATTCTTGGGTGTTTTTAGCTGTGTGTTTTGGGTCATTATCCTGTTGCAAGACCCATGACCTGCGACTGAGACCAAGCTTTCTGACACTGGGCAGCACATTTCTCTCTAGAATCCCTTGATAGTCTTGAGATTTCATTGTACCCTGCACAGATTCAAGACACCCTGTGTCAGATGCAGTAAAGCAGCCCCAGAACATAACAGAGCCTCCTCCATGTGTCACAGTAGGGACAGTGTTCTTTTCAAGATAGGCTTCATTTTTCCGTCTGTGAACATAGAGCTGATGTGCCTTGCCAAAAATGTCGATTTTTGTCTCATCTGTCCATAGGACATTCTCCCAGAAGCTTTGTGGCTTGTCAACATGTAGTTTGGCAAATTCCAGTTTGGCTTTTTAAAGTTATTTCTGTGACCATTGTGAATTTTTCTTTCATTAAACAAGGGGTACCAACAATTTTGTCCACGTGTGTATAATATAATATAATTTAGATAGATGACACATTCTCTTTAAGAACCACGCCATTTTGGTCTTTCGTCTTTTTCGGCACTTCCCCTGGGTTTCCCCTTTTTATACTTGGGGGTTTGAGGAGACCCCAGAGTATAATAGTGCTTTGTGGGTTGCGAACCCCAGAAGTTTCAGGTTCAGGTCAAACCCAAAACTTTTGGAAAATAGAGAAGAATCCAGATTGTTCACTCTTCTCTAGGTTCTTCTAACCAAGCCTGTTCTAATTTTGATAGTAAGGCCGGGGCCCCACATTGTGAAAACGCTGCGTTTTACAGTACCTGTAAAGTGTACGGCATTAAGGCTAAACCCATCCAAACATGGCAGAAAAAAATCTGCTGCGGAAAAGCTGTGTTTTCAAAAACACCCACGTTTTTGAAAGTCACAGCATATCAATTATACTTACGGAAACGCTGGCGTTTTCCGTATAGGTATAATAGGGGCAGAAAGTCCACACCGTGATGCCTTTCTGCCGCGTTTTTTTCTGCAATTTTTTTGGCTACGTTTTGCTACGTGGGGTTTTAGCCTTAAGGAAAATTTATAAAATAAAATAAATTGTGACCTTGCCAAGACAATAATCATTGACACGGCTTACACATTGAGATTCTATACAGTATAGATCTATCTATATATTGTGCCATTGTATAGAATAAGAATAAGCAGTGCAGGACTAGATAAATGATCCATAGTGGTCTTATTTATACAGGACGCAGCTGTTGCTCGGCAACCACAGATGACATCATGAGCCTGTTGGTGCGTTATACAACCTGGTTAGCTACACATTATTGGACTCTCAGCATTCATCCTGTCCGTGTAATGGTAGAAAATCCATCAGTGTCACAGATGGGCAAGCCGAGTCCTCCAGAGCTTGTGGCAGCTTTATAGTGAAGGGTTTTTGCTCCAAAATGACTCCTTAAAACTGTAGAGAGGAGGTTTCCGCCATTTTGGATTTATGGAAATGAGTTATGTAGTCACCCGGTCACCTGCCTTCCTATGAGCCTGCACAGACACCTCCTGGTTTCTCCTGCTTACTCTTGCCTTTGAACTGTCATTACATCACTATTGACAATGATGATGTCACAGCTTATCTCCTCCCCCCTCCCTGCACTGAGCATGTCTCCTATAGACCTCAATGAGTCGTCTCAAGCCTATTGCTGCCTATGGCCATGACTGTGCTGTAAAGCAGATCACTAAATGCTGCTAATAGAGCAGAGGAGAAGCTCAGGCAAGATGGCCGCCCCATAATCATGTACAGAAAGTAGAATAAAAAAATCTACAATCAGAAAATAAAAGTAAATTAGAAAAAAAAAGTGATAGATTTCACTATCTGGATTTAATAAAGAAATGTAAAAATTTGGCGAGACATTCCCTTTAACAGCTGGGATTTCTATGGGGTTGGCTTAGTTCAAGGTCAGTGATATGACCTGATATCCTGATTAAGCTCATCCGCAGGTAGATTATACTCCAGGACGCTGTGATTCTCGGGATCCAGAACATCAGTCCCTGCACACTCAGACCCCGTCACCCTGAGCGCATTTATGCCGGGACGTCATCTATTTGATAAAAAAAGACCTGCGCCACTGACAGATGTCTGCCTGCTACCAGCAATGACGCTGGAATATTGCAGATTTGTCCTTGAAGGCAGAAAGCATTATAAACAATTAGTGGCGTGCCAGACACAATAGAGCGCACACAGGAACACTGCTGATCGGGGCCGATCCCCCCTCCCCTAGAGCGCACCGGCATATGTTACCAAGACGTACTGCAGGCGAAGCCAATATGTCTTTACAGTTAGCAAAATTAAGGGTCTGTTCACACAGTGCAGTCGTCTCTCAGGCTCTAAGAACTATATTCAGTTGGTCAATTAGATCTGCTTCTGGGAAAGCTGGATAACAATCAATATGCCACCATTAAGGTCCAGATTATCCCCATAATGTGCCTAGTCATGTAGCTAGAAAGTATGAAAGATGTATCAGTGCATAGAGTGGGAGATCTGCCATTCAGGACTTTTGGATCAGTATATAACCCTGCAGATAGATAGGTTAGTGTCACCAGAACCAGTATATCACCCCAGCCCTGCAGATAGATAGGTTAGTGTCACCAGAACCAGCATATCACCCCAGCCCCGCAGATAGATAGGTTAGTGTCACCAGACCCAGCATATCACCCCAGCCCTGCAGATAGATAGGTTAGTGTCACCAGTACCAGCATATCACCCCAGCCCTGCAGATAGATAGGTTAGTGTCACCAGACCCGGCATATCACCCCAGCCCTGCAGATAGATAGGTTAGTGTCACCAGACCCAGCATATCACTCCAGCCCTGCAGATAGATAGGTTAGTGTCACCAGAACCAGCATATCATCCCAGCCCTGCAGATAGATAGGTTAGTGTCACCAGAACCAGCATATCACCCCAGCCCTGCAGATAGATAGGTTAGTGTCACCAGACCCAGCATATCACCCCAGCCCTGCAGATAGATAGGTTAGTGTCACCAGAACCAGCATATCACCCCAGCCCTGCAGATAGATAGGTTAGTGTCACCAGAACCAGCATATCACCCCAGCCCTGCAGATAGATAGGTTAGTGTCACCAGAACCAGCATATCACCCCAGCCCTGCAGATAGATAGGTTAGTGTCACCAGACCCAGCATATCACCCCAGCCCTGCAGATAGATAGGTTAGTGTCACCAGAACCAGCATATCACCCCAGCCCTGCAGATAGATAGGTTAGTGTCACCAGACCCAGCATATCACCCAGCCCTGCAGATAGATAGGTTAGTGTCACCAGACCCAGCATATCACCCCAGCCCTGCAGATAGATAGGTTAGTGTCACCAGAACCAGCATATCACCCCAGCCCTGCAGATAGATAGGTTAGCCTCACCAGAACCAGCATACAGTCGCTTGAATCACACATTGATTTCCTCTTGTGAACTGCCGCCTCCGTTGCAGAGATATCACTGGTTTTGTCAATATGCAAATGAGCTCTTTGGAGCAATGAGTGGGTGCAGGGAGGGGGAGGAGATAAGATGTGACATCATCTATTGTCAGTATGATGTAATGATGGGTCAGTGGTGTTATCTATGTAGATGTTATCTTCTATTGTAACACTGTCTGTGATGTAAATGAGGTAACTGCTGCAAATAAAACTACAGAATTGGCAAGTGTAAAGCTATCAGTAGGCTTAGTGAACAGAGTAGAAATTGCAGGATTTAGTCCTTTTTTTTTTTTTAAATATCATCAAAAATTATTAAAAATGTCTAACATAAAAGCTGTGTTTAAATAAACATTTTCTGGTGACACATTCCCTTTAAAGGGGTGGTCTGCAGCTAAACTAACCCTTTTAATTAGCAATGACACATAATAGCAACTCATTGACAGAAATCTGTGTGGTACCAAAGGGATTTGATCTCTATAGAGTCCCCTATTCTAGAAATTAGTGGTGCTCCCAGATCACGGCCTCACATCTTTTTTGATTTATCATTTTGAGTGTAATTCCCCTTTAAATGACTCATTACTTTCTAGGTCCGAGTCATAGGATATGATTCCAGCACCACGACATTACAGCGTTGGATATGGCCATAGAGCGTATTGCTGGGTACATACATGAGGTGAGCACTTAGTGGTCTCTTATGCCATCTAGGGGTCTTAGTGACTGTGCAGATTGATGACTGCGGCACACGCTAGGCCGGACCAGCCCCATGTCCTGTACAGCCCTTTACTATTTAATGCTCCGAGATAAATATAAAGTGTACAGCGGCGTACAGTATACACAAGGTCAGTGCAGTCACATCAACTAAGCAGCCGCACTCAGATCCCATATTATAGAGAGAGTCTCTCAAGGATTAAACAAGACATTTAAAACCCGGTCAAAGAAACCTTCACCTTTTAAAAGAAGCCCCCGGACATAGCCGTAATTCCACTCTTATTATTATTATGCCCTTGCTTGACTTGTGATACAGTACTTACAGTATTTACCTTATTAGAGGTGACAACTGACAACTTTTTCATGCAAATTAGTAATTGTCACAGCCCCACCCCTTTAGAATAAGGTAGGCCTCATAAAGCCCTATGAGGGGGAGTAAGTACAGATGGGTAAGATTCATTTTGCAAATATTTGCAAGTTTCATCCACCAGATTCATTCTGAATTTTTGAAAAATTTTGTGTTCAGCCCCCACGAATCACTGTCATACTCTGTGACCTCTTCAGACCCCACAGTATGAGTGGAGGCCCAGGGAAAGTGCGGATACATAAGAAACACTGATGCTCACCTTCCCTCACCTCTCCTGAGCTCCCCTCACAATGTCTGGCGCTCCTTTGGGGTCTTCTTTAGTCATCTTCTGGCCTCTTCCGGGCTACTGGGTGATGTCACAGGTCCTTGGGAACGATGAGACCTGTGATTGGGTCACAGCGATCACGTAGAGCATGCCGATGTCATAGCCTTTTAACACAACCATCGATGAACACCATGTGACCAATCACAGGCCTGAGCATTCCCCCGGGGCCCATGACAACACACAAGTGTCTGGAAGACAACTCTAGAGGACCACAACGGAGCCCAGGAGAGGTGAGAGAAGGTGAGTATTAGGGATGAGCGAATTGATTTGGATAGAAGCGGATACCACCCAGATTTTCCAAAAGTTGCCTGTTCGACCTGAACCTGAAACTTTTGTTTTTCGCCACCCACGAAACACCATTATTCTCTAAGATCTCCTCAGAAGTGAAGGCCCAGGGAAAGTGAGCAAAAATAAGTTATCCTGGATGTCCAGCAGTCCTCCAGCCTCCTCTTCAGGCCTCTTCTGGCCTCAGGCTGATCGCTAAGGTCTACGATTGGGCCTCAACGTTCATGTTGGCCGTGGTGACGTCATGATGCTTTGACCCACACCCCCTTAGTCATTGAGAAAACCACACCCCTTTAGTCAGCGCTGTGCACTATTGGCTGTAGCGCCAGAGTACTGACGTCATTACTACCCACCCTCTGCTATGTTGCCCAAGGACCCTATCTTGAGATTAGACATGCTAATGACTGCCTGTTAATTTCACCTCCGACGTCTGCCATCAGGGGAGAGTCCAGGTCCCCATACCCATAAGACAGTCGGCCGCTGAAAGGTTTGACATTGATCTAATGTGTATGGCCAGCGTTCTAGTGGATCCCTCCAGTAGGGACGGGCAGTGATGATGTCAGTCTGCTGCAGCTAAAGCCAATAGATAACCAGCACGTCTGTGGCCGGCCTTAGGTTCATGTTAGGTAAGTTAATTTCTTGCACGTAAATAATTGATGTCTCCGGAGTACAAATGTCTTTGGTACATGTCACTGGAATAAAGTTTTGTGGTAAAGCTTCTATTTCTAATTACTAGTGATGTTCCGGCAGTTCTGTAGAACGTCTTCTCTTCTATCATCTCATCTTCATAGACGCAATGACAACTCCTTTTTGGTTCCAAAGAATGCAACAAAAAAGCCGTATTTTCATCAGTCACCTGCTTTGATCACAATTCTGGGTCACATTAAATTATTCACAAGCTGCAGGATAATAATTCTACAGATCAGACCTCAATAAAACTGTCATATCAGATCAGCTGGCGTCTTATACAAGCACCGATGTTCTAGGCGAGATATAAGAATGCACTTAAAGGGAGTCTGTCACCAAAACCAGCATATCAAGCTATGCCCACAGATAGATAGGTTAGGACCACCTGAATCAAACGGTGTTTTCCCCTTGTGAATCACTGTCTATGTTGCTGACAGTTTGTAGTTTGTATCAATATGCAAATGCTCTATTTGGGGCAATGGCAGCGCCCTTGTTGTCCCAAAAATAGCGATAGCTCGGCAACGGAGGCCGCAATTCACAAGGGGAAAAAACACTGTATGATTCAGGTGACCCTAACCTATCTATCTAAGGGGGTTGGGGTGATATGATAGGTTCTGATGACACTCCCTTTAAGGGTAAATTTTAAGAAAAGTTGGATTACTTTGTGTGGACGGTCATAGGGCCCAATGACTTTAGGGCTTCTAGGCGGTTCTATCATACAGAGAGGCTAAAGACAAGTCCCCATTGCATCAGCATTGACAGACTTAGCAACCCAGGGCATGAACCCTGAAAGCTGGGCAAGTGTGGCGACACTGTGTATGGGCTTTGCGGTGGTATTATATGCGCACTATATGGTGGTATTATTTAGGCTCTGCATGGCATTATATACAAATATAATGAAATTATTTGGACATGGTATGACTTTTGTTCTGGGAACTTGGCTCTAGTATGTATTACACAGTAGACCTCGTATTTTAACCCTTTCATGAACAAGTCAATTTTTTATTTTGATGTTTTTGATCTTTACTTCCCATCTTCCGAAACCCATACATTTTTTATTTACCATTTACAATTTTATTTACAATTTTTTACCATTTATTATTTCATAGTTTGCACTGTTAGTTTCAGCACCCAATATGCTAACTCGGTTCTCTGCTGTCATGTGGGCGGAGCAGAGTGTCGGGGACCGCCCACCTGACAGTAGAGAGCCTGAAACTAACAGAAATGATTGCTTGGGAACGGTGGGGAATAGAGAAAAAAATCCAACTGTGCCAGATTCAGTGAAGCGGCCCCCTGCAAAGAATGCAAAGAGCTGGAGATGGTGAAAGATCCTTTTTAAGTGGCCAGTGATCACTTTTCTGTAGCCCGCTATAGCTTGTTGTAGACAGTCTATAATCTGTAATGCTCAGCGCCAACTTTGTCATTTTGCAGCCTCTGCACCTTCTAGAATTAGTCTTGACAGGGCCGGAATAAGCTTGCATGGCGCTATATGCAAATGTGTACTGTAGTGCCCCCACCCCTGGTAGATCAATGAGATCACCTTGTGTGGTCTGTATATACAAAGGCCACCCCTGGCAAGTGCATTACATGACAGGCCAGTGATTTTCTATTCACTCCTGCCAGTCATCTCTATATCTACACAATTTATGGCAACCTGTATTGATTTTGATTCCTGACTCTTTAATACGGCCGCAGATTTTTCGGTGCATTACTCCGTGGTTGAGATTTGATTATTTATGGACATTTTAATGACGCTATGAGGACGGTGTCTTGGTTTTTCTACAAGGCGACTGCTCTTCACTATTAGCTGATTCCTGTATGCAGTCAGCTGAGATTTACTGTAAGAGCCTCATTACCTGTCCATAGTATTGTGATGAGAGGCACCCCTTATGGCCACTTGGTGCTGGCATCGTTCCTATAGTCACTTGACACAGTCTTGACATCAGCCTCCTCCCTGCTTAAGAAAATCCTGCATACTTCACCGGTTCTAGACAGCTGGGTGGGGGAGCAGTTCAGGATGTTTATAGCTTTTGCACTAAATCCAGATATATAGACTTAGGTCTACATAGTTTAACCATGCACGGACTGTTCTGCTTCCAGTCTATAGAGAGTATATGAGAATCTCAGACCTCTTCAATACTGGTCGACAGCCTATATGAAAAGAATGCACTGACTCACGTATGTACATGGCTAGTCTTAGCCCCATCTGATGGGGGCGCAACAGATGGTTTCATATCCTCCGGTGCATCAAAAACCATTTGTATACCAGTATTATTTAGACAATGTGCAGCAGCCCTTTGAGAGGAAGCGAGTTGCTTTTTTAGTAGTAGCTCCTGTGGTAATGGTGACAAGAATTTCAACCAGATCCTCTGACGTTCCTCCTAGGCTGGTGCAGTGCTGGGGGGGGCCTGATTGTGGTAGCAGTGTTCCCCAGTGCACATCCTAGTAGTAGTAAGCCTCCCTGAGCCTGATGGTGGTTGGCGTGCCCATGATGGTAGAGGACGGAAAAAGACTTAGGACACAGGTACAGATGCTGGAGGTTCAGGTCTTAGGAGTTTTCCACTGGAGCTGGCGCAGAGCTAGCAGATGGCACTTCTTAGGTGGCAGTCTATGTCTCAACAGCTGCAGTAACCGCTGCTGTAGTCTTCAAGTACACAAACAGCATGTGCAATGCCCTGGCTGTGTGGTACGTTTCCCATAGGGTGCCCTGTCTAACCTAAGACTACAGGTAGGGTTGAAGCTATGAGGTCCATGTAACTTTACCCTCACAGACTTCTCTTGTCAATCTTCACAAAATGAGCAGGGATTACTCCCATCTCCTGACTGCAGAACAACTCCTGACTGTCTTTGAGCTAGCTTGGTGAAGAAATCAGGCGATACCTTTTAGAGGCTAACTGAGTATATTTGATAGTAAGCTTTCGAGAGTGTTAGCTCTCTTCTTCAGACCTGGTGTTATACAAGAAACTGTAAATTCACACACTCTTTATACACACACAAGACATGGATCTTCAAAGGATCTTAGAATAGCAAAATGCAATATAAGTAGAGAAGGTATTTACAACAGGTCAAGAAATAATCTGGAAAACTTAACTTCTCTACTTATATTGCATTTTGTTATTCTAAGATCCTTTGAAGATCCATGTCTTGTGTGTGTATAAAGAGTGTGTGAATTTTCAGTTTCTTGTATAACACAATGTCTGAAGAAGAGATCTAGCACTCTCGAAAGCTTACTATCAAATATACTCAGCCTCTAAAAGGTATCACCTGATTTCTTCACTCTTCCACTACTTTTTATGGCTAACATGGTACAACATTATACTACTAGCAACTTTGAGCTGGCTTGTAGTCTTGCCTAACCAGGGGCTTTGGCTCACTCCGCACATTTCTACTCCACACTCTTCCTTCAGTCTTTAGGAGAAAGAGACCTGCTCTCTACTATTGTTCTCTGTCCCCTACCCTACTCAGAGTTCCCTAAGTCAGGGTCATACCATCAACTCAGTTCTCAGCCCAAGTGGTTTTCTCTGTTAAAGGCACGGTGCCATGTTTAAACACATGCAGTGGCAGCAACACTGTAAACAGGTAAATGTATCCTAACACTTTTGCACTATTGTAGGGTTCCCAGTGGTACACTACAAATGCAAAGACCTGCTATTAGGTTACTCTATATAGAATTTTTTGGTTACTATCTGTTGGTATTAGAGCACTGTATGGCCGTATTTACTTTCAGTGGCATAGCTATTTAAGCCTTCTATATTATATTATTTTGCAGTGTATGGAGGGGGCAGCACCATATAATATTGTTATTTAGGCAACTATATGAAAATGTTATTTGGGCGACATCCTGTATGATACATAATGGGCACCGTATGGTATGGCCATTAGTTTTCTGTAGGACTGTACACCATATGGGGGTAGGTGCCAATAGAAGGTACCATGAGGGTACTATCCAACATGGAGTCAGTCCCTTGTATATATTCGCTCAGTTAGCACTCTTCTAGGGCTCAGCTAGAATTCAGGCTTACGTAAAAAAAAAGATTCCCACCAGCTGCAAAAGTGCAAAAACACTATCAATAGTCCCATAGTCCCAGTTAGGAAGTGGTGAGGATCTTTACCAAATCAAGGTTTTCGGTAAGATATCTTCTAAAGTGGCCATAGATTTAGAGAAAGTGCTTGACTGCTGGGACCCCATTGATGTGGTTGGGGGCCTACAGCTTCTTCTCAGTGGTCCTCCATCTTTCACTTCTATGGGGTAGTCAGAGAACAGAGATGTTACAGGCAGCGGGTTGTGGACCCACCGTGCCAGCTAACTGGTCTGACTTTGTACCACTCCCAATGGCGTTCTCTAAGCAGTATCCTCAGAGCTCACCCTTTAGCCCCTGTAAGGGAATCTGGACTTAGCAGGGGGGACACCACTGGTCTTGGTAAAGATGGCGGCTGGCCTAGGGCCACAGAGACACTGGTAAGAAGCATCAGAGGATCCTACAAGAGAATGGTCAGGATTGGCAGCTGAGGTTCGTAAGTCAGAGACAGGCCGGGGTCATACACAGCAGAACAGTAGGGTCCGGATCAGTGAAAAAGTGAGAAACAAGCCAAGGTCTATACATGGAGAATTAGTCAGAATGCAGTAGCAGAACATCCCTGCAGGAAATAGCACACTAGGAACTTACATGAGCCCAGACAGCGCCACCTACTGCATCCACGCCTACTTACCACTTCCTAGCAGCCCATACATTTTGGTGTCAACCATTTCAATGGCTTCCATGTTCTGCTACATTTCCCCTACAGAGCCCTTTGCAGAAATATCTGGCCAGATGCGATTGACCTCTGCAATTTTTGCTTCCTTTTCCAGATATTCTTCCCATTTACTGCCCATTTATATTGAGATTTGAGAAATTTCTACAAATGTAATAATCCTTGGTGTGAAAGATCCTCAGTGCGCCAAAACCACTGTGGCCCCACCTGAGTCTTCTTTCATATAAAAACCACACTCACCGCCAGTGAAAGTCGGGTTCACCAGATAAATACAAGACAAGCTTTCTAAATTTTATATATTTATTAACCCCTAAATGGGTCGGTATTAACATCTAACACATACAGTTCCGAACAGATATGCAGATATATGCAAGCATTAACAGTTACTAGTTACAAGATACAGTACAAATAAAATAAAAGGGATAAAGGTGAAATGATTACTTTACCACACATGTCCTTGATGTGGTTCTGTAGTCCAATACTCACACATGCTCTGGTATGTGTGAGATCACCAGTGGAGGCTGTTTAGCATTAACTCCTAGCATGTGGCATCACAGTATTCCAGCCTGCATGCTCTCAGCACAGTCTCTCAGCATTAGTCCAATAGTCTCATCACAAAAAATCTCCTCATGGTGTTCTCTTGTAGTCCCAACACAAATCTCTTCTCTGGGTTAGTCTGTCTGCAATCTCTTGGAGTCTGTGATGGTCTGTCTCAACTCCATAGCATAATCTCCATAGCATAATCTTCTCCCACAGACCTCTTACCTCATCTTTTATACCCTTTATGCCACCTCCCAGAATGAGGTCACCGGCAACAGCAAGTCTGATGAGTTAATGCAATCAAGTCCAGATCTTTTGTATAGAGCTGAGACCAAGTGGAATGATACAATGTTATCAGCCAGGTCTGATCAACAGCCCAGGCTTGAACAATGCACTATTGTTTCTTTGATCACTCAGGGCTGTATAGGAATACAATGGAGCCCTATTGTTACAGTGGTACTTCTATTTACCATATACCTAGGATTAGGACTGCGCACATTATGAATCAATGCAGGTAAGAAGGGAGATACTATACCCAGAGATCAAAATACATCCCTGAGCCACAGCCACACTTAAGCAGAATCATCACACTTGGGATTCCACCCAGACTACACGACCCGTAATGACAGCTGAGTTCACCTGCTAAGGAGCAAAGGGCCCCAAGAAAGTCGAGACTCCTTCCGAAAGGCGATAGCGTCAGACAGGAGGCGGCTCAAGTTTGACCTTTGCAACGAATGAGCTGTTTTTGAGATTCGGGGCTGGTAAGTCATATTTACAGCATTTACCAGCAACATCATCTACCTGCTATTGTCTGCTCTGGAGTAATAAAAGTTTTTTGTTTCACTTCATGGGCTCCGAAGTTATGACCCAGCACAATCTATTTACTGCCTTTCACTGCGGGGTAATATTTATTGCCATTGATTTTCACTTCACTTACCATACAGATTGCACTAAAAACTTTGTATGGACCTTCTGCAGAATTAACCCCTTGCTCAGGGACTGCACTGAGGGACATGAGAGGTCACGTGTCTCCTCCATGACATCGATTTGCTGACAAATGCTGACAACTTAGATACCATATTTCACAATCCACCTGAAGGACAGACCCCAGTCCTCATACTGCACAAACTCTACCCCCTTGTCTTACAGATTATGTATTGTTTTTAAAGGGAGTGTCACCAGAACCAGCATATCACCCCAGTCCTGCAGATAGATAGGTTAGTGTCACCAGAACCAGCATATCACCCCAGCCCTGCAGATAGATAGGTTAGTGTCACCAGACCCAGCATATCACCTCAGTCCTGCAGATAGATAGGTTAGTGTCACCAGACCCAGCATATGACCCCAGTCCTGCAGATAGATAGGTTAGTGTCACCAGAACCAGCATATCACCCCAGCCCTGCAGATAGATAGGTTAGTGTCACCAGAACCAGCATATCACCCCAGCCCTGCAGATAGATATGTTAGTGTCACCAGAACCAGCATATCACCCCAGCCCTGCAGATAGATAGGTTAGTGTCACCAGAACCAGCATATCACCCCAGCCCTGCAGATAGATAGGTTAGGGTCACCAGATCCAGCATATCACCCCAGTCCTGCAGATAGATAGGTTAGTGTCACCAGACCCAGCATATCACCCCAGCCCTGCAGATAGATAGGTTAGTGTCACCAGACCCCAGCATATCACCCCAGCCCTGCAGATAGATAGGTTAGTGTCACCAGAACCAGCATATCACCCCAGCCCTGCAGATAGATAGGTTAGTGTCACCAGAACCAGCATATCACCCCGGCCCTGCAGATACATAGGTTAGTGTCACCAGAACCAGCATATCACCCCAGCCCTGCAGATAGATAGGTTAGTGTCACCAGAACCAGCATATCACCCCATCCCTGCAGATAGATAGGTTAGTGTCACCAGAACCAGCATATCACCCCAGCCCTGCAGATAGATAGGTTAGTGTCTCCAGACCCAGCATATCACCCCAGCCCTGCAGATAGATAGGTTAGTGTCACCAGAACCAGCATATCACCCCAGCCCTGCAGATAGATAGGTTAGTGTCTCCAGACCCAGCATATCACCCCAGCCCTGCAGATAGATAGGTTAGTGTCACAAGAATCCAGCATATCACCCCAGCCCTGCAGATAGATAGGTTAGGGTCACCAGAACCAGCATATCACCCCAGCCCTGCAGATAGATAGGTTAGTGTCACCAGAACCAGCATATCAACCCTGCACCACAGATAGATAGGTTAGTGTCACCAGAACCAGCATATCACCCCAGCCCTGCAGATAGATAGGTTAGGGTCACCAGACCCAGCATATCACCCCAGCCCTGCAGATAGATAGTTTAGTGTCAACAGAACCAGCATATCAACCCTGCACCACAGATAGATAGGTTAGTGTCACCAGAACCAGCATATCACCCCAGCCCTGCAGATAGATAGGTTAGTGTCTCCAGACCCAGCATATCACCCCAGCCCTGCAGATAGATAGGTTAGTGTCACCAGAACCAGCATATCACCCCAGCCCTGCAGATAGATAGGTTAGTGTCTCCAGACCCAGCATATCACCCCAGCCCTGCAGATAGATAGGTTAGTGTCACAAGAATCCAGCATATCACCCCAGCCCTGCAGATAGATAGGTTAGGGTCACCAGAACCAGCATATCAACCCTGCACCATAGATAGATAGGTTAGTGTCACCAGAACCAGCATATCACCACAGCCCTGCAGATAGATAGGTTAGTGTCAGCAATGAGGGTGTTGCCACTTACTTCTTTGGAGTAATATCAGCACTCTTGTTTTTCCAAGAAATCATAATTACGTTTTTCAGATGCTGTGATGTCACAGTCATCATTTTGTGTTTTAATTACCCCATGCTATTATTAGCCCTGTACTGTGACATCACTGTGTGTATTATCTCTGTACTGTGACATCACTGTGTGTATTATCTCTGTACTGTGACATCACTGTGTGTATTATCCCTATACTGTGACATCACTGTGTGTATTATCCCTGTACTGTGACATCACTGTGTGTATTATCTCTGTACTGTGACATCACTGTGTATATTATCTCTGTACTGTGACATCACTGTTTATTATCTCTGTACTGTGACATCACTGTGTGTATTATCTCTGCACTGTGACATCACTGTGTTTATTACCTTTGTACTGTGACATCACTATGTACATTATCCCTGTGTGTAAAGGAGACCAAAATGACCATACACTACTCAAGTTCTAGTTATGGTGACCACCTCTCCTCCAAGGTAATGGAACGTGGTGCTGAACAAGCTCTGTCACATGATTTAAGGATGTAATGGTGTGAACACAGACCAACACCAATTCTTACCAACCGGTATAGATTCCCTCCGTTTTTTTAACCACTTCAGTACCGGGCCAATTTCTGGTTCAGGACCACACACATTTTCGGGGTTTTTTGTATGTGTGGTTTTGAGGGCTGTAACATTTTTATCATATCCGTTATTCAACTAATTTCTACGTCTTTTTTCGGTGACACATAGGGCTTTATTTTTATGTTGTTTTTATTTTTGCATGTGTTTTCATTTTTTTTTTTTTATATCCGGGAAAATATAAACAAAAGAGGAGGGAAAACCTGTATGTTTTTCACTTTTCATTTTTTTTTTTTAATTTAATAACACAAAGTGCTACTAAAAGACTTTATAAAATTGTTTTTCCTCTCCGTTACGTTAATTTTATTTTTTATGGTGTTATTGGGGGTGGGGCTATAACCTGTAATTATGGGGTGTACATTTAGCCCCAGTTCCAGGAGGAATACAGCCTCCTGCCTGTTACTACAGAGCTGATCTGGGTCCTGTAGGACCCAGCGGCTCTAACACACGCTGATCCCGGCGGATCACGTGACCGCTGGGTCAGAGGGGAGCTGCAAGATGGCGGCGCCCATAGCCCTGTATACAGCTCTCATTGAGCATTGTATAAACAGCGATCGGGAAGGCAGGGAAGGTAATAAACCTTCCCTGCCTTCTCTCTGGGAGCTCCCGCTGAAGTTACAGCCGGCTCCCTTTTTCAGCAACTGCACGATTTCATGCAGTTCTGAGTGGACGTACCGGTATGTCCTTGCAGAACTAGACAACCACCTTCCAGACATATATAGTCTATGGGCGGTACAGAAGTGGTTAATGAGGATCAGTAAGTTTTAAAAACAGAAAAATAGTAGTCAGCTCGGTGATCACCCCACTGCTCATGTACCAAGGCTTCACAGATGTCCTGCTGGTCTTTGTACCTCCTGGTCCCTTTTGACGGACCTGTGACCACAAGACCAAGCCCTGAATAGGGTGGGTCAGTGTTGTGACCAGTGATTGAGAGAGATCAGGAAGTACAGAGACCAGCAGGGGGTCTGTGAATGGGAGTGGTGGGTATCAGTGAGGTGAGTATTACTCTTTAAAAAAAATTTTTCAGAAACATTCATTTTTTAGTAAATTTTTACTGGCCAGACAGTGCTTTTAATAGTGGTTGCCTCATTATGAGCTCATCGCTGCCTGCAGACATCTTCTTATGGAAAATCTAGGTACTTCAGATACCATTGTCCGATGAATATGAATGGAGGCCCTGGAGGTAGAACAATTACTGTCTGGAAGTCACCGGTCTAGACAAATATTTTTCTTTCAGTTTCACAGTATGTGAAGCGAAACAAACCCTGGTATTTCAGCCACCAGCCGTGTAGTCACAGTACGCAGCTCCGACCTATGGACAAGTGACTGAGGAGCCAAAGGATAGATGCAAGTAATGACATTTTACAGACTTCATGACGTCTCCACCTCATTAACCAGGAGGAATTCATTCAGGATCAGAATTCGGCTTCCAAAAAAAAAAACGGCGTTGATCTGAATATTGCATACACTGACGCTGGCGGAAGAGATGGCTCATTTGGCCTCATATGTCTTCTTCTACTTTGTACAAAAGATGGCGGATAGCAATACAGATCAAGAACTATTACCCCTATGTCCTCTTAAAATTTCTATCTGCAGGGCTGGAGTGATATGCTGGTTCTGGTGACACTAACCTATCTATCTGCAGGGCTGGGGTGATATGCTGGGTCTGGTGACACTAACCTATCTATCTGCAGGGCTGGGGTGATATGCTGGGTCTGGTGACACTAACCTATCTATCTGCAGGACTGGGGTGATATGCTGGGTCTGGTGACACTAACCTATCTATCTGCAGGCCTGGGGTGATATGCTGGTTCTGGTGACACTAACCTATCTATCTGCAGGACTGGGATGAACTGCTGGCTCTGGTGACACTAACCTATCTATCTGCAGGGCTGGGGTGATATGCTGGTTCTGGTGACACTAACCTATCTATCTGCAGGGCTGGGGTGATATGCTGGGGTCTGGTGACAGTAACCTATCTATCTGCAGGGCTGGGGTGATATGCTGGGTCTGGTGACACTAACCTATCTATCTGCAGGGCTGGGGTGATATGCTGGGTCTGGTGACACTAACCTATCTATCTGCAAGGCTGGGGTGATATGCTGGTTCTGGTGACACTAACCTATCTATCTGCAGGGCTGGAGTGATATGCTGGGTCTGGTGACACTAACCTATCTATCTGCAGGGCTGGGGTGATATGCTGGGTCTGGTGACACTAACCTATCTATCTGCAGGGCTGGGGTGATATTCTGGTTCTGGTGACACTAACCTATCTATCTGCAGGGCTGGGGTGATATGCTGGTTCTGGTGACACTAACCTATCTATCAGCAGGGCTGGGGTGATATGCTGGTTCTGGTGACACTAACCTATCTATCTGCAGGGCTGGGGTGATATTCTGGGTCTGGTGACACTAACCTATCTATCTGCAGGGCTGGGGTGATATGCTGGGTCTGGTGACACTAACCTATCTATCTGCGGGTCTGGGGTGATATGCTGGTTCTGGTGACACTAACCTATCTATCTGCAGGGCTGGGGTGATATGCTGGCTCTGGTGACACTAACCTATCTATCTGCGGGGCTGGGGTGATATGCTGGGTCTGGTGACACTAACCAATCTATCTGCAGGGCTGGGGTGATATGCTGGGTCTGGTGACACTAACCTATCTATCTGCAGGGCTGGGGTGATATGCTGGGTCTGGTGACACTAACCTATCTATCTGCAAGGCTGGGGTGATATGCTGGTTCTGGTGACACTAACCTATCTATCTGCAGGGCTGGGGTGATATGCTGGTTCTGGTGACACTAACCTATCTATCTGCAGGGCTGGAGTGATATGCTGGGTCTGGTGACACTAACCTATCTATCTGCAGGGCTGGGGTGATATGCTGGGTCTGGTGACACTAACCTATCTATCTGCAGGGCTGGGGTGATATGCTGGTTCTGGTGACACTAACCTATCTATCTGCGGGGCTGGGGTGATATGCTGGGTCTGGTGACACTAACCTATCTATCTGCAGGGCTGGGGTGATATGCTGGTTCTGGTGACACTAACCTATCTATCTGCAGGGCTGGGGTGATATGCTGGGTCTGGTGACACTAACCTATCTATCTGCAGGGCTGGGGTGATATGCTGATTCTGGTGACACTAACCTATCAGCAGGGCTGGGGTGATATGCTGGTTCTGGTGACACTAACCTATCTATCTGCAGGGCTGGGGTGATATGCTGGTTCTGGTGACACTAACCTATCTATCTGCAGGGCTGGGGTGATATGCTGGTTCTGATGACACTAACCTATCTATCTGCAGGGCTGGGGTGATATGCTGGTTCTGGTGACACTAACCTATCTATCTGCAGGGCTGGGGTGATCTGCTGGTTCTGGTGACACTAACCTATCTATCTGCAGGGCTGGGGTGATATGCTGGGTCTGGTGACACTAACCTATCTATCTGCAGGGCTGGGGTGATATGCTGGTTCTGGTGCCTTTAAATACTATTTTATTTTATATATATATATATATTTCTTCATTTGTTTAGGGTTTTTTGTCTCCAATAGGCCATAAATTAAAAAAAATGCAAAAAAAAAAAAAGTATGTCATAATGCATACGAGTAATTGCAATCTGCATACATTATTTTTTATCATTAGTTTTATAGATAAACTAATGCCTATTTCATGTATTATAGCGCCATCTGGGAAAATAACAGTGGTACTACATTTTCAGATATTCTTGTGTAATTCTTGTATTAAAAAAATCAATTATTTTATCTACGAAAGAAGGGAGAGTGTGTCCTTTTACACCTGAATAAAAGGCCTTGTGCCATCAAATTTCATACCCTGACATTAGACCTGGCTTACAGGGAGTGTCTCACCAGAACCAGCATGTCACCCCAGCCCTGCAGATAGATAGGTTAGTGTCACCCAAACTGACATATCACCCCAGCCCTGCAGATAGATAGATTAGTGTCACCAGACCCCAGCATAACACCCCAGCCATGCAGATAGATAGGTTAGTGTCACCAGATCCAGCATATCACCCCAGCCCTGCAGATAGATAGGTTAGTGTCACCAGAACCAGCATATCACCCCAGCCCTGCAGATAGATAGGTTAGTGTCACCAGACCCAGCATATCACCCCAGCCCTGCAGATAGATAGGTTAGTGTCACCAGAACCAGCATATCACCCCAGCCCTGCAGATAGATAGGTTAGTGTCACCAGAACCAGCATATCACCCCAGGCCTGCAGATAGATAGGTTAGTGTCACCAGAGCCAGCATATCACCCCAGCCCTGCAGATAGATAGGTTAGTGTCACCAGAACCAGCATATCACCCCAGCTCTGCAGATAGATAGGTTAGTGTCACCAGACCCAGCATATCACCCCAGCCCTGCAGATAGATAGGTTAGTGTCACCAGACCCAGCATATCACCCCAGCCCTGCAGATAGATAGGTTAGTGTCACCAGACCCAGCATATCACCCCAGAAGGTGGCTTTTTATGGTGGAATCTCCCTTAAAATCTGCCTCCCAACTCTCCCGTTAATTTCAGTGGGAGTCAGGAGCAGATTTTTTTTTCCTCTAGCTGATTTTTTTCATGATCTATCTTCAGGTGGATTCTGCCTTGTAAAGACCATTGAAATGAATGATCGGCAGAAAAGAATGATCCATAAGACATCGGCAAACAAGTGACTCCCATTGAAATGAATGGGAGAGATGGGAGTTGTGTTTTTTGAAGTATATTCTGGCCAAAAATCTGCCTGCAAAAAACTCTGTGTGCACATACTCTAAGGGGTTATATGGGCCCTTTAATTTGTAGATTGTTCCTGCTCCTGTGCTGTCACCTTTTTTTTTTGTGGTCCCCCTCTATGTGCTCTGTCTCTACTGTATATTGTACCTGTGTCTGAACAGCAGGTGGCAGTAGAGGGCAGACAAGTGTGAAGCTTTACTATGGTATACATACACAGGGTGTTTTTACTAGGATTTCGGTGTTTTCTGTGCTTTGTTAATAGGAGTCAGGGTGCTTAAAAATAACAAAACCAGGCGGATATCTGGCGGACCCCATTATAGTCTATGGGGTCCGCAGGCTTTTGCAGGTAACTGCTTTCTGAGCGGATTGGGTTTCCATTTTTCAGGTCCCCAAATGGACCCAAAGAACGGAAACCCGAGCGCAGGTGTGAACCTATCATCAGGCTCCATGGCAAAAATACACTTCAGATTTTTCTATGCACAGTGTTAGATAGTCTGAGACAGTACCCTGCACTTGTATGGTCCAATTCAGTCCACAATTTCTGGAAACAATCCTGGCATTGGGGTGTGGCTTACGAAACCCCATCCAAAAGCAGACTTAGCTTAGGGGTGGTCACAGTGTAGGACTTCAAGGGGTTTTACCATGAACACAACCATAAATAAATTTGTAGATAATTAAGAGTTAAATATTTTTGCAAATATATAATTAAAAATTTTGCAAGTTTTAAAGATTTTCTCTAATCATCTTAGTGGTGTCTTGATGGAGGAACTTTCTATGGTCTGGGACAGAAACCCAGCCATGATGTCCTTATTGTGGTCGTGTTATCTTCTCATACATGTAGTGTCCTCCTGATAACCAGCCATGATGTCCTTATTGTGGTCGGGTTATCTTCTCATACATGTAGTGTCCTCCTGATAACCAGCCATGATGTCCTTATTGTGGTCGGGTTATCTTCTCATACATGTAGTGTCCTCCTGATAACCAGCCATGATGTCCTTATTGTGGTCGGGTTATCTTCTCATACATGTAGTGTCCTCCTGATAACCAGCCATGATGTCCTTATTGTGGTCGGGTTATCTTCTCATACATGTAGTGTCCTCCTGATAACCAGCCATGATGTCCTTATTGTGGTCGGGTTATCTTCTCATACATGTAGTGTCCTCCTGATAACCAGCCATGATGTCCTTATTGTGGTCAGGTTATCTTCTCATACATGTAGTGTCCTCCTGATAACCAGCCATGATGTCCTTATTGTGGTCGGGTTATCTTCTCATACATGTAGTGTCCTCCTGATAACCAGCCATGATGTCCTTATTGTGGTCGGGTTATCTTCTCATACATGTAGTGTCCTCCTGATAACCAGCCATGATGTCCTTATTGTGGTCGGGTTATCTTCTCATACATGTAGTGTCCTCCTGATAACCAGCCATGATGTCCTTATTGTGGTCGGGTTATCTTCTCATACATGTAGTGTCCCTCCTGATAACCAGCCATGATGTCCTTATTGTGGTCGGGTTATCTTCTCATACATGTAGTGTCCTCCTGATAACCAGCCATGATGTCCTTATTGTGGTCGGGTTATCTTCTCATACATGTAGTGTCCTCCTGATAACCAGCCATGATGTCCTTATTGTGGTCGGGTTATCTTCTCATACATGTAGTGTCCTCCTGATAACCAGCCATGATGTCCTTATTGTGGTCGGGTTATCTTCTCATACATGTAGTGTCCTCCTGATAACCAGCCATGATGTCCTTATTGTGGTCGGGTTATCTTCTCATACATGTAGTGTCCTCCTGATAACCAGCCATGATGTCCTTATTGTGGTCAGGTTATCTTCTCATACATGTAGTGTCCTCCTGATAACCAGCCATGATGTCCTTATTGTGGTCGGGTTATCTTCTCATACATGTAGTGTCCTCCTGATAACCAGCCATGATGTCCTTATTGTGGTCGGGTTATCTTCTCATACATGTAGTGTCCTCCTGATAACCAGCCATGATGTCCTTATTGTGGTCGGGTTATCTTCTCATACATGTAGTGTCCTCCTGATAACCAGCCATGATGTCCTTATTGTGGTCGGGTTATCTTCTCATACATGTAGTGTCCTCCTGATAACCAGCCATGATGTCCTTATTGTGGTCGGGTTATCTTCTCATACATGTAGTGTCCCTCCTGATAACCAGCCATGATGTCCTTATTGTGGTCCTTCTCATACATGTAGAGTCACCACTAAGATCATTAGAGAAAATCTTTAAGGCTACGGCCACACGTTGCAGAAAAGCTCTTATACTTCTTTCTTCTGCTCAATCCACTCCTGACTTTGTCTTAAAAAACCGCAGCAAAATCTGTCCAAGACTATTGGGCCTCCTGCTATGCAGCATGGAGTAGGTAAAGTATAAGGCTGAGGCCACACACTGCAGAAAACCTACATTATTCCCATGCAGGAAAATCTGCACCAAAGACACAGCTTTACCGCAAAGTGTGGCTTCAGTTTAAAGCCATTGGCCACTTTGTGGTGTAATTTGAGAAATGGCATATCTCCAATCCATCCCAGATTGAGAGGGACAATCCTGATGCTGTCCCACTTGGCTGAATCAGTCTGTGACTGTTCTCTGCGACAGTTTAATGTCTGTTGCTGTCCTGTTATGACGGAAGACAGCAATGGACATTAATAACGACAGTGTGAACTCCCGCTTATATGTCCAAATAACCATCCTGCTTCTTTCAGTCTAATGATGTGTCCCCTCTCAGAGTCTGTCAACTGGGAAAAATGTCTTCGAGTGTGTCATAGAGGCATGTCAAGCAGTCAAAAATCTCTCACCAAGAAGTACACTACCCAAAAGTAACCTCTGGGAACCTTTTCATGAGGGTAGCACTTTGATACCCTCTTGTGGCAAGACCCAGTGTCTACTCAGACCACACCTGTAGCCATTTACATAATATCTGTCTGAGACAGAACTGCAGGATGAGATTTACAGCAATCCGACATTTCTATCTGGGTGCGGTATATTTTTGTCAATGAGTGTATATAAAAGTGAGCAGAACTAGACTAGGACAGATTTCCAGGCTCTCGATCTTGACCCATGAATAGCTGCCGTTTTCTATCTCCATCTGATACCGAATATTCCTAATCAAAATTTAGCGCTTTGTGTGCATTGGAAAATTTGCCAGAAAGAAAGATGGCGGAGAAGATGTCAATCTCCGGTCATGTGACGTTCCTTAGTCGCCATGGAAATAGAAAAAGCTGCAGAAGCCTGTACCGCTGGGTACCTGGGATGCGGGCTGGTGGTTGGCGCATGCGCAGCCTTTTCCTGAGTTCACGCTGACAACTCACCAGAATGACGCACATCCGGTGTAGCAGCGCCGCAGCTGGAGGAGGGTGACAGCCGGGAGGCTGACAGGCGGGGAGCCTGAGCGGAGGTATAATGGCCTGTACCCTGCTGGAGTTCTGCCGCTTCCAGGACATTAAGGTGGTCCGGGACTTCCTGTTCCCCCGACTGAGGGAAGAGAAGAAGAACACTGGTCAGTGCTGTGTCTGTATATATATGTATACAGTGTCCGGGTGTAGTGTGTATGTCATCCAGTGTACCCCGGAGCGAGCACTGCACATAACATCAGGTGCTGCCCCCTGTCATATGGACGGTGCTGTAGTGTATACCGTAGTAATGTCCTCCTATTATATATACTGTACCCCCATAGTAGTGTCCTCCTATTATATATACTGTACCCCCATAGTAATGTCCTCCTATTATATATACTGTACTGTACCCCCATAGTAATGTCCTCCTATTATATATACTGTACCCCCATAGTAATGTCCTCCTATTATATATACTGTATTGTACTCCCATAGTAATGTCCTCCTATTATATATACTGTACCCCCATAGTAGTGTCCTCCTATTATATATACTGTACCCCCATAGTAATGTCCTCCTATTATATATACTGTATTGTACTCCCATAGTAATGTCCGCCTATTATATATATATATATATATACACTACACTGTACTGTGCCCCCATAGTAATGTCCTCCTATTATATATACTGTACTGTACCCCCATAGTAATGTCCTCCTATTATATATACTGTACTGTACCCCCATAGTAATGTCCTCCTATTATATATACTGTACTGTACCCCCATAGTAATGTCCTCCTATTATATATACTGTACTGTACCCCATAGTAATGTCCTCTTATTATATATACTGTACTGTACCCCCATAGTAATGTCCTCCTATTATATATACTGTACTGTACCCCCATAGTAATGTCCTCCTATTATATATACTGTACTGTACCCCCATAGTAATGTCCTCCTATTATATATACTGTACTGTACCCCCATAGTAATGTCCTCCTATTATATATATATATATATATATACACTACACTGTACTGTACCCCCATAGTAATGTCCTCCTATTATATATACTGTACTGTACCCCCATAGTAATGTCCTCCTATTATATATATATATATATATATATATATATACACACTACACTGTACTGTACCCCCATAGTAATGTCCGCCTATTATATATACTGTACTGTACCCCCATAGTAATGTCCTCCTATTATATATACTGTACTGTACCCCCATAGTAATGTCCTCCTATTATATATACTGTACTGTACCCCCATAGTAATGTCCTCCTATTATATATATATATATATATATATATATACTACACTGTACTATACCCCCATAGTAATGTCCTCCTATTATATATACTGTACTGTACCCCCATAGTAATGTCCGCCTATTATATATACTGTACTGTACCCCCATAGTAATGTCCTCCTATTATATATACTGTACCCCCATAGTAATGTCCTCCTATTATATATACTGTACTGTACCCCCATAGTAATGTCCTCCTATTATATATACTGTACTGTACACCCATAGTAATGTCCGCCTATTATATATACTGTACTGTACCCCCATAGTAATGTCCTCCTATTATATATACTGTACTGTACCCCATAGTAATGTCCTCTTATTATATGTACTGTACCCCCATAGTAATGTCCTCCTATTATATATACTGTACTGTACCCCCATAGTAATGTCCTCCTATTATATATATATATATATATACACTACACTGTACTGTACCCCCATAGTAATGTCCTCCTATTATATATACAGTACTGTACCCCCATAGTAATGTCCTCCTATTATATATATATATATATATATACACACTACACTGTACTGTGCCCCCATAGTAATGTCCGCCTATTATATATACTGTACTGTACCCCCATAGTAATGTCCTCCTATTATATATACTGTACTGTACCCCCATAGTAATGTCCTCCTATTATATATACTGTACTGTACCCCCATAGTAATGTCCTCCTATTATATATATATATATATATATATACTACACTGTACTATACCCCCATAGTAATGTCCTCCTATTATATATACTGTACTGTACCCCCATAGTAATGTCCTCCTATTATATATATATATATATATATACACTACACTGTACTATACCCCCATAGTAATGTCCGCCTATTATATATACTGTACTCCCATAGTAATGTCCTCCTATTATATATACTGTACCCCCATAGTAATGTCCTCCTATTATATATACTGTACCCCCATAGTAATGTCCTCCTATTATATATACTGTACTGTACCCCCATAGTAATGTCCGCCTATTATATATATATATATACACTACACTGTACTATACCCCAATAGTAATGTCCACCTATTATATATACTGTACTGTACCCCCATAGTAATGTCCGCCTATTATATATATATACACTACACTGTACTATACCCCAATAGTAATGTCCACCTATTATATATACTGTACTGTACCCCCATAGTAATGTCCTCCTATTATATATACTGTACTGTACCCCCATAGTAATGTCCGCCTATTATATATATATATATACACTACACTGTACTATACCCCAATAGTAATGTCCACCTATTATATATACTGTACTGTACCCCCATAGTAATGTCCTCCTATTATATATACTGTACTGTACCCCCATAGTAATGTCCTCCTATTATATATACTGTACTGTACCCCCATAGTAATGTCCGCCTATTATATATACTGTACTGTACCCCCATAGTAATGTCCTCCTATTATATATACTGTTCTGTGCCCCCATAGTAATGTCCGCCTATTATATATATACTGTATAGTACCCCCATAGTAATGTCTACAGTACTTCTTATTATATACACTGTACTGTACTGTTCCCCCATAGTAATGTCCTCCTATTATATATACTGTATAGTACCCCCATAGTAATGTCCTCCTATTATATATACTGTATAGTACCCCCATAGTAATGTCTACAGTACTTCTTATTATATACACTGTACTGTACTGTTCCCCCGTAGTAATGTCCTCCTATTATATATACTGTATAGTACCCCCATAGTAATGTCTACAGTACTTCTTATTATATACACTGTACTGTACTCTTCCCCCGTAGTAATGTCCTCCTATTATATATACTGTATAGTACCCCCATAGTAATGTCTACAGTACTTCTTATTATATACACTGTACTGTACTCTTCCCCCGTAGTAATGTCCTCCTATTATATATACTGTATAGTACCCCCATAGTAATGTCTACAGTACTTCTTATTATATACACTGTACTGTACTGTTCCCCCGTAGTAATGGCCATCCCATAGTACATCTGTTGCAGTGTATATAGATGTGCACAGTGTTGTACATTCATATCCGTATCTATATAGGGGAGTTACAGGATCTGCTGCGGTTTATTTCCCTAGCACTACATGATTGTGTGATATCTATACACCTGTATATATCCCATCATATATCCCATACTGTGCCTCCTGAACTTGTGATCTCACCTCTATCTGTGCCCCCCCGCCCCTCCTCCTGCAGTGTATTAGGATATATGTCACGTACTGCACTCTGTATAGCTATATTGTATGTTCTGGAAATTTCCTCCCGACAGCTACAGCTTACATGTATGTGGGCAAATAACTGGCGGGCTCAGCACAGCTGCACGTTACAAAGTTGACCCATTTATTCCTATGTAATGTGTAATTCCTCCTGTGGAGGCGCTGCAGTGTGATTGAACACCTGCACACTACTAGATCACATCTGATCAATGACATCACTGCGACACCCTGTGGTGGCTGGAGACGTCATCTGCTCTCACTGATGATGTCATCTCGTGTCCAAGTGGTAAATTCATCAATGATGAGAGTAGTAGTAGTAGTAGTAGTAGTAGTAGTAGTAGTAGTAGTTGTTGTTATTGTGAGTCACCAGAGGATATTGGCGAATTGCAAAAATCACATTTTACCTTTATGGACTGTGGAGAATATCAGATTACCTGTTACAGTCGTGGGGGTCAGAATACAGGCTGCTGTCCATACAGGCTGATGGGGCATGCGGTATGATTAGAGCGCCCACTGCTGGAGGTTCCTGCAGTAACATTTTGTCATGGAGTTGCTATGTAAGCCTTACTAGGATTGATTCTCCTGCACATAATAATCTGCTGAATCCACCATGTGCCTGCATTGGCAGAGCGGAGATCTCAGATGGTGCGGGTGTTGTTGGCACTTCTGTCTCCTGCCATGTAGTCAGCCTCCATTCAGCAGGCCTGCGGAGAGAGATACGGAGGCTGGTGCTGGGGGGTGGTGTGTATCAGCGGGGCGGCATGGAGGCCATTCTGGTTTCAGAGAATAAACGGTATATATTGTGTTACTTCCTCATATATTTTATAAGGAGGTTATAAGGTGTGAAGATCTGAGAATATATATATATACATGGGTGTGGAGGGGGGGTTCTGGTTACTATATATACAGTGAGGGAAAAAAAAAGTATTTAGTCAGCCACCAATTGTGCAAGTTCTCCCACTTAATAAGATGAGGCCGGCCTGTAATTGTCATCATAGGTAGACCTCAACTATGAGAGACAAAATGAGAAAACATATCCAGAAAATCACATTGTCTGATTTCTAAAGAATTAATTTTCAAATTATGGTGGAAAATAAGTATTTGGTCACCTACAAACAAGCAAGATTTCTGTCTCTCACAGCCCTGTAACTTCTTCTGTAAGAGGCTCCTCTGTCCTCCACTCATTACCTGTAGTAATGGCTCCTGTTTGACATTGTTATCTGTATAAAAGACTCCTGTCCACAACCTCAAACAGTCACACTCCAAACTCCACTATGGTGAAGACCAAAGAGCTGTGAAAGGACCAGAAACAAAATGGTAGCCCTGCACCAGGCTGGGAAGACTGAATCTGCAATAGGCAAGCAGCTTGGTGTGAAGAAATCACCTGTGGGAGCAAATAATTAGAAAATGGAAGACATACAAGACCACTGATAATCTCCCTCCATCAGGGGCTCCACGCAAGATCTCACCCCGTGGGGTCAAAATGATCACAAGAACGGTGAGCAAAAATCCCAGAACCACACGGGGAGACCTAGTGAGTGACCTGCAGAAAGCTGGGACTAACGTAACAAAGGCTACCGTCAGTATCACACTACGCCGCCAGGGACTCCGATCCTGCAGTGCCAGACGTGTCCCCCTGCCTAAGCCAGTACATATCCGGGCCCGTCTGAAGTTTGCTAGAGAGCATTTGGATGTTCCAGAAGAGTATTGGGAGAATGTCATATGGTCAGATGAAACCAAAGTAGAACTGTTTGGTAGAAACACAACTCGTGGTGTTTGGAGGAGAGTGAATGCTGAGTTGTATCCAGAGAACACCATACCTACTGTGAAGCATGGGGGGGGCAACATCAGGCTTTGGGGCTGTTTCTCTGCAAAGGGACCAGGACGACTGATCCATGTACATGAAAGAATGAATGGGGCCATGTATCGTGAGATTTTGAGTGCAAACCTCCTTCCATCAGCAATGGCATTGAAGATGAAACGTGGCTGGGTCTTTCAGCATGACAATGATCCCAAGCACACCACCAGGGCAACGAAGGAGCGGCTTCGTAAGAAGCATTTCAAGGTCCTGGAGTGGCCTAGCCAGTCTCCAGATCTCAACCCCATAGAAAACCTTTGGAGGGAGATGAAAGTCCGTGTTGCCCAGCGACAGCCCCAAAACATCCCTGCTCTAGAGGAGATCTGCATGGAGGAATGGGCCAACATACGAGCAACAGTGTGTGCCAACCTTGTGAGGACTTACAGGAAACGTTTCACCTCTGTCATTGCCAACAAAGGATATAGAACAAAGTATTGAGATGAACTTTTGTTATTAACCAAATACTTATTTTCCACCATAATTTGCAAATAAATTCTTTAAAAATCAGACAATGTGATTTCTGGATTTGTTTTCTCATTTTGTCTCTCATAGTTGAGGTCTACCTATGATGACAATTACAGGCCGGCCTCATCTTTATAAGTGGGAGAACTTGCACAATTGGTGGCTGACTAAATACTTTTTTTTCCCCACTGTATATGTACTGGTTACTATATATATATATATGTGGGGGGCACTGGTTACTATATATACAGTATATGTGGGGGGCACTGGTTACTATATCTACATGTGGGGGGCACTGGTTACTATATATATATGTGGGGGGCACTGGTTACTATATATATATGTGGGGGGCACTGGTTACTGTATATATATGTGGGGGGCACTGGTTACTATATATACATGTGGGGGGCACTGGTTACTATATATACATGTGGGGGGCACTGGTTACTATATATACATGTGGGGGGCACTGGTTACTATATATACATGTGGGGGGCACTGGTTACTATATATACATGTGGGGGGCACTGGTTACTATATATACATGTGGGGGGCACTGGTTACTATATATACATGTGGGGGGCACTGGTTACTATATATACATGTGGGGGGCACTGGTTACTATATATACAGTATATGTGGGGGGCACTGGTTACTATATATACATGTGGGGGGCACTGGTTACTATATATATATGTGGGGGGCACTGGTTACTGTATATATATGTGGGGGGCACTGGTTACTATATATATATGTGGGGGGCACTGGTTACTATATATACATGTGGGGGGCACTGGTTACTATATATACATGTGGGGGGCACTGGTTACTATATATACATGTGGGGGGCACTGGTTACTATATATACATGTGGGGGGCACTGGTTACTATATATACATGTGGGGGGCACTGGTTACTATATATACATGTGGGGGGCACTGGTTACTATATATACATGTGGGGGGCACTGGTTACTATATATACATGTGGGGGGCACTGGTTACTATATATACATGTGGGGGGCACTGGTTACTATATATACATGTGGGGGGCACTGGTTACTATATATACATGTGGGGGGCACTGGTTACTATATATACATGTGGGGGGGCACTGGTTACTATATATACATGTGGGGGGCACTGGTTACTATATATACATGTGGGGGGCACTGGTTACTATATATACATGTGGGGGGCACTGGTTACTATATATACATGTGGGGGGCACTGGTTACTATATATACATGTGGGGGGCACTGGTTACTATATATACATGTGGGGGGCACTGGTTACTATATATACATGTGGGGGGCACTGGTTACTATATATACATGTGGGGGGCACTGGTTACTATATATACATGTGGGGGGCACTGGTTACTATATATACATGTGGGGGGCACTGGTTACTATATATACATGTGGGGGGCACTGGTTACTATATATACATGTGGGGGGCACTGGTTACTATATATACATGTGGGGGGCACTGGTTACTATATATACATGTGGGGGGCACTGGTTACTATATATACATGTGGGGGGCACTGGTTACTATATATACATGTGGGGGGCACTGGTTACTATATATACATGTGGGGGGCACTGGTTACTATATATACATGTGGGGGGCACTGGTTACTATATATACATGTGGGGGGCACTGGTTATTATATATGTACAGTGGACGCGGCTGCTTCATTCATATTACTTTGCCTGCACATATTCTCTCCCGCTGCTGTAGCTTCTGGTGCAGCTGATCTGAGCGGGGTCCATGTGTCAGACCCTCACAGATCACATATTGATGACCTATCCAGGGTCAGGAAACTCCATTAACCCATCACTATGTTTTTGGTGATAGGAAACCCATGCAAACACGGGGAGAACAAACAAACTCCATGCAGATGTTGCCCCAGGGCCCCAGCACTGCAGAGCTATCCTCTGAGCTATATCAGTAGTACATGGTACCATATTATGGGGGTCTGATCTGTGGGCCCCCCCGCAGTTCTGAGAATGAAGGTGCTGCAGCAATGACTCAGCACTGCGGCCCTATCAGATCTGCAGCATAACTCCATTGAAGTAACTGTAAGTAGTGGTGCACCCCGGTATACAGCACCGCTACAGTAATAATCCTAAGCTTAGCTTCACATCCCATTGTAAACCTGTCGGTGACTCATAGCCCATCCTATATTTAGACTGTGCGCACTCAGCCCTGTGATAGTCAATATGGTGTCGAGCGATTGCTTTATAACACCTTGATGGGCTGATCACGCGCTGACAGTCAGTGATGCCAGCGGGCCTCAGGAGAGCAGGTATGAAAGTAAAAATGACAATGGGACTGCCGACATCCCCTTCACAGGGGGACAGATGGCGGAGTCTGGCGTCATGCTGGAAAAGGTCAGACTAGAAGGATGTGAGCAGTCAGTGACAGCCGCTCGGATCCATCTGAAGTACATGTATGGCAGCCTGCGGCTCCCCAGCTGTTGCAGAACTACAACTCCCATCATGCCTTGGCAGCTACAATCTAGAGGTACATTTGTGGCCACTCACTGATGACCATTATGGAAATTAGGCGTCGGGTGCCACAAGGGAGGCCTAATTCTTGGCAAGTGCACCAGAGCTCCGACACCTGGGTCCCCCTCTGATCTGTACTGTTCCCTGTGCTGATGATGTCACGTTCATCAGTCACATGGTACATCAGCGACTCTAAGTGAATTCAGCTTTAAGTGGATGGCGCTGAGCTGCAATACCAAGTATAGTCTCTACGATATGTTTGGCGCTGTGCTTGGTATTCAGCCCTCCCCTTTAAATTTTGCTCATACTCTATTCACTGTCATGTCTGGTCAGCGGCCTCATGGCCATGCTCCAGACGGAAAACAAACTGTGCGTTGGCGAAATTATAATTATTGTTTTAATATACATGAGAAGGTTGTGGTGCTCGACACCTGTACTACCGAGGACTGCTTAATGTCACCACTAGGGGGCAGATCTGTAGACACCTCCTATTGACTTGGCATAAGGTACAGCTTTTACACCTAGTGGTGAAATCAGGCAGCTGAGATTTGTACAGGGGTGTGTGACAGCGGGGGATTTATTAAGAACATGTGTCCATTATAAGGGGGTTATCTGGGATTCGGAGCAACCCCTGGGGTGGGTGTAAAATAAAAAGCCATCCCTCCCTGTCCCCATTGCTTTGTTGTCCGCTCCCAGACCCTCATTTATGTGCCAGGGTTTGCTGTGCCGGAAGCTGCAAGGCTCATGTGACCACTGAGAACAATCTGAGACCTCAGCAGTAGATGGAGGGAGACCAGTGACATCACTCACATACATCACTGCTGAGGCCACGCAATGGAAAAGGGATCGGGAGCAGATGGCGGAGCACCGAGGACAGGTGGGTATATACCTTTTATTTTATTTACACCCCTAACTGGCTGCCCCAGAGGTTGCTTCAAATCCTGGATTTAATATTGTGTGCCCTGGCGGCAAAAGTGCCAGAACTATTAAGAGGCTACAACTTCTTCTTAATTCTGTTGCTCTACAGGACTCATGCGCCAGAAATAAGGGACTGGCCTAGATTTCGGTTATAACTCATGCCAGATACCCGCTGTGAATTATAGTAAATCTGTTGGGTCAAGGTGTCCCCCGCCTAGATCCTTGCCCTACTCCGACCACTTTTCATAAAATTGGTGAGCAGCTTTAAAAATGGACAATGTGGTACAAATAGCTGTGTGGCAAAAATGGAGAAAACTGGTGTAACTAGTATAGGAAATCTCCCCCAGTGAGTTCAGGCTCTGTATGTTTGCTTCAGACTTTAGGCCTCCTATGAAGTTTGTACCTGGGATGGGGACGTAAGGTTATTAGGTCATAGGATTGTGCACGTATATATATACAGTCATATGAAAAAGTTTGGGCACCCCTATTAATCTTAATCATTTTTAGTTCTAAATATTTGGGTGTTTGCAACAGCCATTTCAATTTGATATATCTAATAACTGATGGACACAGTAATATTTCAGGATTGAAATGAGGTTTATTGTACTAACAGAAAATGTGCAATATGCATTAAACCAAAATTTGACCGGTGCAAAAATTTGGGTACCCTTATCATTTTATTGATTTGAATACTCCTAACTACTTTTTACTGACTTACTGAAGCTCAAAATTGGTTTTGTAACCTCACTGAGCTTTGAACTTCATAGCCAGGTGTATCAAATCATGAGAAAAGGTATTTAAGGTGGCCAATTGCAAGTTGTTCTCCTATTTGAATCTCCTCTGAAGAGTGGCATCATGGGCTCCTCAAAACAACTCTCAAATGATCTGAAAACAAAGATTGTTCAACATAGTTGTTCAGGGGAAGGATACAAAAAGTTGTCTCAGAGATTTAACCTGTCAGTTTCCACTGTGAGGAACATAGTAAGGAAATGGAAGACCACAGGGACAGTTCTTGTTAAGCCCAGAAGTGGCAGGCCAAGAAAAATATCAGAAAGGCAGAGAAGAAGAATGGTGAGAACAGTCAAGGACAATCCACAGACCTCCTCCAAAGAGCTGCAGCATCATCTTGCTGCAGATGGTGTCACTGTGCATCGGTCAACAATACAGCACACTTTGCACAAGGAGAAGCTGTATGGGAGAGTGATGCGAAAGAAGCCATTTCTGAAAGCACGCCACAAACAGAGTCGCCTGAGGTATGCAAAAGCACATTTGGACAAGCCAGCTTCATTTTGGAAGAAGGTCCTGTGGACTGATGAAACAAAGATTGAGTTGTTTGGTCATACAAAAAGGCGTTATGCATGGCGTCCAAAAAACACAGCATTCCAAGAAAAACACTTGCTACCCACTGTAAAATTTGGTAGAGGTTCCATCATGCTTTGGGGCTGTGTGGCCAATGCCGGCACCGGGAATCTTGTTAAAGTTGAGGGTCGCATGGATTCAACTCAGTATCAGCAGATTCTTGAGAATAATGTACAAGAATCAGTGACGAATTTGAAGTTACGCCGGGGATGGATATTTCAGCAAGACAATGATCCAAATCTACTCAGGCATTCATGCAGAGGAACAATTACAATGTTCTGGAATGGCCATCCCAGTCCCCAGACCTGAATATCATTGAACATCTGTGGGATAATTTGAAGCGGGCTGTCCATGCTCGGCGACCATCAAACTTAACTGAACTGGAATTGTTTTGTAAAGAGGAATGGTCAAAAATACCTTCATCCAGGATCCAGGAACTGATTAAAAGCTACAGGAAGCGACTAGAGGCTGTTATTTTTGCAAAAGGAGGATCTACTAAATATTAATGTCACTTTTCTGTTGAGGTGCCCATACTTTTGCACCGGTCAAATTTTGGTTTAATGCATATTGCACATTTTCTGTTAGTACAATAAACCTCATTTCAATCCTGAAATATTACTGTGTCCATCAGTTATTAGATATATCAAATTGAAATGGCTGTTGCAAACACCCAAATATTTAGAACTAAAAATGATTAAGATTAATAGGGGTGCCCAAACTTTTTCATATGACTGTATATATATATATATGTGTGTGTTATATCCTCGTTGCAGTATGTATCAGTGCCATGTACCCAGAAGGAGCATACGCCTTCTTTCCTACCAGGGGGATCTGTATGATCTCATATAGGTCCCGTGTTATGTGCGTGTTGTTGTGCCGCGTCCTCCTTCCGTTCAGCAGATGGGTTGCTGTGGGTACGCAGATTTCCTTCTCCTCTGATCAGCGGGCATCATGCCTGTGGTAGAAGACGAGGAGGCCGCTGGAATAGCAGTGACTCATTCTTAATGGAGACGTCAGTCCCACCGCAGTGCAGCTTACTAGGCTATGCGAGCGGCCGTGTAGTGGACGGTGTTTGTCATTGTTCAGTACAGCTGAATCTTAGTCATTTTACGTGCTACTAAGTTCTCAGTGGAGGAGCCGCACATTTAGTAATTGTGAGATCTGGACAGCGTAAACTTCAAGGGGTTTTCTGGCCTCAAATGTATTGTCTAACTGATGACCCATTAACAGGATTGTCCGTCAGAATCTGATCGGTGAGGGGTCCGACCCCTGGATCTGCTACAGCAGAGGATGGGGAATGGAAGCAGACAGTCTGGATTCAAGTAATGGGAACGGAGCTGCAATGCCCTGGCGCTGGTCCTATGCAGGGGACAGGGCCGCTGCTCTGAACCTATTACTGGAATAGCAGAAGACTTCTTCCATTCCCCATCCACTGCTGTAACTTCCAGCGCCCCATGACAGCCAGCTCAGCAGATCTGTGTGGGGTCCAGGTGTCAGACCTGCACCCATCAGATATCGATGACTTATCCTGTGGATAGGTTATCAGAATCAGAAATGCATTTAGGGCTGGAAAACCTCTTTAAACTGCCCACATACATAAGGGAGCTGTGTCTGAATGGTGGGATAGCTGTCATCTATATAATCCGCATGCTAGGCTCATCTGATCTCCCCATAAACATGCATGCTGGGCTCAGTGGACAGCTATCTCATCTGATCTCCCCATACACATGCAGGCTTGGTATAATTGAGCATGCATGTATATTGAATGGGAAGAGGGAAAGAAGCTGCTGCCAGACACCTCTGAAGGTGACTTGTCTCCACAAGAACAAAATGATTGGGCATGTTGAAATGCAACTGCAAAAGTTTTAGGCAGGTATGATGAAAATGCTGCGCAGTAAGAATACTTCAAGAAACTGACGGGTTAATGGTTTATTTTTATCAATTAATAAAATGAAGTGAATGAACTGGAGAGACATCACAGGTGGCGCAGCCTTGTCAGCCTCTTTAGGTTGGATGTCTTTTATCGGCACTATTATACCTTATACTGTGTGTGTGGCAGAGCTCTGGTATGGCCGACCTGGCTCTCATGATTTTGTACAGTTTACATGTCAAGTATTAATAAAACCTTATAGGGTTTCTGTAAGGTCATATTCACATGTGCCAGAATAGCTGCTTATTTGTAGTTTCTGCAGGAGTTCTAAGACTTAGAGCAGACCTGTCAGCTTAAAGGGGTTGCCCAGGCATTTTCTTTTATGTCCTATCCTTAGCATAGGCCATAGATATTTGATTGGAGCTGGTGGTGGGGGGAGACAGGCGCACCTGTGCGGATCAGTTGTTTGGGGCCACTTCCGACACCTGTATTATACACACCCTGGAGCGGGAGCAGTTGGCCCCCGAGCACGGCTACTGCAGCTCAGCTCTCACATGAGGCATGTGGTGACTGACAGGCTGCTGTAGATACACTTCTGGAGGTGTCTGATCTCCTGCAGAAATAAAGGATTGGGGGGGTTGAAATCCAGCATGCCCAAATCCTCCTTGGGACCCATCTATGCACGTTAGATATTTGGACAATCCTGACAAAATCAATTGCTTTGGTGTCCTCAAGGTGTATGTGTATAGGCACCTATAGTAATAATGTACTAAACCTGCAGCTGTCTCATTTATTTGGGAAGCACTGGAGGGAACCTCTCTCTTTCTCTCTCTCGCTCTCAGTTTCTCACTGTCTCTCTTTTTAGCTTTTTCTCTTTTGCTTTCTCTTTCTTGCTCTCTTTCTTGCTTTCTCTTTCTCTCTTTAGCTTTCTCTTTATTGCTTTCTCTTTCTTGCTCTCTTTCTTGATTTATTGCTCTCTTTTGCTTTCTCTTTCTTGCTCTTTTGCATTCTCTCTTGCTCTCTTGCTTTCTTGATTTCTTGCTCTCTCTTTTGCTTTCTCTTTCTTGCTCGCTCTCTTTAGCTTTCTCTTTATTGCTTTCTCTCTTTTGCTTTCTTGCTTTCTCTTTCTTGATTTCTTGCTCTCTCTTTTGCTTTCTCTTTCTTGCTTTCTTTTGTTTTCTCTTTCTTGCTCGCTCTTTTGCTTTTTCTTTCTTGCTTTCTCTTTTGCTTTTTCTTTCTTGCTTTCTCTTTTGCTTTTTCTTTCTTGCTTTCTCTCTTTAGCCTTCTTTCTTGCTTTCTCTTTCTTGCTTTCTCTTTCTTGCTTTCTTTTGTTTTCTCTTTCTTGCTCTCTCTTTTGCTTTTTCTTTCTTGCTTTCTCTTTTGCTTTCTCTTTCTTGCTTTCTCTTTAGCTCTCTTTCTTGCTTTCTCTTTATTGCTTTCTCTCTTTTCCTGCTTTCTTTCTTGATTTCTCTTGATTTCTTGCTCTCTTTTGCTTTCTCTTTCTTGCTTTGTCTCTTTTGCTTTCTTTTGCTTTCTCTCTCTTGCTTTCTCTCTCTTGCTTTCTTTTGTTTTCTCTTTCTTGCTCTCTTTTGCTTTTTCTTTCTTGCTTTCTCTTTTGCTTTTTCTTTCTTGCTTTCTCTCTTTAGCTCTCTTTCTTGCTTTCTCTTTCTTGCTTTCTCTTTATTGCTTTCTCTCTTTTGCTCGCTTTCTTCCTTTCTTGATTTTTCTTGATTTCTTGCTCTCTTTTGCTTTCTCTTTCTTGCTTTGTCTCTTTTGCTTTCTCTCTCTTGCTTTTTCTTTCTTGATTTCTTGCTCTCTCTTGCTTTCTCTTTCTTGCTTTGTCTCTTTTGCTTTCTCTCTCTTGCTTTCTCTTTCTTGATTTCTTGCTTTCTCTTTCTTGATTTCTTGCTCTCTTTTGCTTTCTCTTGCTTTCTCTCTTTTGCTTTCTCTCTCTTGCTCTCTCTTTTGCTTTCTCTTTCTTGCTCTTTAGCTCTTTCTTGCCTTCTCTTTCTTGCTCTCTCTTTTGCTTTCTTTCTTGCTCTTTAGCTTTCTCTTTATTGCTTTGTCTTTGCTCGCTTTCTTGATTGATTTCTCTTGATTTCTTGCTCTCTTTTGCTTTCTCTTTCTTGCTCTCTTTTGCTTTCTCTTGCTTGCTCTCTCTTTTGCTCTTTAACTCTCTTGCTTTCTCTTTCTTGCCTTCTTTCTTACTCTCTTTTGCTTTCACTTTCTTGCTCTCTTGCTTTCTATCTTTTGCTCTTTTGCTCTCTTTCTTGCTTTCTCTTTCTTGCCTTCTCTTTCTTGCTCTCTCTTTTGCTTTCTCTTTCTTGCTCTCTTTAGCTTTCTCTTTATTGCTTTCTCTTTGCTCGCTTTCTTGATTTCTCTTGATTTCTTGCTCTCTTTTGCTCTCTCTTTCTTGCTTTCTCTTTCTTGATTTCTTGCTCTCTTTCTTGCTTTCTCTTTTGCTTTCTCTCTTTCTTTTGCTTTCTCTCTTTTGCTTTCTCTTTCTTGCTCTTTCTTTCTTGCTCTTTCTTGCTCTCTCATTTGCTTTCTCTTTCTCTTTAGCTTTCTCTTTCTTTCTTTCTTTCTTTCTTTCTTTCTTTCTTTCTTTCTTTCTCTCTTTCTTGCTTTCTCTTTCTCACACGTGTCCTCTCGCAAGTTGTTTGTAGTCTGTCTCCATGGAGACACATAGGCCTGCATAGAAGTTGTTGACAAAAAGCTTTAGTAGATATTTTAACCACAATTTTTTACAAAATTACTTTTTATACCTTTTTAGATGCGTTGGGGGAATTTATCAATCTGTCTGTGCCAGTTCCTATCTTTCTGGATTCATGGAGAGGCCAGAGCTTCAGTCCTAATAAATTTGCTCTGTTGTGTTAATAAAAAGGATGTCAATGTAGATAACAACATATTCTTTAATTTTATTCACAAAAATAAATCCTAGGGCTTTACTGAGGGTTTGAAGGGGTTAAATCCACATCCTGGGCAGAGTTTTATGCGCACACATTACTACATTCCCATGACTAGTGATTCAGCACATAAGCCGGCAGCATCTGTAGTGAGGCCGTCATCGGTCTGTAATATGGGCCCCATACATTATCTGGCACTGTATACAGCAGATGGGTCAGCCATATTGGTAAATGCAGGCTTTGTATCAGACACCCACACGCAGTAAACTTATAAAGCTCTACCTGTCTCTATATAGTGAGGGGTGAAAGACGTGATAATCTAGTATATAGCACATAGAAGCAGCAGCAAAGGGTACTGACAGGTCCGTGTCCTTGTAGATGGGCGTCAGAGGGGCACACATGGATGGCATATGCTTCATGCTCCCGCCACCTGATGGAGACTGCTCTATCTAGTCTGCTGGGGGCACTCACTTTATATCTATCAAACCCTGTGTAGTCTGATCCTGCAGATAAACTCTCTTCCATCTGTCCCTATTTTTTTCATTACCTACCGAATGTGGGTAGTGAGAAGTAGAGGACAGATTTGTTTGTAGTCTGTTACCTTGGAGACACAGGGGTCCTTTTATAGCAATCTGTGGGGGTATTTTGGTTGCAAAGACAGACATATCCTTTCTTAAAGGGGACCTTTCACCACCTCCACCTCTATGCATCCTTCAATAGTCCCCCTTTTACTGATTCTGGCACATTTGGAATTTTTTCCTCTAGCCCCCACCATTCCTGAGCAGTCGGTGCTGTTAGTTTCAGCAACCAACTTGTTAATTAGGGTCTCTACTTTCAGGTGGGCGGTCCTGGGCTGGAGCAGATAGTCTGAGACCGCCCACCTGCCTAATTAGTATTAAAATAATTGCATCGATTGCTCAGGAACGGGAGGCTCTAGAGAAAAAAATTCCAACTGTGCGAGAATCAGCGGAAGGGGGACTATTAAAGGGTGCAAAGTTACTATTAAAGTTGGAGCTGGTAGAGGTGATGAAAGGGCCTCTTTGCAACCAAAATGGACCAAGGGTATAGTGCCCCAAATAGTCCTGGTGTATCCCTGTCTGTGCAAGCATGAAAAAAGCCCCCACCTAGCACCTGTAATCCCAGTGTCTGCGCAGTGGTTCAATGAAAGCAGGGACTTACAGCACACAGAGGCCCCGCCCACTTGGCTAGTAGACCCACCCCCTTGGCTACTAAACCCCAACGTCATCAACACTACGAAGACTTTTATCTGTGGAATGGCTGAATGGATTTTGATAAACACAACCCCAAAATGCTCAGGATGTCAGCGCCGATCAGATGAGGGATGTCATTGGACTTGTCAGACCCCGTGAGAGGTCTTTTTTGAAGGGGTTGTGCAGAATTAGAAAACATGGCTTCTTTCTTCTTCTCAGGAAGTGACCTCCATTGGTCACATGGCCATGCGACAGCATTAAAACGAATGGGACTGAGTTGTAGAATGGCCATGTGACCAACGAACATCCCGAGAAGAAGAAATTGGCCATGTTTCTTAATCCTGCACAACCCCTTTTAAGCTCCACCCTTAGTTAACGGAAATCACCTATTTGGGGTGGGGTTTAAACAAACTCCATCCCTTTTCCAAACGCGGGACAGGTGGAAAGGCAACAAAGATTCCACTTCCTATTCTTATCGCCAGTCAGTTGCCTGAACCAAGACATATACAGGTACCTGCCACATACACGTAGCGGCAATGTGGAGCGCCCAGCATCCTTACCCCAGCCCCCCGCACATACATTGCCGGCATCTTCTCTGGAGAAACACAGGTGGGGGAGGGGGCTGATAATTTAACCAGATTAATAGGATTCATCGCCCAGTCCTAGTTGTATTGGTGTAGTCGCCAATAGATTCCTACCTGTACAACTCTATTCACACTAGCAAGATTCCCCCGGCTTAGGTGAGATCCCTCTCCAGGACTTATAACTTGTATTGTGTGACTGTGCTGCTACCCCTAGAGACAGACAGACAGGCAGAATTTTTTTTTAATTTTCCCTTTTTAAACTTTCTTTTTGTTTATTTTCTACAGATAATTTATCCAGCTGGGAAAATGAAGACTGGGGATCCTGGGAAGAGAGCGAGAGCAGAGAGGAGCCGGTAGGTGAATTCTGTCCTTGTACCTGGATATCTGCATAAAGGATTGGACGGAACGCGTTGGCCATTAAGACGTCAGCCTGTCTGCTCTAGCCCAGTGATTGGAAGGGTCTAATAAAGGGGATTTTATCTGTGATATTGATGCCCTAACCACAGAATAGATTAGCAATATCACATTGGTCCTCCTAGCTCTTACGAGATTGCCTGCCAACTTTATCAGATCCTCTAAGACTAAGTTCACCTTGCAAAATTTGGAGAGGAATTTGACGCAGTCTTCCGCCTCGGATTCCATTCCTTTGGGGTGGAATTCACCTCAAAATCAGCTCCAGATTCCTGTGTGTCAGCAGTTTTGACCCTGCAGGTGCTATGAGGGCCGTCGTTCACTCTGAAGTGCTCTCTGCATTAAGCGGCTCTGCTTCCCATCCCCTCTGTTCTGTGTGAACCCTATACAAATCTCCTGGTTGAATACCGGAGGGGAAGGCCTGTGGAGCGGCTCGGTGCAGAGAGCACGTCAGTATGAAGGACTGCCCTCAGAGCACTTTCAGGACTTGCAGTCCTGGACTAAATCTTAGTTTTTCACAGTCATGCTGCGACTAACCACATACACCAAGGTAGGTTAACAAGCTCTTCAGGGCTCTTAGCCAGCACAGTCTGCAGTTTTGCATGGTCATGATGATAGGTTATTGGCGTCGTGCCCATGTCCTTCCCTCACAAGCCTTACATGTGGCCACTGTGCAGGCTGCAGTATTTTAGCTGGCGGCTGCGTTGGATTTCCTGCCCTTCCATCATTAGAACAGCAAGATTCCTCTGTACTTATTATGTTGGCTTAGCAGGATGGGCTGATGACTTTGAGAGGTACCTTCTGAACATTATGGCTGGCCAATATGCATTAGATAGCTGTGGACCAAACACTCATGAGCTATTCCTCCTAACCCCCCATAAACATGAATGCTGGGCTCAGTTTGGCTGAGCATGCATGTGTTCAGAATTGGGAGAGGGAAAGCTCCCCGGGTACTATCTTGATTCACCTGATAACAAAAGGACCAGATGTAAAAATCTAACATCCCAATTATTCTTTACCCCAACTTCTGGTGCTTGGGGAGTACTGAGAGGCCCCATATACCTTAGATGGTTGTCCACTACCGCTGACGGGCTTAAAGGAGTCTTCTGGGACTATGATATTGAGCTCCACTACATCTTCTCAGGCATTGACATCACATCCATTGGTCACATGACCATGCTAAAACTGAATGGTGCTGAGCTGCAATACCAAGTACAGCCACGATAAAATGTACGGCGCTGTGCTTAGTAAGTAGTGAAGAATCAATCAATCAATCAATATCAAGGTCCCAGAATACCCTAAAGCGGGTTGTCCGGGGAGTTTAGAATAACTTACCTGATCCGGCAGACCCTTGATGATGGACCAGGGTGTTCCGGCCTGTTTCCGACCCCTGGGTCACGTGATTGTAACCAGCACTCCACCTCCGCTCCTTGGACATTGCACCTCCCAAAGGCTTTGTCAGCTTTTCTAAACTCCTAAATGGTACTAGGAGGTATCAGCCATGCAAGATTTGCTGAAAACCCCTCAAAATGCTGAAATAACCGCAGTATGGGTTCACTGGTATAATATAGGGAGACATTATGATATATGTACATCATATCAACTATTGTATTGCTCAGATCCAGCTTTACAAATAGTTTTGATTAATTCCTCCTGTTTAGTGTCTACATCTTTCACTGAGGCCGATGTGTTGCTATGGTAGCAGACTACAGACAACCCATGTGTAGTCTGATCCTGCTGTTACCTCCTTTCCATTTCTTCTCTACTGCTGGCTGGCATTGAGATACATAGGCCTGCATTAGAGCTGTAGTAACAGAATGGATGGGTATTTTTAATGAAGGCGATCTGCTAAATTTCTTAATTTCTCATATAAGATCAATTGGAGTAATGCAAATGGTTGTGTTGGTGGACATGGCTTTTAAGGGGATTCTCAGTTTTGGACAATCCCTGCTTGTTAGAAGGGTTATTTGACAGTACGTTGACCACAGAGTGTCTCCAGTGATCGGCTGTAATCTGAGATAACCTGGCAATAAGTGTTCAGTTTTCCTGCAGCGCCACCGCAGGAGAAAGTAAGTATTACACAGTGCCTATAGATATCAAGCTGCAGTGTGTGTAATACAGGACAGGTCCTCCAGAGGGATAGACGGACTTTACAACCACTCTGGCCAGGAGATGAGGATCCTTTACCTAGGAATTCCCTTAGGCTGTGTTCACACGGCGGAAAATGAAGAGGAATTTTCTGCCTCCGGAATTTTCGCCACGGTCTAACCGCGACGGGATGCTGATGCAAGTGCATCAGCATTCCGTCACAGCATCCCGCTCCTGACTAGGCCTGGATGAATGGGCCTAATCAGGAGGGCGTCTCGAGCCGCGGGCGGAATCCGCGGCAAGATCGAGCAGGACGCTTCTTTTTTCCGCGTCCTGCTCCAATCTCTGCCTCCCATTGAAAACAATGCGGATTCGCGGGTGAATTCCGCTCCCAAATCTGTGGGAGATTCCTCTGTGTGAACACACCCTTATAGTGTGTGTGTAAGTAGGTTATCTATACTGGACGGCTCCTTTACAGCAGAAATCACCACGCAGGGCCGGGTCAGATGTGTACAGGGCTTTCTGAAATAAGCTCCTTTTATAATGTCTTATTACATTGTGCAGGCTGAAGAGGAAATCTCAAGTAAAGCTCCTTCTGTCTACTGGCTGCAAGACTGCGTATTGTCCTTATCACCCACCAACGACCTGATGGTGATCGCCCACGATCAGAAAGCTGTATTTTTAGCACGTGAGAAAAACTCTTACCACCTTCTTAAAACTGGAAGATGGGGCAGTTGTCTCATCTATTTTTCATTCTTGGATGTGTAGATAGAATCTGTCTCATTATTTATCTATCTATGTCATATCTATCTATGTCAATGTCATATCTATCTCTCTATCTAATCTCTTATTTATACACCATTAAACATAAACCTTTTTTGCTTTGATTTCACAGCTAAATGGAAAGCTGATGGGAAAGGCCGGGAGGAGATGCAGTATGAAGTGGTCTGGAGCGGCCCCCTAAATGTTGAAGAGAAGTACGTTCTCCCCTAAAAGTTGTGACTTATATACAGTGCATAATGTACTTTCTATTGTATTGGTCTTTCTTGTACCTGGAATCATCAACGATCTGCTGGCGACTGATCTGGTATTGTTCTGCATATTCATCAGTATGTGGACCCCCCGCTATGTCATCTATAGCTCTGTGTAATGGGCACATGTAGGGGACCCCCCGCTGTGTCATCTATAGCTCTGTGTAATGGGCACATGTAGGGAACCCCTCGCTGTGTCATCTATATGTATAGCTCTGTGTAATGGGCACATGTAGGGGACCCCCCGCTGTGTCATCTATAGCTCTGTGTAATGGCCACATGTAGGGGACCCCCCGCTATGTCATCTATAGCTCTGTGTAATGGCCACAAGTATGTGGACCCCCCGCTATGTCATCTATAGCTCTGTGTAATGGCCACATGTAGGGGACCCCCCGCTGTGTCATCTATAGCTCTGTGTAATGGCCACAAGTAGGGGACCCCCCGCTGTGTCATCTATAGCTCTGTGTAATGGGCACAAGTAGGGGACCCCCCGCTATGTCATCTATAGCTCTGTGTAATGGCCACATGTAGGGGACCCCCCCCCCCCCCGCTGTGTCATCTATAGCTCTGTGTAATGGCCACATGTAGGGGACCCCCCGCTGTGTCATCTATAGCTCTGTGTAATGGCCACAAGTATGTGGACCCCCCGCTATGTCATCTATAGCTCTGTGTAATGGCCACATGTAGGGGACCCCCCGCTGTGTCATCTATAGCTCTGTGTAATGGCCACAAGTAGGGGACCCCCCGCTGTGTCATCTATAGCTCTGTGTAATGGGCACAAGTAGGGGACCCCCCGCTATGTCATCTATAGCTCTGTGTAATGGCCACATGTAGGGGACCCCCCGCTATGTCATCTATAGCTCTGTGTAATGGCCACATGTAGGGGACCCCCCGCTATGTCATCTATAGCTCTGTGTAATGGGCACATGTAGGGGACCCCCCGCTATGTCATCTATAGCTCTGTGTAATGGGCACAAGTAGGGGACCCCCCGCTATGTCATCTATAGCTCTGTGTAATGGGCACATGTAGGGGACCCCCCGCTATGTCATCTATAGCTCTGTGTAATGGCCACATGTAGGGGACCCCCCCCCCCGCTGTGTCATCTATAGCTCTGTGTAATGGCCACATGTAGGGGACCCCCCGCTGTGTCATCTATAGCTCTGTGTAATGGGCACATGTAGGGGACCCCCCGCTGTGTCATCTATAGCTCTGTGTAATGGCCACATGTAGGGGACCCCCCGCTGTGTCATCTATAGCTCTGTGTAATGGCCACAAGTATGTGGACCCCCCGCTATGTCATCTATAGCTCTGTGTAATGGCCACATGTAGGGGACCCCCCGCTGTGTCATCTATAGCTCTGTGTAATGGCCACATGTAGGGGACCCCCCGCTATGTCATCTATAGCTCTGTGTAATGGGCACATGTAGGGGACCCCCCGCTGTGTCATCTATAGCTCTGTGTAATGGGCACAAGTAGGGGACCCCCCGCTATGTCATCTATAGCTCTGTGTAATGGCCACATGTAGGGGACCCCCCGCTGTGTCATCTATAGCTCTGTGTAATGGCCACAAGTAGGGGACCCCCCGCTATGTCATCTATAGCTCTGTGTAATGGGCACATGTAGGGGACCCCCCGCTATGTCATCTATAGCTCTGTGTAATGGCCACATGTAGGGGACCCCCCGCTATGTCATCTATAGCTCTGTGTAATGGCCACATGTAGGGGACCCCCCGCTATGTCATCTATAGCTCTGTGTAATGGCCACATGTAGGGGACCCCCCGCTATGTCATCTATAGCTCTGTGTAATGGCCACATGTAGGGGACCCCCCGCTGTGTCATCTATAGCTCTGTGTAATGGCCACATGTAGGGGACCCCCCGCTGTGTCATCTATAGCTCTGTGTAATGGCCACATGTAGGGGACCCCCCGCTATGTCATCTATAGCTCTGTGTAATGGCCACATGTAGGGGACCCCCCGCTATGTCATCTATAGCTCTGTGTAATGGCCACAAGTATGTGGACCCCCCGCTGTGTCATCTATAGCTCTGTGTAATGGGCACAAGTAGGGGACCCCCCGCTATGTCATCTATAGCTCTGTGTAATGGGCACAAGTAGGGGACCCCCCGCTATGTCATCTATAGCTCTGTGTAATGGGCACAAGTAGGGGACCCCCCGCTATGTCATCTATAGCTCTGTGTAATGGCCACATGTAGGGGACCCCCCGCTATGTCATCTATAGCTCTGTGTAATGGGCACATGTAGGGGACCCCCCGCTATGTCATCTATAGCTCTGTGTAATGGCCACATGTAGGGGACCCCCCGCTATGTCATCTATAGCTCTGTGTAATGGCCACAAGTAGGGGACCCCCCGCTATGTCATCTATAGCTCTGTGTAATGGCCACATGTAGGGGACCCCCCGCTATGTCATCTATAGCTCTGTGTAATGGGCACAAGTAGGGGACCCCCCGCTATGTCATCTATAGCTCTGTGTAATGGCCACATGTAGGGGACCCCCCGCTGTGTCATCTATAGCTCTGTGTAATGGGCACAAGTAGGGGACCCCCCGCTATGTCATCTATAGCTCTGTGTAATGGCCACATGTAGGGGACCCCCCGCTATGTCATCTATAGCTCTGTGTAATGGCCACATGTAGGGGACCCCCCGCTATGTCATCTATAGCTCTGTGTAATGGGCACAAGTAGGGGACCCCCCGCTATGTCATCTATAGCTCTGTGTAATGGGCACAAGTAGGGGACCCCCCGCTATGTCATCTATAGCTCTGTGTAATGGGCACAAGTAGGGGACCCCCCGCTATGTCATCTATAGCTCTGTGTAATGGGCACAAGTAGGGGACCCCCCGCTATGTCATCTATAGCTCTGTGTAATGGCCACATGTAGGGGACCCCCCGCTATGTCATCTATAGCTCTGTGTAATGGGCACATGTAGGGGACCCCCCGCTATGTCATCTATAGCTCTGTGTAATGGGCACAAGTAGGGGACCCCCCGCTATGTCATCTATAGCTCTGTGTAATGGCCACATGTAGGGGACCCCCCGCTATGTCATCTATAGCTCTGTGTAATGGCCACATGTAGGGGACCCCCCGCTATGTCATCTATAGCTCTGTGTAATGGCCACAAGTAGGGGACCCCCCGCTGTGTCATCTATAGCTCTGTGTAATGGCCACATGTAGGGGACCCCCCGCTGTGTCATCTATAGCTCTGTGTAATGGCCACATGTAGGGGACCCCCCGCTGTGTCATCTATAGCTCTGTGTAATGGCCACAAGTAGGGGACCCCCCGCTATGTCATCTATAGCTCTGTGTAATGGGCACATGTAGGGGACCCCCCGCTATGTCATCTATAGCTCTGTGTAATGGCCACATGTAGGGGACCCCCCGCTATGTCATCTATAGCTCTGTGTAATGGCCACAAGTAGGGGACCCCCCGCTGTGTCATCTATAGCTCTGTGTAATGGCCACATGTAGGGGACCCCCCGCTGTGTCATCTATAGCTCTGTGTAATGGCCACATGTAGGGGACCCCCCGCTATGTCATCTATAGCTCTGTGTAATGGCCACATGTAGGGGACCCCCCGCTGTGTCATCTATAGCTCTGTGTAATGGCCACAAGTAGGGGACCCCCCGCTGTGTCATCTATAGCTCTGTGTAATGGGCACAAGTAGGGGACCCCCCGCTATGTCATCTATAGCTCTGTGTAATGGCCACATGTAGGGGACCCCCCGCTATGTCATCTATAGCTCTGTGTAATGGGCACATGTAGGGGACCCCCCGCTATGTCATCTATAGCTCTGTGTAATGGCCACAAGTAGGGGACCCCCCGCTGTGTCATCTATAGCTCTGTGTAATGGCCACATGTAGGGGACCCCCCGCTGTGTCATCTATAGCTCTGTGTAATGGCCACATGTAGGGGACCCCCCGCTATGTCATCTATAGCTCTGTGTAATGGCCACATGTAGGGGACCCCCCGCTGTGTCATCTATAGCTCTGTGTAATGGCCACATGTAGGGGACCCCCCGCTATGTCATCTATAGCTCTGTGTAATGGGCACATGTAGGGGACCCCCCGCTATGTCATCTATAGCTCTGTGTAATGGGCACATGTAGGGGACCCCCCGCTATGTCATTCATGGACTTGAAGCTGCAAATAACGTCATTAATAGACAAACTATATTACTTGGAGACGTTCATGGATTTACCTCCATATCCTCTGTCTAATATTTACACTGTATTGAATACATTAGGAAGATGTCAGGATTTGTGTAGATTATTTCCTAGATTAAGAGGCCTGAGATCACTTTGTGGATCTTTCACACCGGTCTAATCCTGGGCTGCACTTTGTTTTGCAGTGAGTTTATCAGCAGCGCTCTGTGCATCCCGCTGGCGAGCCAGAAAAGGTAATTGTGTTAATAAGTCATGTCATAAACTGCCCATAAATTTTCAGCTATTCCCCCTGACTCCCCCATACAGGATTGACAGGATTCATCATATCCTCCCCTCCCCTTCCAGCCGGTGAGCCAGAAAAGGTAACTGCACTAAAGGAGTTCTTCGGGCTAAAAGTATTGATGACCTATCCCAATGATAAGTCATCAGCAGCAATAACTGTTCTCAGCAGCTGATACACATAGAATGGCGCAGGAAGCAGACAGCGCTGTTCTCTGTGTAGTGGTGGAACTGAGTCACTGCAGCTTAGGTCCCATTCAAGTGAATTGGATCTGATCTGCAGTACTTGGTCTGGCCACTACACAGAGAACGGCACTGTCTGCTTCCTGCTACGTTCTCTGTGTATCAGCTGCTGAGATCAGTTTGGGGTGCCGGTAAGGTCATCAGTACTATTAGTCCTGAAACCTGTTTATTGGAGCATGTCCATACACTTTCAATAGCTGTCAGACGACTGCTTATTCCTCCCAGCTCCCCATATACAAACATGCTTGGCTGGTATATTTTTTGAATGGGAAAAAAGGATAAAACTGCTCCCCCTTCTCCTGGGGATACTAAGGATTGGGCATGATAAGACTCATTGTGACTGTCCCCCTATTACCCTGTGCCGAATGAGGCTCTACCAACCACATCTTACACATTGGATGGTTGTCTTGTCCCGCTAAAATCTGCATGTTCGGCCAACCTAGGTCAATATAATCGCCTATAGTTGTAATATAGCCGGGGTGTCTGCTTGGACTTGTCATTGGGGTCTGAGTTTGCTGTAGCAAGTACCTGTAACAAATCGCCAGCTCACACCACATGTCCAAAACCCTGGAAAGCCAAAGCCATTCAGAGCCATAGGTGCGACGAGGCTTTAGATGGAGTTGGTGTGTACATAGTGTCCTCCATGTACTTACCCTCTCACGTCTTCATTGGGCAGGAGCTCTACTGGGCGGCCGGACTGGACATGTATCGTCATAGGCTTCACATCTGGATACGTGCGGTTTTACACGGAGGTCAGTTTTCAGCTTTGTCTTTTCTAAAATGTTCCGTCTAGAGTAATATATATAGAAAGTCATGTTATTCATGGAGTAATGAATTGTTCAGTATACTTTAGTTGTCACTGAGCCAGGAGGAAAGCTGCATCATGGCGGCTCCTGTAGCTGTATACATAGAGCTGATTCAGTCTGGTACTACCTCTACCCCTACCTGCCTTCTCCCCAGGATGTCTGGCTATAAATATCGGCCAGCTCTCTCCGCTCCTGCAGTTGCTAAACTCTGCAAGTTATGTCCTTGCAGAGTTATTTATCTGCTGCCCAGACGTATAAAGCCTATGGGCAGTCGGCAGGCGTTTGATGGCGTGAATGTTGTTGCTTTCTTCTAGAGCGGGGTACTGCTTCTTGCCCAACTTCTAAATGAAGACCCCATTCTTCAGCTTAAGTGCAGGACCTATGAGATACCGCGACACCCGGGGGTCACTGAGCAGGTAACGTATGTGTCTATGAACATTTTCATAATGCTTTATAAGGGGAGTCTACCACCACCAAAATCTCTTCTAAACCCCTTATCTGCTGCTGTAGGGGCGGATAGTGACATGGTGAACGTAACTTTCTTGTGTCAACCTGCAGTCTTGCTGCTGAGAAAATCCACTTTTAATCCATATGTAAATGAGCTGTTCGGTGCACCCGGGGTTGGCCACGTCTGCCCGAGCCTGTTTTCATTGCTTCTCACCACACATTGATACCTGCCAATCCTTTTGTTAGCACAGCGTCCATGCCCTGGGTGCACCAGCTCATTTCCATACAGATTTTCTCAGCAGCAAAATTGCACAAGAAAGTTCAGTCACTAGCCGCCCCTACAGCAGCCTGTAAGTGGTTTGGAAGAGATTTTGGTGTAGGTAGACTCCATCTAATAACTGCAGGCTGCTATTCCTGTGCTTGTGGACAGAATACGTGGTTCAGTATACTCTGCCTACAGCACAGAACGGGAACTACTAACTCTCCTGCTGTACGGTTGAGATACCTGTACGGGATAGGACTTGTTACAGGGCTTTGGGTTGTGCTGTCTGTAATAGGAGATGAGATCACAAAATAAAAAGATCTCTGAGCACAATAAGGAAAGCCACGTATTGTCTATGACTAACATCCCATCCGCCATAAGACAAGCAGCAAGTCATTCACTGTGAGCTTTAAGAAGCTGCAGACTCCTCTCTGAGCAATGTATTCGCACAGTTCACAGACGCTGTGAAGAGAGACCTGCTCCTCACCCCTTCCAATGTTTACTTCCAGAAGGATCTCCATAGAGGTCTATGAATATCCCGCACTGATCTGGCTATAGATGTGCTCGGTGATTTTTATATGAAATCCTTTAACTTTTCTGGAATTCCTCAAATTATTGGATAGGCTACATTCACATCTGTGCCGAGTCTCTGTTGGAGTGGGGGAAAAAGTCCTGCATGGAGGAGTTTTTCCTCTGCCAAATTCAGTTTAAAATGATGGACCCCCATTATAGTCCGTCACTGGGGTCCATCGGACTCCGTGTGTTACCGCTATTGTATCGGCCGTCTCTCCATTGTTTGGGTCACCTGATGGATCAGAACAATGGAGAGGCGGCGCTAGTGTGAACCTAGTGTAACAGTACTTAAAATGAGTTGCTATGTTGAACACTTCATAGCAACCATGACGGCTTCCCCCCGTGTGACCTCTGGACCGCAGGCTTCATGGACGTCATGAACGTTTCTCTGTTTTCCTCCTCCAGCATGAAGAGATGAGCATCTTGTACCCATCCGCCATTGTGACAATCGATGGCTTCAGCCTGTTCCAGTCACTCAGGGCTTGTCGAAATCAAGTAGCGCGAGGTAAATTTGGACTTGTCTCCAGCCTGTCCCTGTCATACAGTTCTAGTAGTGCTGGGTTTGTTGTTTGGTGCAGTTCAGTAACACATCATAGTGTCGGTGCACTGTTCCCGCTAAGCTTTGAGGCAGTGGGACGGAGGAGCTCAGAAGCTATCCCCAATAAGGAAAAGTCTTTGAGATTTTCCCCTTCCATGTCTAGGTCCAAAAGTGCCCCGAACACACTAAAAAAGGTTTAGCGGGAACATTGATCAGTGATTTTACATGAGACTGCTGATACTATAGTGTTAACCTTCAAGACCTCACGCTGTTGTCAGTGAATGAAAAGCAATTGGTGTTTACACCCCCTGGTGGACAACTGGTGATAGTGTCCGTGCTGGTAAAATTTCTCAAACTAAATTTCAGACTGTTTAGAGGATTGTATAGATTGGGTACAATTGTAGCAAACCCTCAGCTGTGAGATGTATTACAGCGGTTGGGTGTAAAGCTGACTGTTCCCATTCACTGACATCAAGCAGAAAACAAAGTAGGATAGAAAATTCTGCAAGTTTTCATGATGTAATGGTGAAGCGATAATACAAATCCAGCTCTGCTGCATCAGAGGAAAGGCCGGCCATGTCTTCTGGTACGATGCTTGCCCACTGCATGATGAGTAAATTTCAGATCTTTCCCTTACGTGCCCATATCGCAATGTCCGTCTGTTTGTAGGAGCGTTACCATGGCGTCCGTGTATCTGTGTGGGCGGAAGTTACTTAGAACATCTCATTATTTGTTGTTTTTCTCCTTCTTGGCTATTTCTGCCCCCTGCAGTGCAGAGCGCCTGGTGTAGTGGCCGCCGGCCTTCGGGATGGTTTTATGGGTATTAGTAATTGTCTGTGTAAGTCTGCAAGAAAACAGTCATGTGTCATAGACTTGTGTATGATGGGTGCAATACTCTGCAGTATTACACAGAGATTGAAGGCATCTTCTGTAGGATCTATTTTAGCAGGCAATATTGTCTGGTAATATATATTACAGTTGTTAGGTGGGTGAAAAGATAGATATTGGATAGATAGATAGATAGATAGATAGATAGATAGATAGATAGATAGAGAAACAGGAAAGAAGACAAGACCGCACCAGCCAAAGGGAGGTCTTCCCAAAACTGCGAGGGAATTGGATATTATATAGATGACAGATAGATATTGGATAGGTGGATATTGAATGGATTGTGCATAGATAGTAAGTGGTTAGAGAGATATATATTAGCTAATAAATAATGGATGGATGGATGAATAGATATTAGGTGGATAGATAGATAGATATTGGATGGATATGGAGACAGATATGTTAGATGGATAGATATGTGATATCGGGCATATATTAGATACTAGATAGATATTGAATAGATATTAGATAGTATATAGGGTCAGACGCTCCCAGCAGAGTTCTGTTTGGCCGTGTTCTTATTAGAGCCATGCTGGTGTTATAAAGATTGGTAGAAGTTCTGTGGACTTTCTATGAGCCCGTTTGCTGCCCCTTTATTTTAGTGATTGGCCGGGGTCTCCGCACACAGTCCACCCCAGTGAATACTTCTGACCTATGACTGACATTTCAGAGGGTTGTTGTACCTTGTAAATCGATGTATGTAGGACGCGGCAGTGTAACCTGTGTAATACTACGGCATTATATGTAGTAATGGTGGATGACACTATAACCCATGGTCATAAACTTCTCACTTTCTGCTTCTCACCAGCCGCTGCTTCTGGCAATGAGAACGTGCAGCCCCCTCCCCTGGCCTACAAGAAGTGGGGTCTGCAGGATATTGACACTATAGTTGATCATGTCAGCGTCGGTGAGTAGATCCTCCATCATGTATCTTATGTGCTGTATATACTATATGCACTTCTGAATATTTCTGTGTTTCCAGGTGTCATGGCGCTCTCACCGTTTGATCAGATGAAGACTGCCTCCATTTTGGGAGGCTTTAATGCCGCCATCAAGAGCAGCCCTCCCACCATGTCTCAGTATATTACTGTGGGCTCTAACCCCTTCACTGGCTTCTTCTTTGCCCTGGAGGTCAGTGTAGTAGAGGTGCACAGCACTTTGTGACACTCTTGGGATGGTTTTCCTTATAGTCTCCCATGTCTGTCTTTTCAGGGCAGTACACAGCCATTACTATCCCACGTGGCCCTTGCGGTTGCCAGTAAGCTGACCTCAGCTCTCTTTAGTGCTGCCAGGTACTTGTGCTGTATACATGTATAGGTTACTATAGCTATACACACGTTGTGACCAATGTATTGTATAATCTCTCTGTATTGTAGTGGTTGGCTGGGCTGGAAAAGCAGACACGAGGAAGAACCACAGCAAAAGCAGAAGCCTAAGGTTGAGCCCGCCACCCCTCTGGCCGTCCGGTAAGCTTACTTCTTCTTGGTTAGGAAGAATGGCGCCCTCACACAGCTTTATATTTGGCTCTGTGACACTGTGTCTGGGGCTGCAAAACAGTGGCATATAATAGAGGGCCCCATTGACAGCCCACACCCCGGCCACATCAGGCCTGGCAGAATTAAAGGGGTGTTCTGACTCTTCTTTCTTATTTAATAGTGCTGATAAGGGGTCCAAAAATGAAAAAAAAAAAATTGTTACTAATCTCTCTGCGGGCCTCAATTTCCAGCAGCGGCACCTGCGCTCTTCTGTATACAGGTCTCTCGACGTCCTGTTTGTTTTAGAGGAACGCTGCGGCCAATCACAGGACTCAGTGGTGACCTCGTCACAAACAGCAATGTGACTGCTATGACATGCTGCTTGTGAGGAGGTGACCGCTGAGGCCTGTGTGGTCACCAGACACAAACAAAACAAAAAAAGAAGAACATGGCACACAAAATCCACAATGGGGTAGGGGCAGAGCTAAATGCAACCCCCCTGAAACATATCAACCCCTGTATTAAGTAAATATCCCTCACAAAGCGTGCCAATACACCTGAACAAATATAAATATACAGCAAAAAAGAAATTGGGAATGGCACTGAACAATCTGATCATAAAGATAAGTAAAATACGTTCTTTATTAATAAATATCAATAAAATCCAAAAAGATGAGACAAACAGAGAAAATAAAATTTAATATTATTATTATATTATTATTAATATATGACAGACAAAAGACAGAGGTACATCATAGTCGTATATAATAAATGACATCAAATAATATATACTAAGTATAAACAACATGGGACGATGTTAGCACATACTGTACTCCATACAGGGAGTACCTCTTTAAATGTATGGGCTAAGTGTCAAACCAATAATAGTGCATTAGCTGCACCTGACACAAACAGCCCGGGGTCCTGTAAACTGGCTCTGCAGCCGCTGGAAAAGGAGGCCCGGGAAGAAGCGAGTACAGGTTTGTTTTATTTATGAGCCTCTCTTCAGCACTATTAGATAATACAAAAAAGTTGGAACACCCCTTTAAAGTAGGGGTCTTTAATGTAGTGGTCTGGCCTGGGGTCAGAATTAATTTAGTTTGATCAGAGGTCTGAATTAATATAGGGAAATAAATTCATTTTGGGGCTTGTTTGGGGTCTGTATTTAGGTAGTCATGTCTGGGGATAGGCCATAAATAGCTTAAGCCCAGACAACCCCTTTAATTTATTTAGAGATTTAGTCTTTAAAACGCTGCAAATTTTTTTATTATTTATATTTGCAAAAATGTTTAAATATTATCTACAAGTTTAAATACTGTTCTGTTCAGGGTAAAACCTCTTTAAAGGGATTCTATCATTAAAAAACGTATTTAAGCTAAAAGCACGTAGGAATAGCCTTTAGAAAGGCTAGTCATCTCTTACCTTTATTTTGCAGGTCCGCGCCGCTGTTTTTGAATTTTTCTTCTTTTCTTCATTATGCTAATTGTGCTGAGAAAGCAGCGGGGGCGTTCCCCCAGTACTCAGAGCACAGCGTTGTCATAGATTCCAGCGCCGCCTCTGTCTTCTGTTCCTAACGCGTCTCCTCCTCTTCGGGTTGGAAAGAATTAAGTTAGGGGTTTCGTCTGGGGTCTGAATTAATGTAGGCTTCTAATCTGGGGTCTAAATGATTTAAGGGGTTTGGTCTGTGGACAGAATAAAGATAGGGGTCAGGGCTTGGGTTTGAAGTAAATTATTTAAGGGGTCTGAATTAATTGTCTCTCACACAAGTCGTCCATGTGATGTCGAGCTGCTGACTTCCTTGCCATAGTCATGTGCCCGAGGCTCAGTTTGTGCTGACCCTTCCTATATAATGGGTGTCCTGACACTGTGCGGATGGCTGGGGGAAGTGTCCGGCCAGCACTTTCCCTCCACAGAGATGGCTCCTCCTCGGCTCTGTGATATATGTAGGTCCAGTGCTATATAATAAGGGATATGAATGGGGCTTCTGTAAAGCAGACAATTCCTTCACATTCTCTTTTCCCGAGGTTTTTGGGTCAATAATGTGTTGTTAGCAGTCATTGACTTCTTAAAGTTGCTTCCACCTTCTCTCCTTGAACTTCACTTTCAGGTTTGGCCTCCCAGATTCTCGCCGTCACGGAGAGAGCATCAGTCTGTCTCCGTGTAACACGCTCGCTGCAGTGACCGATGACTTTGGGAGAGTGATTCTGCTGGATGTCGGAAGAGGAATCTCAATCCGCATGTGGAAGGGTATGACTGCCGGGACTTGGGTCAATACATTGTGGAAAACTCTACTGATAAGTACATAGTCTATATACGTAGATGCAGATGTCCCTGTCGTTCCCACATATCCCACTTTATTTACACTGGTTCTTGTGACAGCAGAGCTTACAATCTAATGTCCTTTCTGTGCAGCACACACAGGATGTCCAGTCGTTGTAGTCTTTGATATATTTGGTATTGGTGTGTTTCAGGTTATCGGGATGCTCAGGTCGGATGGATGCAGATAGTGGAGGACCTGCATGAGAGGGAAGCCGAGAGGGGACATTTCTCTCCATTTGGGAGCACACAGGGACCGAGTAGAGTCGCTCAGTTTCTGGTTATTTATGCCCCCAGACGGGGTATCCTGGAGGTGTGGAGCACTCAGCAAGGGCCCCGCGTCGGGGCTTTTAATGTCGGGAAGCATTGCAGGTGAGGTCTAGGTGTGTTATATATGTTATGCGGTGGGTTGAGTACTTGGCTCTATTTTTTTTTTTTTATTAAAGGGGTTCTCTTGGGAGTCTATCATCACTTACTACTTCCAGGGTTTTATATGTGATGCACACAGGGGTTCTGGGCTGGTTCTGACTTGGGTCACATGATCAAAACCAGTATATAGTCCCATAAGTCACACTGCCACCTCTTGCTAGTTATCTGTATTATGGGGCGGGGCTGAATACATCATCGTAATAGTTAAACCAGCCTTCATGATACAGGTAAGTAATGTTGAACCTAGGAGAGGTGGGGAACGAGTGCTGGTTCTGATCATGTGACCCATGGTCAAAACCAGTCCAGAAACCTAATATTTGCAAACCTCCATACAGTCTCTGCCATCTCAGGAGCTCCTTAAAATGGTTAGTCAGGGTGACTTACTGTATATAGGGTATTTATACATAAAAAGAAGCTCAGGTTGCTTATGATGGATTAGAGTAGTGTGCACAGAGCAGTACGGCGTCACTATTACTCTGTACCGATCATGCAATAAAACTGCATTGCCTAGAACCAGACTGATGGATTCTCCCTCTTCTAGATTGCTGTACCCCGGGTATAAGATCATGGGTTTAAATAATGTGACCAGCCAAGGCTGGCAGCCGCAGACATATCAGATCTGTCTCATAGACCCAGTGTCTGGGAATGTGAGGACCGTCAACATCCCATTCCATCTGGCTCTCAGGTAAGTGTCTGCAAGGGTTAATGTATGAAGCACATCTCCATGTAGGACCTTTTATATTTTCAAATAAGCCTTGATTGTGTCGCTACAAAGATGTGGTAGTCCAGACCAGTGCACCGCGGTGTGTCAGACCAGTGCACCGCGGTGTGTCAGACCAGTGCACCGCGGTGTGTCAGACCAGTGCACCAGACTATAGGACTGATGACCTTATGGCTGTGGGTCATATACAGTGTACATCATGACACTGTATATTGTGTGTATAATTCTTTCTGTTCTTTCCCAGTGATAAGAAATGTGAAAGGGCAAAAGACCTGCATTTAGTAAAGAAGCTGTCCACCTTGCTAAAAGCCAAAGCCCCAAATCATGGTAAGTATATTTTATTCTGCCACGCTGTAGGACCATCGACGTAAATGCAAACCTGTGAAATAGGATCATAAGACTAGGTTCACATGGAAGAATTTAAGCTGATTTTGAGGTGGATTCTGCTTCAAAATCATCTCCAAGGGAGACCGCTACAGAATGCTTCTGAGGCAGCTACAGGATGCTGAAAAAAGAACCTCTTGCCACAGATTTTGTGGCCGATTCCGCGCCATTGTTTGTTTTATGAGGCTAGTCAGTGAGTTAACCCATGGCAGAAAGCTGAAGCTCTGCATTAACTTGTGCTGCAGGATGCACAGTGCTGGAAAGTGGAGAGGAATCTGAACTGGCAGACCGCCTCAAATTCCTCTTCACAGCTCCTTATAGTACAATAACACACTTCTGGTTGCCTGCAGCCACCACTAGGGGGAGCTCACTGTATACCATTCTGAAGAGTGTACTGTAGAAATGACATACAATAAACTACCAACAGATTTTATCAATGAACTCCAGTGCTGAGCTTTGGTATAACACTGGTGCTTGATACCTTATACAGATAAGTGGTGAAAAGACCCAGCCCCAGATTTTAATAAAAAAATGTGTTTACAGGCAAATTTATATTCACATGTTATTATCTCTTCTATTATAGAGCGCCTGGAAGCTGAAGCAAAGGAAATTCTCCTAGATATTAAATATCCCGCCACTAAGAAACAGGTAGCGTCATTTTTTTTTTTTTTTAAAGATTTCATGAGTTTTATGTTACTTTATAAGGGTGAGTTCACATCTCTGTTGGTTTTTCCAATCTTCAAAGGAATGGAAAGAACTATAAAAATGGATCTGTCTTATGACAGACAACACAAATCCCCCCAGGGATGTCATTGACTGTAATGGGGTCCGTCTGCTACCTGTTATGGTGCCTGGCGAAAAAGTCCTGCGTGCAGTCAGATCACATCCTCCGACACAAATGTGAACATGACCTAATAGTGGAATTCTTTGCATGGAGAGAATGTTATTTACTTCTGCTGTGTCTATCTTCAGGCCTTGGAGAGCCTCCTCGCCAGTGCGCGCGTCCCCCTGCCCTGCCTAACCAGTATCACACAGACCCTGCTGGACTCTCTTAGGAGCCAAGGTAATAGATTGTAATAGAAGACATTACTGTATAACTGGGAATGTGCTCTGGTCTGTGATGGTGCAGCAGGTTCAGACTGGGCAATAAGTATGGGGGCCATTATTAGTGTTTGTGGTAAAGGGGTTCTTTGCTTTGGACAATCCCTACTTTTTAGAAGGTTTCATTAAAGGAGTTGTCCAGGAATTACAGCTTTATTCCAGGAGGCCTAAGAAGGTGAAAAATAAAAACCCCATACTCGCCTGTCCCTGGCGCTCCAGTGTCCCTCGCTGCTGTCTAGTCCTGCAGCGCCCTGGGGACTATTTCGGCAGAAGTCCTTGCCACACGTGGACGCTGAGGCCTAAACAAAGGCACCAGGACATCACAGATGACATATGTGAGTGAGGTCCCAGGTCCTTTGCTTAGGCTGCTGATTGGCCTCAGCGGTCACGTGTGGTGAGGACTTTGCAGGTAGAAGCCCCAGGGTGCTGCTGTACTGGCGACCGCAGCGGCGGGAACAGGTGAGCGTGTTTTGTTTGTTTTTTCTCACGTTCCCCAGCCCCCTGGAAAAAAGCTGTAACTTCTGGACAACCCCCTTTGACAATAACCTGATCACAGAGTGTCCCCCAGAGTTCAGTTGTAATCGGTGGGAAAACCTGGCAGTAAGTGTTAAGTTTCCCTGCAGCGCCACCACTGGGGAAAGGAAACATTACACAGTGTCCATTCACACCATTGCTGTGGTTGCTATGTAATGCAGGACAGGAATGGTCCTCCAGAGAGTGACTTCCCCTATATATTCGGGATTCCCTAATGGGGTGTATAAAAACGGCCGACCCTTTCACCTCCCTATAATGTACTGAATGGACCATCTTGATGATAGAGAGGCATTGTCCCATGACTGATTCCCCCCTAATACTATGTACATCTCTGCAGAGGTGGAGTACGTGGACGAGGGTCTACTCGGGTTTTGTGAGGACAAACTGAAACTTCTCCATCTCTACGAATCTGTCCAGAAAATTAACACTCTGAAAGTGGAAACAGAAGCCTCCCCTTCTAGCAAAGTAAGTGTCTGTCAATGGACAGGACGAGCGCACATGTAGTGGGGTTATCACAAGGTTTTAAGGTTTCTGTACGGGTGCAGCTGTGTTTTTCATGGATAGCATGCTGTCCTATTTATTTCTATGACCCCATACACACGACCGTGTATTTTCATGGTTCCATGTATGGGGTCGTGAGTCAGAAGCAAAACTCAGAACAGGTCCTGTTCCTGTCCATTTTGCGGCACACAGATGTCATCCATCCTGTTCGGGGCCTTCAATCACAGCTTGGCAACACAGACATGTGCATGTTACCTTATATGCAGAGGTTATAGTCTGAAAACATAAAAATAACCTAAAGGTGACGTCATGAGAAAGCCCAGCGTGATCACATAATTAAAGTAGGCTTTATACCCCACCATTTATATAGGACTTATGATTCTCAGATAGTACATATGACCCCCTTCAGGACACCCCAAAATAAATACCGAGCACACAGCAGATCCTCTAGTCACTGTCACCGGTGGTTTTACCTTCAGGAGCTGGCGCTGCTGCTGCGGCTGGAGGAGGACGAGCTGACAAGACTGCAGACTTTAATCCGGAACTACAAGCAGGAGCACACAAGGACCGGGGTTCGCTTTGCTGACGATGAACCTGGAGCGTTGCCTGTGAAGTCGTTCCTGGAGTATCTGGAGTGTGAACAGGAGGCTATAAGTGTGAAGAAGATAAGTGAGGAGGAATATATTGCATTAGGTGAGCACATCCACAGCGGCTCCATAATGACTTTACCCTTAGGCTGACCATTCACATTAGGTAACTGTACGCACTGATATTGGCAGGTCTGAATGACCGCATAACGGCCCCCAACTCTCCCCTGATAGCAGATGTTGGGGTGACAAGGATTGTGCTGTTGGATTTCAACATGCCGGATCCTTTCATTGTTGAGCTATGTTCACATCTGTATCGGCGTCTCTATTGGAGCGGAGTCTGGCAGAAATGTGGCAAAAATAATGAACACAATTATAATCAATGTGGTCCCTCAGGATCTGACATTGTCTGCCAAAAAACAGGCCTTGCAATGGACTAGAAGAACAGAAACTGACACAGGTGTGAACTCAGACTTAGCAGAGCTGAACTGCTCGAGATCCACTATAATCCACCTTACAGACTTACCTCTCACCTGTACTGACATGTTTTTTTAGTAAATACTTGTATTCCCCATAAAGTAACAATCCTGGAGCATCTTTTCTTAAAACTGTGTTCTGGTATTCCTCTGTTATTCCTCCTGGAAGTGTATGAGTAAATTGACAATGGGGTGTTACCATTCTTCTGGACTTTCTTAAAAGGAACGGTAACCCCCTAGCTGTCAATTTATTCATGCATTTTCAGTAGTAATAGAGGAAAGGCAAAACACTAAGAGAAGATGCTCCGAAATTGTCACTTCATGGAGGATACAAGTATCTAGTAGTCTGGAGAGATGACCGGTCTGCTATGAGAAATGTCATGTGGTTCATTGCAGACTGCCTGCTGGCTATGTATAGATGCCGAGTGTCGCACGCACTGCTGTAACCTCCTTTATATTATGCAGTGTGAATTGCTCTCTGTGAATGATTCCTTGTATTTTGCACAGGAAGCTTGTTCTTTTGGAAGTGTCTACATGGTGAATGTTCCACACAGGAGATGTGCGAGACCCTGGAGACGGCAGGACTCAGCCCACAGCTATTACTGGTATGATGTGTGCTTAGTCGTCACTGCGCAGTGCGCCAGGTCAGCTCTGCTACAATCCATCAGAAATCCTGCAAGTTCTAAAGTTCCCATCACCATTAAAACTGCATTGCAAATAGCAAGTCATGGTCCACATTTATAGCAGGTGGAGGACAGGTCAGGTTGGGCTCCTTTCACACTGTGTCAGGCATATGCATCCATGGTTTCTGTAGGGAGGAAACCTCACATGTATACGTGTAATGGATGCCACAAATGTTCCCGAGGACACTAAAAAAACAACAAAATGCACATTATAGTACACAGGATAGGTAGTGAGTATCTGACTGGTGCGGTTCTGACCACTCGATCCCTCACTGTCCTCTCTGAATCAGTGGCGTAATAGGTGTCCATGTCTATTGGGCTGTCAGATATATCTTAACACTCAGTTCTCTTCCATGTCGTTTCGGCTTCATTCACCTCTATAGGACTGCCAGGAACTTTGACAGGTTATCTCCGTCAGTCCCACGGACATGGCTAGAGCACAATAGACATGGACATTCATTGAGCCATAGAGGAACAGGACCCCTGACCTCAAGATTGGTCAGAACCCCTCCAGCCAGACCTGTATCTCCATCCTGTGGGTAGGGGTATGTGTCTACTGTGGGACAACTCTTTTAAAGGGTTTATCCTTGGAGTAATAATTGCATTCTCTGCATTGGATAAGCTGCTAACATGCACCCCCGGTCTGCTGGAGCCCATTCATTATATTGGTGGAGGGCTACTGGGGAGACCAGAACTCTCGTTCCTCTGGTTCCCGTGTGGCCGCTCAGACTCTCACTGATGTCACTGACTCCCCTGTATCCGGGCCTCGGGTATATGGAGTAGGGCGGAGTTAGTCAGGTGACCGAGTGAGTGAGATATGGAGCGGCTGCAGGGGAGACAGAGAAAGGAGAGTTCTGGCCTCCCCTGCTGCCCTCCGTAAAAGTAATGAAAGGGGGGACCGGGGGGTATATTAGTAATAAAGCCTATCCAGAGCAGGGAATAGACTAGTAAGCTTTATTACTCCCCAGATAGCCCCTTGAAGTGGCTTCTGTGCCTGGTATTCGCTCTCACGTGTCCTCACTGTCTGTCTTCCTGCAGTCTCTGCTTCTCAAGGTCTGGCTCTGGAGGGAGAAGGAGATCGTGGAGAACACGCGGTCTTTGTGCTCTCTACATAACATGCTATCCCAGCTAAGCAACATGAAAGGTGCGTGCCCACGGAATATATGTGAATATAGAGTGTACAGGGTCTGGCCAGAGATCTGGGACTGTTCCCTGTAGTGTTAGGAACACAGTGGGGTGTTGGTGTCATCAGGGTCTGGGGTGCGGCACACCTGCTAACTATCCCGAAACGTTTGAGAGGCTCCCGCTAAAAGGGAATCCCGAATGAATGTCTCAGCCCTGGTGGAATGTACCCAGCCATATTATATGTGATATCACGTTACAGAAAAGGAGCTTGACTGCCAGATTTTGGGTCCATGTCATGAAACAGGGAGTGACACAGGAAAGGGGTGGTGCCTTATCAAAAGGGGGTGTGGCCATAGGAACATTTTTGTGACGCGCTTCTGCGCCAGGACTCCCAGATGCTATTTATTTATCTTACCTGTATATCGCCATCATATTCCGCAGCGCTTTACAGACATTGTCAGTCACTGCCCCATATAGGGCTCACAATCTACATTCCCTATCAGTATGTCTTTGCAGTGTGGGAGGAAACCGGAGTACCCGGAGGAAACCCACCAAACACGGGGAGAACATACAAACTCCTTGTCTTGTCTGGATTCAGTATAATGTTTAGAGCAGAGGTGGGGGGTGTCCAGTTGTAGCCCCTTCAGTGTAATAAGTTCCAATCATGACGAATCTTATTAGTCTGCATTAAGGTTTTCATTATTGCCATAACCCCTATTTTTTTCCCAATTAGTGGCCATAGATGAGACTTGGGATTTGCAGTCCGTCTCCCCCTGGTGGCAGCAGATGAGAACTGCATGTGTACAGTCAACCTGCAACGGAGCAGCTTTGTTGTCTGCCCACGTTGGGCATTCAGTGGCTGCCAACATCACAAACGCCCTGGCAGAGAAGAAGGTAAATGCACAGCTTGTGGTATGTTAGGTCAGGAATTTAGTAGGAATAACCTCACTGAGGGTCTGTTCTCAAAGGTTGGAAATTTAATCGAGCAGGATTTTTTCAGCGTTCTGCTTCGATACGATGGGAGGCAGATTGAGGGCAGAATTTGGCACTGATTTTGAGATCGAATCTGCCTCAAAATCCGAGCCAAATTCCGCTATGGGAACACACCTTAAGATTAACTGTTTTGAACCAAAGCTGGTCACATGATCGGGAGGTGTGGTGGGGTGCACTTGTATTTTGGGCAATGTCTCAGCTCTTTGAGGCCTATTCTATGTAGTAGGAATAGTTGGACGCTGACATTTAACATTACTGGCATTATTGCTCTTTTAAAGGGATATACCCATCTTGTAAAATGTTAGCATAGTGCTAGGATCAGTAAGGTTCGATACCTGGGACCCCTACCAATCCTGAAAATGAATGGGATGCAGTACATATTGAGTGACGCTGCAGCCCCCTCATAGTTTGGCAACCTAACCCACCTGCATAGAGTTGCTGTAGTTCCTCTGCACAGCGGGTGACCAGGATGCTGCTGTGAGGGGACAACAGCCCTAAAACTGCACTGCAGCCCCTTTATTCTCAGAATCGGTGGAGGTCCAAGAGTTTGATGACCTATCTGACCATATATCAGTATGTTACAAGGGGTTATCCAGGACCCCACGTGTTTCTGGTACTGATGACATATCCACCGCTTTCAGAGGACAGTCCCGGAAGTAGACGCCATACACTGTAGTGGTGGCATCGGGTACTGTTCACATGAATAGGAGCAGAGCTGCTTACGGCCCCCGTCCAGGTGTCAGCCCCCCACCTATTAGATATCGATAACTGTGAATAGATACACGTGAGGTCCTGGACAACCCCTTTAATACTTTGCTGTACTTACCATGACTTCCTTTTCCTCACTAACTCCTCAGAGCTGCATTCACAATTCTGCTGTCTTCCTGTTAACTCTCAGGCTGCTTCTCCTTCCAGCTTATTGCTCAGGTCTTCCTTGAAGGATTCACCATCATTAGATATAGTTTGGTACTGGGATCGATCTTCAGGTGGCTAGGGATCTGCCATTATGCACTTGTTCACACTGACCTGACATTAGATCTTCTCCTAGCTTCCAAAATCATTGCAGGAAGATGACGGCGAGTCCATGACCGACTCCTGGGAAGCGCTCTCCTTGGACACGGAGTACTGGAAGCTCTTATTGAAGCAGCTGGAAGACTGTCTCATCCTCCAGACCCTTCTGCACTGTAAGGGGTTGAAGAAGACGTCTAAGATCTCCTCCCTGCAGGTGGAGCCGCTCGGGAAACTCTCCGTCAAGAAGATTCTGGAAGGAGGCAAAGGTGAAGAGGACCAGCAGTCTGTTACGTGCGTCTCCATGACTGCACTGTGTGATATAATCTTTACTATGTCTTGGTATTGTCTCCAGGGGGTGTAGCGGACTCCGTGGCCAAGTGGGTGTTTAAGCAAGACATTTGCCCCAGATTGTTAAAGCTCGCCCGGGAGAAGAGAGACTCGGAGGAACAGAGCGCTCAGGAACCCGGGGAAACCAGTATGGCCGTGGCTATTCTGGAGACGCAGCAATGTGAAGATGCCATGGAGGAAGCGCAAGGTGACAGATACATGATATTATGTGTATGAGCTAATGTGAACTAGCACTAACACACGTCCGGCCTCCTAAGCTCTTACCCAGAGTCACTGCACTTTTTAACCCCTTAAGGACGCAGGGTAGTTCGTACATTAATACTTGGCAACTTTTTTCATATTTTCCTTCCCGTCTTCCAAAATTCGTAACTTTTTATTTTTCTGATGACCTAGGTATGTGAGGGCTTATTCTTTGCATGCCGAGTTGTACTTTCATTTGGCACCATTTTGGGATACTTATAATGTTTTTATTATCTTTTATTAACGTTTTGGGGGGTCAAGGTGAAACATTCTATCATACAGTAATTTTTTGCATTTTGTTTTTCCGTGTTCACTCTGCATTATACATGACATGGCAGCTTTGTCCGGGGGGTCATTACGATTACAGCGATAACAGATTTATATTGGTTTTTTTTTTATTACATTTTACCACTTTTACAAATAAAACGCCACTTTTTAAAAATGAGCGATTTTCCTGGGGTCCCCGTATGCTGACGCCTATAACTTTACTATCAGGGCTCTTTATTTGCGGGACAAGTTGTACTTTTTATTGGTAACAATGTTTGGTATGTAGGACTTTTTGATCATTTTTTGCTATTTTTTGGGGAAAGCGAAGTGACCAAAATACGTTACTTTGCACATTGCGGTGTATTTTTTTTTTTTTTTTATGGTGTTCACTGTATGGGATAAATAACATTATGGATAGTGGGGAACTTTTTCCTGTCCGACAAGGGACTTGAACCTGGGCTCTCAATACATAGTATTGCAGCACATCGCACATAGGCTCCCTATGTGAAATGTCCATAGGCAGTCAAGAGGCTGTTACTCGGCCTTCTGGCTGCCATAGCAACTCCTCAGATCCCCCGTGATAAGATTGTGGGGTCTGAGGGGTGGCAGGGGGACGATTTTGCCCCTGGATGCCATGATCGCTATTGATTACAGCATCCAAGGGGTTAATCCATCGGAGTATCTTCCGACTCTGACGCCTAGTCCCAGGATTGGCATCGGAGTTCTGTCGCAGATGAACGGGTCTATTCAGCGGCAAATCGTGAATCTGTAGCGAGGTCGATAAGGACACTTTTTTATTCAGCGTTCTGCTCCAATCTTCCATTGAAAACAATGGGGGGGCGGAATCAAAATCAGCGGAAGATTCTGGTGTGTGAATGGGGCCTAACTGTGTTACTGTCAGAGTCATAGAAGCTGGTTTGCGATACAGCTGCACTTCCTGTTCGTTTTGTAAATATGGCTGCCACAATTACAAAGTGGCAAATAAACCAAACAAAATGACCAGATTATACTAGTAATATATGGCTGTAAGCTGTGTTTGGATAGATCGCCAATATTCAGTAAAGTCTGGCGCGTGGACCCTGCCATTTTGGGAAAATCGCCAGTCCCTGGAACGAGCACCAAGGACAGCGATCCATTGCCATGACAGTCAGGAGCCTATTGGAGGCCCCCAGGGTTGTCTGGCATTACCTTGTATTACAGGCTGCTCTCTACAACCTGTAATACAGATGTATTAGTGATCAGACTAAAAATATATAATAAAAAAAATAGAATTAAAAATTTGAATCACCCCCTCCCCCTTTCCCTAGAACACCTACAGAAGTCAAAATAAAAAAGTGAAACGCAAACACATTCGGTATCCCTGTGTCCGAAAACGCACAGTTTACAAACTTGTAAAAAAAAAAAATTTTTACCATATGGTGAACGCCGAAGCAAGGAAAAAAAAAATCAAAAGAGCCGAACCATTTTTTTCACTGTTTCACCTCTACTAAAAATTTGTTTAAAAAGCGATAAAGCAGTAACATTCCCAAAATGGTGTCACAAAAAATAGAACACAGGTGACGCCATTTTGGCTGCAGAGTGAACGCCATAAAAACAAAGCTCATAAGAAAGTCGCACAAGTGCAGCTTTTTAAAAAAAAAAAATTTCCAGCTTCCCAGCACATTGTTCAGAATAATAAATGATACCATTATAAAGAACAATTTGTCCCACAAACATTAAGCCCTCGTATGGCTCTGAGAGCGGAAAATAACAATGTTATGGAGTTTGTAAGGTGGGGAGTCAAAAACGAAAATCAAAAAATGCCTGCAGCGGGAAGGGGTTAAATTTCATTAATGGAAGTCCTGAAGTCAGAGTGATAAGGAGAGGATAAGAAGCAGGGCCTGTGTCTTACTATGGGGGTAGAGGATTACGATGGCCGCTGTAACATCTAGTGGTTGTCTTGTGTCTCCTCAGTGGTGGAGCTGCTGTATTCTGTCTACCAGCACTTTCCCTGTAGTCTGGATGTGGACGTGCTGCTCGCTCACTGCTGCTGGGAGTATATGGTCCAGTGGAACAAAGACCCCGAGGTAAGAACTGCTGCAATAGGTGAATGGACAGAAGGAAAGCTTGGCGGGTAGGGTTAGCTTAGGTAAAGGGGTTTTCACAAAACAAGTTATCTCCTATCTCTATGTATGTGTATAATGGACCGAACAGAGACCCCTGTGTCCATTATACACATAAACACGTGGACAAAATTGTTGGTCCCCTCCCTTGTTTAATGAAAGAAAAACCCACAATGGTCGCAGAAATAACTTGAATCTGACAAAAGTAATAATATATAAAAATTCTATGAAAATGAACAAATGAAAGTCAGACATTGCTTTCCAACCAGGCTTCAACATGAAACAGGCCTGGACAGAAATGAGGGTTCCCTTAATATTTTGTTGCACAACCTTTTGAGGCAATCCCTGCAATCAAACGATTCCTGTAACTGTCAATGAGACTTCTGCACCTCTCAGCAGGTATTTTGGCCGCTCCTCATGAGCAAACTGCTCCAGTTGTCTCGGGTGTGAAGGGTGCCTTTTCCAGACGGCATGTTTCAGCTCCTTCCAAAGATGCTCAATAGGATTTAGGTCGGGGCTCATAGAAGGCCACTTCAGAATATTCCAATGTTTTCCCCTTAGCCATTCTTGGGTGTTTTTAGCTGTGTGTTTTGGGTCATTATCCTGTTGCAAGACCCATGACCTGCGACTGAGACCAAGCTTTCTGACACTGGGCAGCACATTTCTCTCTAGAATCCCTTGATAGTCTTGAGATTTCATTGTACCCTGCAAAGATTCAAGACACCCTGTGCCAGATGCAGCAAAGCAGCCCCAGAACATAACAGAGCCTCCTCCATGTGTCACAGTAGGGACAGTGTTCTTTTCAAGATAGGCTTCATTTTTCTGTCTGTAAACATAGAGCTGATGTGCCTTGCCAAAAATTTAGATTTTTGTCTCATCTGTCCATAGGACATTCTCCCAGAAGCTTTGTGGCTTGTCAACATGTAGTTTGGCAAATTCCAGTTTTGTCAGATTCAAGTTATTTCTGTGACCATTGTTGGTTTTTCTTTCATTAAACGAAGGGTACCAACAATTTTATCCACGTGTCTATGTGTATAATGGACACAGGGGTCACCAGTCTCTGTTCGGTCTGTGTATGTGTATAATGGACATAGGGGTCACCAGTCTCTGTTCGGTCTATGTATAATGGACACGGGGTCACCAGTCTCTGTTCTGTGTATGTGTATAATGGACACGGGGTCACCAGTCTCTGTTCGGTCTGTGTATGTGTATAATGGACATAGGGGTCACCAGTCTCTGTTCGGTCTATGTATAATGGACACGGGGTCACCAGTCTCTGTTCTGTGTATGTGTATAATGGACACGGGGTCACCAGTCTCTGTTCGGTCTGTGTATTATGGACACGGGGTCACCAGTCTCTGTTCGGTCTATGTGTTATGGACACGGGGTCACCAGTCTCTGTTCGGTCTATGTATTATGGACACGGGGTCACCAGTCTCTGTTCGGTCTGTGTATAATGGACACGGGGTCACCAGTCTCTGTTCGGTCTATGTATTATGGACACGGGGTCACCAGTCTCTGTTCTGTGTATGTGCATAATGGACACGGGGTCACCAGTCTCTGTTCGGTCTGTGTATTATGGACACGGGGTCACCAGTCTCTGTTCGGTCTGTGTATTATGGACACGGGGTCACCAGTCTCTGTTCGGTCTATGTATTATGGACACGGGGTCACCAGTCTCTGTTCGGTCTGTGTATTATGGACACGTGGTCACCAGTCTCTGTTCGGTCTATGTATTATGGACACGGGGTCACCAGTCTCTGTTCGGTCTGTGTATTATGGACACGGGGTCACCAGTCTCTGTTCGGTCTGTGTATAATGGACACGGGGTCACCAGTCTCTGTTCGGTCTGTGTATTATGGACACGGGGTCACCAGTCTCTGTTCGGTCTGTGTATAATGGACACGGGGTCACCAGTCTCTGTTCGGTCTATGTATTATGGACACGGGGTCACCAGTCTCTGTTCGGTCTGTGTATTATGGACACGGGGTCACCAGTCTCTGTTCGGTCTGTGTATTATGGACACGGGGTCACCAGTCTCTGTTCTGTGTATGTGTATAATGGACACAGGGGTCACCAGTCTCTGTTCGGTCTGTGTATTATGGACACGGGGTCACCAGTCTCTGTTCGGTCTATGTATGTGTATTATGGACACGGGGTCACCAGTCTCTGTTCGGTCTGTGTATTATGGACACGGGGTCACCAGTCTCTGTTCGGTCTGTGTATTATGGACACGGGGTCACCAGTCTCTGTTCGGTCTGTGTATTATGGACACGGGGTCACCAGTCTCTGTTCTGTGTATGTGTATAATGGACACAGGGGTCACCAGTCTCTGTTCGGTCTGTGTATTATGGACACGGGGTCACCAGTCTCTGTTCGGTCTATGTATGTGTATTATGGACACGGGGTCACCAGTCTCTGTTCGGTCTGTGTATTATGGACACGGGGTCACCAGTCTCTGTTCGGTCTGTGTATAATGGACACGGGGTCACCAGTCTCTGTTCGGTCTGTGTATAATGGACACGGGGTCACCAGTCTCTGTTCGGTCTGTGTATAATGGACACGGGGTCACCAGTCTCTGTTCGGTCTGTGTATTATGGACACGGGGTCACCAGTCTCTGTTCGGTCTGTGTATAATGGACACGGGGTCACCAGTCTCTGTTCAGTCTGTGTATAATGGACACGGGGTCACCAGTCTCTGTTCGGTCTGTGTATTATGGACACGGGGTCACCAGTCTCTGTTCGGTCTGTGTATAATGGACACGGGGTCACCAGTCTCTGTTCGGTCTGTGTATAATGGACACGGGGTCACCAGTCTTTGTTCGGTCTGTGTATTATGGACACGGGGTCACCAGTCTCTGTTCGGTCTATGTATTATGGACACGGGGTCACCAGTCTCTGTTCGGTCTGTGTATTATGGACACGGGGTCACCAGTCTCTGTTCGGTCTGTGTATTATGGACACGGGGTCACCAGTCTCTGTTCGGTCTATGTATTATGGACACGGGGTCACCAGTCTCTGTTCGGTCTGTGTATTATGGACACGGGGTCACCAGTCTCTGTTCGGTCTGTGTATTATGGACACGGGGTCACCAGTCTCTGTTCGGTCTATGTATTATGGACACGGGGTCACCAGTCTCTGTTCGGTCTGTGTATTATGGACACGGGGTCACCAGTCTCTGTTCGGTCTATGTATGTGTATTATGGACACGGGGTCACCAGTCTCTGTTCGGTCTGTGTATTATGGACACGGGGTCACCAGTCTCTGTTCGGTCTGTGTATTATGGACACGGGGTCACCAGTCTCTGTTCGGTCTATGTATGTGTATTATGGACACGGGGTCACCAGTCTCTGTTCGGTCTGTGTATTATGGACACGGGGTCACCAGTCTCTGTTCGGTCTGTGTATTATGGACACGGGGTCACCAGTCTCTGTTCGGTCTGTGTATTATGGACACGGGGTCACCAGTCTCTGTTCGGTCTATGTATTATGGACACGGGGTCACCAGTCTCTGTTCGGTCTGTGTATTATGGACACGGGGTCACCAGTCTCTGTTCGGTCTATGTATGTGTATTATGGACACGGGGTCACCAGTCTCTGTTCGGTCTGTGTATTATGGACACGGGGTCACCAGTCTCTGTTCGGTCTGTGTATTATGGACACGGGGTCACCAGTCTCTGTTCGGTCTGTGTATTATGGACACGGGGTCACCAGTCTCTGTTCGGTCTGTGTATAATGGACATGGGGTCACCAGTCTCTGTTCGTTCTGTGTATTATGGACACGGGGTCACCAGTCTCTGTTCGGTCTATGTATAATGGACATGGGGTCACCAGTCTCTGTTCGGTCTATGTATTATGGACACGGGGTCACCAGTCTCTGTTCGGTCTGTGTATTATGGACACGGGGTCACCAGTCTCTGTTCGGTCTGTGTATTATGGACACGGGGTCACCAGTCTCTGTTCGGTCTGTGTATTATGGACACGGGGTCACCAGTCTCTGTTCGGTCTGTGTATTATGGACACGGGGTCACCAGTCTCTGTTCGGTCTATGTATTATGGACACGGGGTCACCAGTCTCTGTTCGGTCTGTGTATTATGGACACGGGGTCACCAGTCTCTGTTCGGTCTGTGTATTATGGACACGGGGTCACCAGTCTCTGTTCGGTCTGTGTATTATGGACACGGGGTCACCAGTCTCTGTTCGGTCTATGTATGTGTATTATGGACACGGGGTCACCAGTCTCTGTTCGGTCTATGTATAATGGACATGGGGTCACCAGTCTCTGTTCGGTCTGTGTATAATGGACACGGGGTCACCAGTCTCTGTTCGGTCTGTGTATTATGGACACGGGGTCACCAGTCTCTGTTCGGTCTGTGTATTATGGACACGGGGTCACCAGTCTCTGTTCGGTCTATGTATGTGTATTATGGACACGGGGTCACCAGTCTCTGTTAGGTCTATGTATTATGGACACGGGGTCACCAGTCTCTGTTCGGTCTGTGTATTATGGACACGGGGTCACCAGTCTCTGTTCGGTCTGTGTATTATGGACACGGTGTCACCAGTCTCTGTTCGGTCTGTGTATTATGGACATGGGGTCACCAGTCTCTGTTCGGTCTGTGTATTATGGACACGGGGTCACCAGTCTCTGTTCTGTGTATGTGTATTATGGACACGGGGTCACCAGTCTCTGTTCGGTCTGTGTATTATGGACACGGGGTCACCAGTCTCTGTTCGGTCTGTGTATTATGGACACGGGGTCACCAGTCTCTGTTCGGTCTGTGTATTATGGACACGGGGTCACCAGTCTCTGTTCGGTCTATGTATTATGGACACGGGGTCACCAGTCTCTGTTCGGTCTGTGTATTATGGACACGTGGTCACCAGTCTCTGTTCGGTCTATGTATGTGTATTATGGACACGGGGTCACCAGTCTCTGTTCGGTCTATGTATGTGTATTATGGACACGTGGTCACCAGTCTCTGTTCGGTCTGTGTATTATGGACACGGGGTCACCAGTCTCTGTTCGGTCTATGTATTATGGACACGGGGTCACCAGTCTCTGTTCGGTCTATGTATAATGGACACAGGGGTCACCAGTCTCTGTTCGGTCTATGTATTATGGACACAGGGTCACCAGTCTCTGTTCGGTCTATGTATTATGGACACGGGGTCACCAGTCTCTGTTCGGTCTGTGTATTATGGACACGGGGTCACCAGTCTCTGTTCGGTCTGTGTATTATGGACACGGGGTCACCAGTCTCTGTTCGGTCTGTGTATTATGGACACGGGGTCACCAGTCTCTGTTCGGTCTGTGTATTATGGACACGGGGTCACCAGTCTCTGTTCGGTCTATGTATGTGTATTATGGACACGGGGTCACCAGTCTCTGTTCGGTCTGTGTATAATGGACACGGTGTCACCAGTCTCAGTTCGGTCTGTGTATTATGGACACAGGGGTCACCAGTCTCTGTTCGGTCTGTGTATTATGGACACGGGGTCACCAGTCTCAGTTCGGTCTGTGTATTATGGACACAGGGGTCACCAGTCTCTGTTCGGTCTGTGTATTATGGACACGGGGTCACCAGTCTCTGTTCGGTCTGTGTATTATGGACACGGGGTCACCAGTCTCTGTTCGGTCTATGTATGTGTATTATGGACACGGGGTCACCAGTCTCTGTTCGGTCTGTGTATTATGGACACGGGGTCACCAGTCTCTGTTCGGTCTATGTATAATGGACATGGGGTCACCAGTCTCTGTTAGGTCTATGTATTATGGACACGGGGTCACCAGTCTCTGTTCGGTCTGTGTATTATGGACACGGGGTCACCAGTCTCTGTTCGGTCTGTGTATTATGGACACGGGGTCACCAGTCTCTGTTCGGTCTATGTATTATGGACACGGGGTCACCAGTCTCTGTTAGGTCTATGTATTATGGACACGGGGTCACCAGTCTCTGTTCGGTCTATGTATAATGGACATGGGGTCACCAGTCTCTGTTCGGTCTGTGTATAATGGACACGGGGTCACCAGTCTCTGTTCGGTCTGTGTATTATGGACACGGGGTCACCAGTCTCTGTTCGGTCTGTGTATTATGGACACGGGGTCACCAGTCTCTGTTCGGTCTATGTATGTGTATTATGGACACGGGGTCACCAGTCTCTGTTCGGTCTATGTATTATGGACACGGGGTCACCAGTCTCTGTTCGGTCTATGTATAATGGACACGGGGTCACCAGTCTCTGTTCGGTCTGTGTATTATGGACACGGGGTCACCAGTCTCTGTTCGGTCTGTGTATTATGGAGACGGGGTCACCAGTCTCTGTTCGGTCTATGTATGTGTATTATGGACACGGGGTCACCAGTCTCTGTTCGGTCTGTGTATTATGGACACGGGGTCACCAGTCTCTGTTCGGTCTGTGTATAATGGACACGGGGTCACCAGTCTCTGTTAGGTCTATGTATTATGGACACGGGGTCACCAGTCTCTGTTCGGTCTGTGTATTATGGACACGGGGTCACCAGTCTCTGTTTGGTCTGTGTATTATGGACACGGGGTCACCAGTCTCTGTTAGGTCTATGTATTATGGACACGGGGTCACCAGTCTCTGTTCGGTCTGTGTATTATGGACACGGTGTCACCAGTCTCTGTTCGGTCTGTGTATTATGGACATGGGGTCACCAGTCTCTGTTCGGTCTATGTATTATGGACACGGGGTCACCAGTCTCTGTTCGGTCTATGTATGTGTATTATGGACACGGTGTCACCAGTCTCTGTTCGGTCTGTGTATTATGGACACGGGGTCACCAGTCTCTGTTCGGTCTGTGTATTATGGACACGGTGTCACCAGTCTCTGTTCGGTCTGTGTATTATGGACATGGGGTCACCAGTCTCTGTTCGGTCTATGTATTATGGACACGGGGTCACCAGTCTCTGTTCGGTCTATGTATGTGTATTATGGACACGGTGTCACCAGTCTCTGTTCGGTCTGTGTATTATGGACACGGGGTCACCAGTCTCTGTTCGGTCTGTGTATTATGGACACGGGGTCACCAGTCTCTGTTCGGTCTGTGTATTATGGACACGGGGTCACCAGTCTCTGTTTTGTCCTTGCAGGAATCTCATTTTCTTGTCCGGTCTGTGGATCATTTAAAGAACATTAGTAATGCCCACGTACAGTTTGGTAAGTGGAATAATAGTCATCCATCTTTTGATTTTATTCCCTTCTCAGCATCCACCACTAGGGGGCACAGTTTTCAGTTTCCAGCAGAGTTAATGTCAATAGATTTCCCTATGTATACCTCTGACAGGGGCCGATTTATCAATATATAGTCGCCTCTAGGCTCTCATTGTAAAAAATACGGTAGACTTACTCGATGCCTTTGCATGGAATAGCCCTCTTTTGGCCTCTGCCATGTGAATAGGACCCTATAAATACGATTGCCATACATGACCTGCGCTCACACATGGCTGTATTTCAGGGCTGTCGCTGATGATGTGGAATACATTTATTATTAAACGCTTCTCTGCTGCCGCTTATCTCATGGACAAGGTAAGTACACCTTGATTGATATTATCATTAGTGCCCGGCTGGAGTGTGGGTTGTGCTTGTGCTGTGCAGACCCGGGGTCCTGTGAGAGCATGTATAGCTCAGAATCACTAGACAAACCTGTGACATGGTGTCAGTAGTCACTGCCGACATAATATCAGCAACCTGTACGTCACCCTCCTTGTTTGCATTCTATTCATATTGCTCGTGAACCTCAATTCTTTTTCTGTTTTCTCTTAGGTTGGGAAATCGCCAAAAGATCGGCTTTGTAGACGGGTACGTACATAGCACACTATAACAGCCCCCACCCTGTGCTAGATATACAGCAGGGATAAAGGGAGTGTCACCAAAACCCAATGTACCCCACAGCCCTGCAGATAGATAGGTTAGTGTCACCAGAACCAGCATATCACCCCAGCCCCGCAGATAGATAGGTTAGTGTCACCAGAACCAGCATATCACCCCAGCCCTGCAGATAGATAGGTTAGTGTCACCAGAACCAGTATATCACCCAGCCCTGCAGATAGATAGGTTAGTGTCACCAGAACCAGCATATCACCCCAGCCCCGCAGATAGATAGGTTAGTGTCACCAAAACCCAATGTATCCCCAAACCCCACAGATAGATAGGTTAGTGTCACCAGACCCAGCGTATCACCCCAGCCCCGTAGATAGATAGGTTAGTGTCACCAGAACCAGCATATCACCCCAGTCCTGCAGATAGATAGGTTAGTGTCACCAGACCCAGCGTATCACCCCAGCCCTACAGATAGATAGGTTAGTGTCACCAGACCCAGCATATCACCCCAGCCCCGTAGATAGATAGGTTAGTGTCACCAGAACCAGCATATCACCCCAGTCCTGCAGATAGATAGGTTAGTGTCACCAGAACCAGCATATCACCCCAGCCTGCAGATAGATAGGTTAGTGTCACCAGAACCAGTATATCACCCCAGCCCTGCAGATAGATAGGTTACTGTCACCAGAACCAGTATATCACCCCAGCCCTGCAGATAGATAGATTAGTGTCACCAGACCCAGCATATCACCCCAGCCCTGCAGATAGATAGGTTAGTGTCACCAGACCCAGCATATCACCCCAGCCCTGGAGATAGATAGGTTAGTGTCACCAGAACCAGCATATCACCCCAGCCCTGCAGATAGATAGGTTAGTGTCACCAGAACCAGCATATCACCCCAGCCCTGCAGATAGATAGGTTAGTGTCACCAGACCCAGCATATCACCCCAGCCCTGCAGATAGATAGGTTAGTGTCACCAGACCCCAGCATATCACTCCAGCCCTGCAGATAGATAGGTTAGTGTCACCAGAACCAGCATATCACTCCAGCCCTGCAGATAGATAGGTTAGTGTCACCAGAACCGGCATATCACCCCAGCCCTGCAGATAGATAGGTTAGTGTCACCAGACCCAGCATATCACCCCAGCCCTGCAGATAGATAGGTTAGTGTCACCAGAACCAGCATATCACTCCAGCCCTGCAGATAGATAGGTTAGTGTCACCAGAACCAGCATATCACTCCAGCCCTGCAGATAGATAGGTTAGTGTCACCAGACCCAGCATATCACCCCAGCCCTGCAGATAGATAGGTTAGTGTCACCAGAACCAGCATATCACCCCAGCCCTGCAGATAGATAGGTTAGTGTCACCAGAACCAGCATATCCCCCCAGCCCTGCAGATAGATAGGTTAGTGTCACCAGACCCAGCATATCACCCCAGCCCTGCAGATAGATAGGTTAGTGTCACCAGAACCAGCATATCACTCCAGCCCTGCAGATAGATAGGTTAGTGTCACCAGACCCAGCATATCACCCCAGCCCTGCAGATAGATAGGTTAGTGTCACCAGACCCAGCATATCACCCCAGCCCTGCAGATAGATAGGTTAGTGTCACCAGAACCAGCATATCACCCCAGCCCTGCAGATAGATAGGTTAGTGTCACCAGAACCAGCATATCCCCCCAGCCCTGCAGATAGATAGGTTAGTGTCACCAGACCCAGCATATCACCCCAGCCCCGTAGATAGATAGGTTAGTGTCACCAGAACCAGCATATCACCCCAGTCCTGCAGATAGATAGGTTAGTGTCACCAGAACCAGCATATCACCCCAGCCTGCAGATAGATAGGTTAGTGTCACCAGAACCAGTATATCACCCCAGCCCTGCAGATAGATAGGTTACTGTCACCAGAACCAGTATATCACCCCAGCCCTGCAGATAGATAGATTAGTGTCACCAGACCCAGCATATCACCCCAGCCCTGCAGATAGATAGGTTAGTGTCACCAGACCCAGCATATCACCCCAGCCCTGGAGATAGATAGGTTAGTGTCACCAGAACCAGCATATCACCCCAGCCCTGCAGATAGATAGGTTAGTGTCACCAGACCCCAGCATATCACTCCAGCCCTGCAGATAGATAGGTTAGTGTCACCAGAACCAGCATATCACTCCAGCCCTGCAGATAGATAGGTTAGTGTCACCAGAACCGGCATATCACCCCAGCCCTGCAGATAGATAGGTTAGTGTCACCAGACCCAGCATATCACCCCAGCCCTGCAGATAGATAGGTTAGTGTCACCAGAACCAGCATATCACTCCAGCCCTGCAGATAGATAGGTTAGTGTCACCAGAACCAGCATATCACTCCAGCCCTGCAGATAGATAGGTTAGTGTCACCAGACCCAGCATATCACCCCAGCCCTGCAGATAGATAGGTTAGTGTCACCAGAACCAGCATATCACCCCAGCCCTGCAGATAGATAGGTTAGTGTCACCAGAACCAGCATATCCCCCCAGCCCTGCAGATAGATAGGTTAGTGTCACCAGACCCAGCATATCACCCCAGCCCTGCAGATAGATAGGTTAGTGTCACCAGAACCAGCATATCACTCCAGCCCTGCAGATAGATAGGTTAGTGTCACCAGACCCAGCATATCACCCCAGCCCTGCAGATAGATAGGTTAGTGTCACCAGACCCAGCATATCACCCCAGCCCTGCAGATAGATAGGTTAGTGTCACCAGAACCAGCATATCACCCCAGCCCTGCAGATAGATAGGTTAGTGTCACCAGAACCAGCATATCCCCCCAGCCCTGCAGATAGATAGGTTAGTGTCACCAGACCCAGCATATCACCCCAGCCCTGCAGATAGATAGGTTAGTGTCACCAGAACCAGCATATCACTCCAGCCCTGCAGATAGATAGGTTAGTGTCACCAGACCCAGCATATCACCCCAGCCCTGCAGATAGATAGGTTAGTGTCACCAGAACCAGCATATCACCCCAGCCCTGCAGATAGATAGGTTAGTGTCACCTGAATCACACATGATTCCCCCCCATCACTGTAATCCAGTGCCATGTTACAGTAGGTGTGACAGTGCGCCTCTAGAGACCCTCTCCCTTCCAGTATCCAGTATGCTGGTGTAGGATTATATATGTATTATTATATACTGACTGTGATTTCTCTGCTGTCTAGGATGTGGGAATGAGTGACACGTCTATGACAATCTTCCTGGGAAGCTGTTATGACCTCTTACAGACAATGATGGAGGTAACTATCACAAGCCCTTGCCTTAAAATTAAATTCAAGGGATTTTCTAGTAAGTGTCATTTATCTCCTATTCACAGGGGGTCCAAACATGAGAATGGCGGCCGACAAGTGCCCCATGTGAACGGAAGCGTGGTGTACATGTATGATCAGATGGAGAGACACAGAGAGATATAGATACAGTGATGGAAGGATGGACAGAGACGGACAGACGGATACAGAGAGAAAGATGGATGAATGCTAGACAGAGACACGGAGAGAAAAAGACACAGACTGACAGACACCGAGAAAGAGAGATGGACAGACAGAGAGAGATGGGTGACGCTTAGACAGACTGATAGATAGGTGGCTATATATGGGATGGTTTGGAGATGTGGGATAGGTAGGTAGCACATGTAGTAGCGTTATAATATATGAGCTTACAAGATGGCTGTCACCCCAGTCCTGCAGTCGCCCCAGTCCTGCTATCGCCCCAGTCATGCAGTCGCCCCAGTCATGCAGTCGCCCCAGTCATGCAGTCGCCCCAGTCCTGCTGTCTCCCCAGTCCTGCTGTCTCCCCAGTCGTGCAGTCGCCCCAGTCGTGCAGTCGCCCCAGTCGTGCAGTCGCCCAGTCGTGCTGTCGCCCCAGTCCTGCTGTCGCCCCAGTCGTGCAGTCGCCCCAGTCTTGCAGTCGCCCCAGTCGTGCAGTCGCCCCAGTCGTGCAGTCGCCCCAGTCGTGCAGTCGCCCCAGTCGTGCTGTCGCCCCAGTCGTGCAGTCGCCCCAGTCGTGCAGTCGCCCCAGTCGTGCAGTCGCCCCAGTCCTGCTGTCGCCCCAGTCGTGCAGTCGCCCCAGTCATGCAGTCGCCCCAGTCCTGCTGTCGCCCCAATCCTGCTGTCGCCCGGTCATCACCTGTCTTGGTGCTGTTTCACACTTTGTCCTGTACATTGTGTCAGCTCTTGAGCCTTGTTTTCTTGCAGGCTGATGTCAGCAGTGAGGAGATGTCTCCACCATTGCTGGAGGTAGAAGACGCCTGGATGTCAGTGGACGGTCCTAACTCTATCGTGGAGCTCGCCCTGGAGCAGAAACATATCCACTATCCTCTGGTAGAGCACCAGTTTGTCCTGTGCGCCATCATGTACGCCATCATGAGCCTCTCCCTCAAGTCTGTTAAACCTCTCGCTCTCTTTGACAGTAAGGTGAGTTAATACGTCTCTAGTTCAGGATGGTAATGTCAGGTGAATGGGATCTGCAGTACCTGGTCTGGCCACTACACAGAGAACGGAGCTGTCTGCTTCCTGCTCCATTCCCTTTGTATCAGCTGCTGAGAACATCTCATTGATGGAGGTGTCGGACCCTCTCCGCTCTCCAATCCTTAGGATATGTCCTTAATATTTTTAGCCTGAGAAACCCTTTATGCTCAAAGTCTGTTGCTAGAGTCATGTAAATCAGTACAATGAATCTATGCCAAGGGTAAGATATCGTCTGCCACACACACAAGGCCATTGCACCATCTCATTGCACCTTCTTGGCTGTGTTGCACTCCACATTTTTAGGGCTATTACCCGGGTTAATGTTTTGTGTCCATTGTGGGATTATTCTGAGGCACTTCCTGTGATCGGCCCATCAAGCGCTGGTTCTGTTTGAGGTTTTCAGATAGGGTGCAGGGAGAAGAGAGAGCCCCTTTATGATTTATCTTTTAAAGGGGTTTTCCAGGCTGAATATCCTTAGGATACTTCATCAGTTAAAGATCGGCAGGGATCTGACTCCTGGGCCCCTCGGCTGATCAGCTGTTTGCAGGGGCTGCAGTGTTAAGGTGAGCACTGTGACCTCTTCACTACTTACCAAGCACAGCGCCATACATTGTATAGTGGCCGTGGTTGGTATTGCCACATTCATTTGAAGACCTTTCAGCGCTTCTTTACATCCTTCAATAGCCGCCCACCATTCCTGAGTAATCATTGCTGTTGATTTCAGAACAGTTGTGCTCTCTATTGTCAGGTGTGCGGTCCTAGACTACCTGCTCCAGCCCAGGACCGCCCACTTGACAGAGAGCATAACAAGAACTGAAACTTACAGGTCTATTGCTCAGGAACGGAGGGGGCTAGAGAAAAAAAATTACAACTGTGCCGGAAACAGTGGAGGGGCGGCTATTAAAGGGTACAAAGAGATGAAGGCGGTGAAAGGTCCTCTTTAAAAGGGACCAAGCTGCAGAATGGTCATGTGATCAATAGATGTGATGTCATAGTTCTGGACAACCCTTGTGCTCACAGATAGAATCCCTCTATAAAGGATGGTATTTAGTTTTCGTGATACCTGACACCTCCCCTCTCCTCAAGATGTCCATCTTTTCCCCAGTCTGGTGGGGGTTATAGTCTGGAGATTTGAACATTGTTTTTGGGGTTTAAAGGGATTTGGGGTGGGGGTGGAAACACTTATTATCCCCATCCCAGTAAGATTGTTATCTCTGATGCAGGGGAAGAACGCCTTCTTCAAGGATCTGACGTCCATTCAGCTGCTGCCCAGTGGAGACATGGACCCCAGTCTGGTCAGCCTGCGACAACAGGTACGTCCCGGCCTGTCAGCGAGATCTACGTTCCAATAGTGATGATGATGGGGGCCGCTTACTCTCGTCCTCCTCTCAGTTTTTAATGAAGCTGATCAGCGCCGCCGTCCAGGCTCAGTTCCAGTCACAGATCACAGTGAGGACAGAAGAAGCCAAATCAGATGTGGAGCAGAAGCCGATGGACTGGCCGACCCTCGCCGTGGATCTGGCGCCTCAACTACAAGTAAACGAAGACACGCTGCAGCGACATTACGTGTGCGAGCTCTACAACTACGGCTTTGATCATAATGCAGAAGAGGTAATCCTATTATTAGGGAGTGAGCGCCACCTGCTGGTGACATGGGGTACTAGCCTCGGCCTGTTATTAGTCTGTTTATTCATTTCTTGTGAGAGGGATTGTGGGACGTGTTTAACCATTTCTGAACCACCTGGTGACTTTATAAATCTGGGCGCTCCGCTGCTAACTCTGCCAGGGCTGATATATAATGTCCTTACACGGTTAAGGGGGTTGTCCCGTTATGGACACTTATCCCGCCGCGTGGATATGGTATAAGTGTGCGATCACCAGGTCCCCCAGTCATCGGGGATGGGGGAGACCAAAAGTCCCCCCAAGGCCTCCTTGTGAATAGCCTTCAAAATCTCCTGTACCTAAACCCAAAATTGTGTCCAGTCATGAAGTGGTTAAAGCCTATGCGTAGATTTTTTTTTTTTTTGTTTCCTAAATGTTAAATTGCACCTGATTGGTTGCTATGGGTTACCGCGCCGCTCTTTCCTTTGCTCCAGTTTTTATGGCAGTCGTTCATTGTGTTTCGCTCTTAACTCTGATGGTTCTCCCGTTCCTCACAGGCCATCCTACAGGTCGTGGACAAGGAAGTTTTAGCGTCTCAGCTTCTGGTTCTTACCGGGCAGCGTCTCGCACATGCTTTACTTCACACACAGACTAAGGAGGGGATGGAACTGCTGGCCAGGCTGCCGCCGACACTGTGCACGTGGATCAAAGCAATGGTGAGCATGTGGAAGGCTTAGCCCGGGTTCACACACTGCAGAGCCTAGATTCAGCACCACAGAGTGGGGGGGACACACAAGCTCCTATCAGCGTTACTGCTGATGAATAGACAGATTGTCACGCAGTTATCCTGAGGCTGACAGCGTGGCCTCTTAGTGTCTGTTCACACCGGCTATTGCAGAGGACTTTGAGGTGGTTTTCCACCATGTAATCCTCCCCAAATCTGGCTCTAATTTGCCTCCCATAGTTTTCATTGAGGAGGCAGCGATGGACAAAGTACTTACTCTTGGCACGACTACCGGAACACAATCACTGCTGCCAACCAAGCGCGTGGCTCATGTATGCGAACCTGCCCCAGAATCCCGAGGCTCAACACACCCATATATATACATATGTATATATGTTAGCTTCCATGCGCACACGTGTGCTAGATGTGTTTTTCACAGCCAGAACACTGACCCTTTATATTCCATGACCCCATAAACATCTGTATCATCACAGGCCCGGGCAGAACTAAGGACAGGTACTGTGCCAGTCTGGTTTGCACCCTGGACTCACTGATGTCACCCATGTGCCGTACATGTGGTTGTGAGCACGTAGCCGAATATGGAAAAAGGGTAATTACTTTCCCTCAGCAGGCAAAGATGGTACGGCCTGTAGCTGCCCATGGCGTATCATTACTGCTGCCGGATCCTGTACATGTGTCATCCAGCAAGACAAATCTGAGTGCTGCTTAAAGGGGTTGTGCCATTAAAGACACTTATCCCTGATCCACAGGATAGGGGAGAAGTGTCTGAGCACCAGGTCCCCGAAACCTCCCCTAAAGCCTATGAATAGAGCACCGGTGCATTGAAGTGACCAGCGCTCCATTCACTTCTATGAGGCTGCGGGCGCTGCTGGAGAACAAAGTCCTGACGACCCCTTTAAGAGGACCGCGTGTAAAGGAGTCTGAATTACATCTAATGAACGGGGGAGGGGATAGTTTTTTTTTTTTGTGGATTTTCTCTTTAATCATGTCAACCGATTGGTATTCACTAAGCTGATGTGAAGCTCGATTGTTGTACTTGTAATCTCACCAGTCTGCACAGTCACCAACCTAAATCCATCACAATACCATATCTTCCAGGATCCACAAGATCTCCAGAATACAGACGTGCCCATCCCGACCACGGCAAAACTGGTGGACCGAGTGGTGGAACTTCTGCCAGAGAACCATGGGCAGTACGGCCTAGCTGTGAACCTCATAGAGGCGGTGGAAGCCATGTCTGCCTTGTGACCGGCCCCTGCCCGGGGGCGTTCAGGGCTCCTGTACAATGTCTAGGTCTAGACCAGCCATTATGTCTATGTGTAATTAATATTCTGTCCCCGAATAATATGCAAATACGTGTGAGATAAACCAAGAACTGTTACAGTAACGTCCCGGATTATTTATACAGCTGGGATTACCCACAATCCCTCACTCTTCTCTGTATATAGGAAGCCGCACTACGACTACTGAAGACGTCATCTAGTCCTAAAGCCACAATCAAAGTGCTCTTAATAGCAGCCATAGACATTGTAGGGAGCTGCGGGGCCCCCTGTCTGTAGTGCAGCCTCTGATCGGGGCCCCTGGGATCGCTAGAAATGGGAAAACCTGTCTTATAAAAAATAAATAAACTGCATCGCTGATAAGTATTAAATAAACGGCCGATATTTTACTGGGACGGAAGTTCCTAGTGTGATCAATCCTGGACACGCGTTACTGGCCAGTGTCAGAACATACACGGGACACCAAAACCAGCAATATCACCCCAGCCCCAAAAGATAGACAGTGCGAATCGCTGTGTCCATTACCAAGTTATCGCCATTTTGTCAGCAACAAGGACATCTCCATTACTCCAAAGAGCTCATTTGCATATGGTGGACAAAAGTGGCGATAGTCAGCAATGGAGGCAGCGATTCACAAAGGGGAAACTGTGATTTAGGTGACACTAACCTATCTGCGGGGCTGGGGTGATATGCTGGGTCTGGTGACACTAACCTATCTATCTGCGGGGCTGGGGTGATATGCTGGGTCTGGTGACACTAACCTATCTATCTGCGGGGCTGGGGTGATATGCTGGGTCTGGTGACAGTAACCTAGCTATCTGCAGGGCTGGGGTGATATGCTGGTTCTGGTGACACTAACCTAGCTATCTGCAGGGCTGGGGTGATATGCTGGTTCTGGTGACACTAACCTATCTATCTGCAGGACTGGGGTGATATGCTGGTTCTGGTGACACTAACCTAGCTATCTGCAGGGCTGGGGTGATATGCTGGTTCTGGTGACACTAACCTATCTATCTGCAGGACTGGGGTGATATGCTGGTTCTGGTGACAGTAACCTATCTATCTGCAGGGCTGGGATGATATGCTGGTTCTGGTGATACTAACCTATCTATCTGCAGGGCTGGGGTGATCTGCTAGTTCTGGTGACACTAACCTATCTATCTGCAGGGCTGGGGTGATATGCTGGGTCTGGTGACACTAACCTATCTATCTGCAGGGCTGGGGTGATATGCTGGTTCTGGTGACACTAACCTATCTATCTGCAGGGCTGGGGTGATATGCTGGTTCTGGTGACACTAACCTATCTATCTGCAGGGCTGGGGTGATATGCTGGGTCTGGTGACACTAACCTATCTATCTGCAGGGCTGGGGTGATATACTGGGTCTGGTGACACTAACCTATCTATCTGCAGGGCTGGGGTGATATGCTGGCTCTGGTGACACTCCCTTTAAATGTTAAATTTATAAAAAAAAAAATGCAGTAAAACCACCATGTGAATACTCCTTTACTGTACTGAAAAGATAAACACACAACAAACTTTTCTTAACAAAAAAAACACTTTATTGCTCCTTCTCCTGCTCTGTATACTGTACACACATAGAATTCTCTTTCCTTCACAATATATAAAATATACAGTGTGAGAGCGCTCAGTGCTATATACTCATCTGTATACATATCGGGGGCTTCTGGCTCTCCTCTAGGGTGGGGTCTATACAGTGCAGGGACCTCTCAGGCTCCGGCTAGGTTAATGCTATGATGTCATATAATCCAAGGTCTGTGCATCGCATCACACTGCCAGGGTCACTCACAATATGGCTCCCACAACCCTTCATCATTTCTAGGGAAGATCTACCACAGATGCATTATGGGTACACAACACTTGCCCCTCATTTAAAGTGAACCTGTCACTATAACAAAATTATTACAAGAATGACATCAGAGCGTTTTCCTAAGTGATGATGGTGTCATGGAGTGCAGGTCACATGATTCCTTTCAGGGCTGCTAACTGGCAGAGAGTGGAGGCCACACAGACATGAGACACCTCAGTGTACAGTGTACACACATTCTCTCGTGTAAGCTGAGTGTGCTTGTCTTCTAAATAGGGAGAAAGCAGCTGCCAGCACCCCCTGCTGAGAATAAAATCCAACATGGCTGAATCTGCTCTTGGGCCCCACACACATTAGGTGGTCAGTTGCCATGTGTGCGGTCACGCTTAGGTGTTGCCCAGGATATAGGTTTTTATGGGCTTTCACCACCTGTATACACAACATGGTTGGCCCCGTCTAGTGGCTGAGTGCCGGTACTGCAGCTCGTTTCTCACTGACTTGAGCTGAGCTGCAGTTCTAGTGCTCGGCCACTATATAAGGAGTGGCGCTAGACTCAGCCAGTACAGCTGATCCATGCCGCCGCTGCTGTCTGTCGGCCCCACCGATCAGATATTTATAACCTACCCCAAGGCCAGGCCATAAACACCGATATCCTGAGCATCCCCTTGAAGTACATGAGTGACATTCCATGTGATAACACAACAGTAACAGGATCATTATCTGTATCAGCGATCGGCTCTTGTCATGTGACTTGTTGCTATGGAAACATCAGAATACATTCTATGGGCGAGTCCCAGATTTAATAAAGGCTTCCAAGAAAGTGTGAAAAGTGCTGCGGCCGTCAGGAGAGACGTAGAAGACCCCGGAACTAACCAGCACATACTTAGTATATGCGGCTACACCCCCGGGCAGGCGGGAAGTCTCCCCGAGACTCGAGGCAACATTCAGGCTACTGAATCCATTTTGCAGCCATTGCTTCCAGGCAGCGGGGGCAGGGGCTGAGGGCAGATTCGGTGGTGTACTTCCTGCAGCGCGGGCAGCGGGCTCTGGTACTCTGCTGAATTATAACTTTGTAGGCCTCCTCCTCGCAGATGTCACCACCTGGACAATAACAGGTTAAATGTACATGATCTGTAGGAAAATGACGACTGCATAAAGGCGGGGGGGTGCACCTACCTTCCAGGTTAATGAGGAATGACCCTTTAAGGACTGTGGCGTCTGCAGGGAGATCCGCCGGTACCTCGCTCAGCAGACTGGTCTGGGACGCCATTAGTAATTCGTTCAGCTGTGACGTGTTGGACGTCTCCTCGGCCTGCAGAGTCTGACAGGAAACAAGGGGTTAATGAGGGGAGACTTATAAACCCCCCTCCCCCAATATTCCTGTGTCACTACAACCCCCAGCATGGCCTGCAGTCCCAGGCTGACAACGCTTGCTGGGAGTTGTAGTATCGCCACAGATTTCAGCGCTCTCACCTCCATTAGCTCGAAGAGCAGGCCGGGCTCGATGACGACGCTGAGCTCGTACTGCACCGAATTCCTGCCCGCCGTTGCCCCGAGGAAGAGATCCCTCATGGAACACGCGGCCTCCACCGCCTCCACCAGACCCGGCTTCTTCCACACAGAATTTGGCACAAACCATCCGGTTCGGAAAACGCTGTCACCGTCTGAGCAGAAAAACATATCGATCACTCTGATCAGAGGGGTGGGGGGAGGGTAAAGCTTTCCTCTCATCAGGACAGTCCTAGGCATTGTACAGGACTAGTAAAACATGGCTGCTTTCTTCCTGAGACAGCGCCACACCTGTCCACAGGTTGTGTATGGTATTGCATCTCATCTCCAATTCACTTCCCAGCTGACCTGCAGTACCGCACACCAACAGGCAGCCAGATTTCTCTAATCCTGTACAATCCCTTTAACAGTTTTCAGAATACCCCCATCCCTTTAAATATCCCCTTCTTTACCTTTTCTATATGGCAGGTGCTGAAACACTTCTTCAGCCAAGTGTGGGAGAATCGGTGCGAATGAGCGCACTACAACGTCCAGCGTCTCCGCCAGCACGGTCTGACATGAGCGCCGCTTGGGGTCTCTCTCTTCTTCACAGTAAAGCCTGCAAATAAGAGAGGATTAACAGCGCCGCCTAGTGTTAGATATCACATATAGCGGGGAATGGGGGGTGAAGGGGCGGACCTGTCTTTGATGATACTGAAGTAGAAGCTGGACAGGTCTCGGGTGACCAGGGCCTCCAGCAGGCGGATCACCTTCCCAAACTCGTAATTCTTGTAGGCCTCGGTGACCTGGAGGAAAGAGTCACAAGGCTCAGAGAAACTGTCCTCACATCATCATCATCACCACCATCCTCATCATCATCATCATCATCCACATCACCACCACAGGACCCAACGCAACTCGAATGGGACTGAGCCTGCACTACCTTTCTCAGCTACTACGTAGTGTACAGAGCTGTATAGTTCAGGAGCCAATCTACGATACTGGTGACCTATCCTAAGGAGTCGTCATATCCATACTGGGCGTGTCGGTACATTTATGGCGATACCAAATTTTTATAGGTTTTTTTTTTTACGTTTTACCACCTTAACAAAAATCCAAAACTTTAAAAACATTTCTTGGCGTCGCCAAATTCTGAAACCTGTACCTCAATATATTTTCGTGTACGAAGCTGTGAGGGGACTTTTTTTTTGCAGAGTAAGTTGTACTTTGTATTTCCACCATTTTGGGGCTTGTCTGACATCATCACTTTTCCTTACTTTTTTTTTTTTATTCAGCCATTTTGATTTTTTTACCCCACCGCCGTGTTTACCGTATCATATAAATATTTTTATGCCTTTATAATTTGGGCATTTTCGGACGTGGCGATGTCTAATGTGTTTATGTTTTACTTTATTTTTTTTTTCCGATCCAGGGAAAGTGGGGTGATGTGAAATTTTGCATATATTATATTTTTTTAAACTTTAATTTTTTTATTTTTATGTTTAGACCCCCCCCTTAGGGATTCTGGTCACCAGTACAATATACATGAGGCCCATAATAGAAGTCTAGTAATGACAGGCCTTGTATAGTCTCCTGGCTGTCATGGAGACAGAGCGACCCCCCCGGATCTCACTCTAGTGATGGTGATCTGGAACAACATGGCAGCGCCCCTGCATCGCCAGCGCTTAGATGCCTGATCAGTGACTGAGGCATCTGCCGTACTATTACAGTTAAAGGTTTTGCTCAAGATTACAAAATCATGGCCACAAACAGCTCCACTCCTGTCCAGTGGCTGTGTGTGGTATTGCAGTGTCTGCTTACCTTGCTGGCGTAGTCCTGCAGCAGGTGCAGCATGTACTGGTCTACTACATACATCTCAGGCCCAGGGATGGAGTCGGTCTCGGGGTTAAATCCAGACAGGTTACCCAGCATGAATCGCACCGTATTCCGCACCTGCAGGATGACAGAGAGTCAGTTTAGAAATGACAGCTGCACCAGCATGCTCTGTATGAACTAGGAGAACCACCACCCCACAAGGTGTGAGACAAAGCGCAGTAAATCCAGTGACTATTCTCCTGTATGTCAGGTCATTTGGCCATTTTGGTTTCTGTTCCCATTATTGGGTTCTCTGACTGGAGTAAATAGTCTTAATGATTTGGGTATTTTCAGATGTGAAGACGCCAAATATGTTGATTTACTTTCATACATAATCTAGGGAAAAGGGGAATTTGAGTTTTATTTATTTATTTTTTTCTAAGCCCTTACCCGGGGAACTTGAATTGGCAAACCTCACATTGCTTGTACTGTAGTATTGCAGTCTATGGTAAAATCCTTGTGTTACTATTGAGCCCCGCCATAGGCAGGTCTGAGAAGTCACATAGCATTGGTGGGCCTGGGAGGCAAAGTGAACGTAACCTGTCAGATGCCATGACTGCATTTAACCATGGCATTTGAGGGGTTAATTGTATAGGATCGGATCAGTCTACACTCATATACACTGCTGTATAGTACAGCGGAGACCTGGTGGCTATTGAGCTCTGATGCGAGACGCCATACTAGGGTTTAGATCCCTCTAGAGATGTCAGTATAGATACATATCGTGGTCCTTAAGTGGTTAAAGGGGCTTTCCAGTAATGGCCTATTCATAGTCCTGACTCCAGGACCTTTATAGATCAGCACCGTATACACAGACGCAGCACCGTACATGCAGTGTGGCTGTGCTTGGTACTGCAGCTGCATCTGTCCTGTCCCTTTACTGTACCGATCGTGGGGGTCCTACAGGTCTGACCCTACTGATCTGGGAGGATTTACGGGATCACATGGACAGAATACCTAGGCTTTATTTTTACAGTATGTGGTATCCTGGGTCTGGTCATATAAAAGGTAAATCCTATTATTGATGGATCTTCTGGTGATCGCTGAACCCTCCGATCGATCCCTGACTGTAAGTGACCTCTGATGCAAACATGTCCATCTGTATGGCAGGTCTGACCTTAAAGGGAATTTCTGAGCAAATCTTCTACAAGTGTTACAGTTTTTTCCTACGGTTTTACATCAGCTTTCCTCTGTACTGCCTGCTGCTACCACTAGGAGGCGATGTATATGTATACACCTTCACTATGGGGTTACACATGGCGCACACACATTCTACAATACCAGGTTTGGGTGTATGCACCTTATTGATGTCCTGTAGGTTTGGGTGTACGTACCTTATTGATGACCTGTAGGTTTGGGTGTACGCACCTTATTGATGTCCTGTAGGTTTGGGTGTACGCACCTTATTGATGACCTGTAGGTTTGGGTGTACGCACCTTATTGATGTCCTGTAGGTTTGGGTGTACGCACCTTATTGATGACCTGTAGGTTTGGGTGTACGCACCTTATTGATGACCTGTAGGTTTGGGTGTACGCACCTTATTGATGTCCTGTAGGTTTGGGGGTACGCACCTTATTGATGACCTGTAGGTTTGGGTGTACGCACCTTATTGATGACCTGTAGGTTTGGGTGTACGCACCTTATTGATGTTCTGTAGGTTTGGGGGTACGCACCTTATTGATGTCCTGTAGGTTTGGGGGTACGCACCTTATTGATGTCCTGTAGGTTTGGGGGTACGCACCTTATTGATGTCCTGTAGGTTCGGGTGTACGCACCTTATTGATGTCCTCTCGCGCCGCCTTCAGGACTGACGGACCGATCAGCACTTCTGTAAAGACATTGGATTCGGCCACCCACCAGCGCAGGACGTCTGCCCCGTAGGCCGGCTCCGACACTTTATCCTACATAACAAAATAAGGTAACAAAGTTCTAAGGCCTCATACACACGACTGAGGGGGCCGAATCTTTACCACAAGGCACTCGGATCCCCCTCTGGTAATATCCCAGTCCCTTCCGTGTTTCATTCATTCCTATGGGGGGTTCCGTCCCGTTCCAATATCACAGAGTAGGAAAGGACCTGCTCTATAGTTATCAGATCGGAACGGAGCACCAGAGCCCCCTCGCACGGCACACAAGGTCATGTGCATGGGGCCTAATACGTTATCTCGGTAGGTATAGCAGACATTCCCTGATAAAGCACAGTGCAGGGAGTTTATTAAGACTGGCGATTCTTACACCGGTCTTTATACAGTCCCTGATTGGTGCGGGGTTTGGGGGGATTATTCAGAGATCTTACATCACTCAGGAACTGGCACAGACTTCCTACATGGCTCACACCAGTTTTAATAAATTTGTCTAGGCCCTGGACCCCTTGCTCTCCGACCTGCTATGCCCACTTTTGCAAAAAGTGATGAGCGTGGCGCAGAACGAACACATAATATGGCGCATCTTTGGCACAAGAAAGGGCCATGCCCAGGTTTGGACCCCACATGATCAAATGCCAAAGACTTATCCTAAAGATTGGCCACCATGTTTCACTCTGGGAAAACCCATTTAAATGAGGAAATACTGGTTCCCTGCAGCTGCCACTAGAGGGAGCCAAGCCGCTTAATGAATACAGTAAGCTCTTTAACTCCCCCTACTGGTGGCTTCAGGTAGCTAGAATTTTATAATTTAAAGGGGTTGTCCAGACCCAAATTGAGTCTTTATACTGATGACCTGTCTACTGGATAGCCTCTTCACCCTGAGGTCTGGGTTTCGGACTCCTTCTGAATTTTAATTGATGATCTATCCTAAGGAAAGGTCATCAATGATATAGCCTGGAAAACCCCTTTAATGGGGTCCAGCAGACACTTACCATGTAGCCCCCCTACAGCAGCAGTAAGTTCTCCCCATATTGTACAGGTACTGAGAAGGGTCTTACCTTGCCCCCACTAATAACCATATCGGGGTCCACCACGTTCCCAAGCGATTTCGACATCTTCTCTCCTTTCTCAGATAAGGTAAAGCCATGGACAACCACACGTCTGCAAAGTACAGGGAACATGTAGGTGAGAAGAGTAACAGTGCCATACATCTATAATAGCTGACAGACATTCCTCCTGATCTCCCCTCCCCACCACATGCATGCTTGGTCCAGCCGAGGATGCATATGTTTTTAATGAGTGGCAGGAAATCGGTTGCTACAATAATAACCAAGGATTGAGCATGCTGAAATTCAAGACGCCCAATACTTCTTATCCCCATCATCATCTGAGGGGGAAGAGTTGGCACAACCCCATTCACCTAGCCGGGCACCTTAAAGGGATATTCCCATCTCATCCATATGCTGCAGCCAGAGGTGGGCTGGACTGCGGAAATAGCAAATACAGAAGCCGCCCCTTCGCCCTGGTACATTCAGGTGGAGACCAAATCTGTGCCCGCAGCGACCAGACTGACTGGCCAATGTATTCCCACTAGAATTAAAGGAAGATCTTTCCCATATCGGCATACGTCCCTTACTCCAGCCCTTGTACATCACTGCACAGTTTTGCCATTCAGGACTCAGGGAAAGGTAGGTGACCTGCTGTAAATCATTGGGACAGGAAGTATGAGGGGTGAGTGCGCCGCCCAGCTACGTCCCTCTTCCCCGATGATCTTACAGTCACGTCTTTATCTGTTCCGGCACTTCCAGACGGCTGCTTTTTATGGGTACAAGCTCTGATTCTGAGCTATTACTGCGCCCCAAACACACACCGAGTGACGGGCCAAAGAGTAAAGGTCGGGCGGCAGGAACAGATTAGAGATGGCTGCAGAGCTGATAGTTGCTTAGTGAGAGCGACATGAAAGACACCCTGCAGTGTATATACAGTGTATACGGCTCTGTTCACACTGTATGGCGGATACCTCCATATTCTATGGTATACTTTTTACAGGATGTCTTTGTATGGAATAGCAGAGCAAACTAGCAATGTAACCTACCTGGCGGAGGCCACGAGGGCGCTCTTTTGGTGTCCACTGGTGAAGAAGAGTCTCAGGATACATTTGGCTTATTGTCAGACACTTTCCTTGTGCTTGCACCAAACGGACAAAGCCACATTTTTATTATTATTATTTTTTTTATTTATGACCTATCCTATTTGGTGGGGGTGCTAACGGGCGGCCCCCACGTAAATCATCTGTTTGGGGCCACGTCTGACAGCCGTACTATACACTGCACAGAGCCGGCTCTGTGCCCTATATAGCAGCCAGGTGGCGGTACTGCAGCTCAGCTCACACTGTCTTCCTGTGGGTCCCCCAATTTTTTCTAAAGTTAGGCCATAAATAAAAATTCCTGGACAACCCCTTTAAGCCACCCCTTCCTCTGCCCTGGTCCTAAAACTGACATCAGACCAAAGGCTGCTATATGTGCCATACATGTAATGTGTATGTGCCATACGTGTAATGTGTATGTGTATGTGCCATACGTGTACTGTGTAATGTGTATGTGCCATACGTGTACTGTGTAATGTGTATGTGTCATACGTGTAATGTGTATGTGCCATACGTGTAATGTGTATGTGCCATACGTGTAATGTGTATGTGCCATACGTGTAATGTGTATGTGCCATACGTGTACTGTGTATGTGTATGTGCCATACGTGTAATGTGTATGTGCCATACGTGTAATGTGTATGTGCCATACGTGTAATGTGTATGTGCCATACGTGTAATGTGTAATGTGTATGTGCCATACGTGTACTGTGTACTGTGTATGTGCCATACGTGTACTGTGTATGTGCCATACGTGTAATGTGTATGTGCCATACGTGTACTATGTACTGTGTATGTGCCATACGTGTAATGTGTATGTGCCATACGTGTAATGTGTATGTGCCATACGTGTACTGTGTATGTGCCATACGTGTACTGTGTACTGTGTATGTGCCATACGTGTAATGTGTATGTGTAGCTGCATTGTGACAGGTCAGCAGATGTCAGGGGAGCAGAAACAAGAAAACCTCTGTCTATCGCCACCTATAGGCTGCCACCCTGTAGGCCTCTGGAGATATTGCTCAGGTACTAGGCTGACCTTGTCTTGTACTCACGTCATATTACAGGAATCTTTATGGGGTGAAGCAGTGACTTACAATGTAATTCAAAACCAAAGCCAATATGGCTGTACTTCCTGTCGGCACAGGTCTGGGGCAGACTATAGTAAAGCCAGCCCTCATAGTATAGCTCCATGGTGGCGAACCTATGGCACACATGCCAGAGGGGGCACTCAGAGCCCTCTCTGTGGGCAGCCTTCTGTGGAACAGATTATACTGTGTGCAGCAGATTGTATTGTGTGGGGGCCACTGCGGGGCAGATTGTACTGTGTGGGAGCCCTTCACTATTTTATCACACAGTATCTGTTTTATAGCAGACATGTGATATTACAGGTTGTAATATCATTGCACGGTCACTATAAAACAGATCCTGTGCGATGTAAATAGTGAACAATAATTCTTCAAAATTATGCCAAATGTAAACTTTTACCTTTCTGTACAAAGTTGTTTGTACCATTGAAAGCTCTGTAAAGCCCCATTCACACGACCGTATTATGCGGGTCCATAATTGTGGATCCACACAGTATTAAGGTTAAATTGCTGTGTTGGCACTTTGTGATAACTTAGTGCATTTTGGGCACTCGGTCTCTAAAAGGTTCGCCATCACTGGTATAGGTAATTTACCTGTGAGATCAGGAGAGGGGGCTGGTACCAATCACATGACCCAGGGGTCAGAACCAGGCCAGAGCCCCCAGGTCCATGATGAAGAATCCTCCGGATGAATTAAGGTACATTTAAATCCCTGGACAACCCCTTTAAGTAAAAGATACATAATTGTATAATTAAAGGGGTTTTCCAGGACTTATACTGCTGACCTGTCCTTAGGATAAGTAATAAGTGATCAGTGGGGGTCTTCAGCAGGCTGTGGTGCTCACAAGTATCATGTGACATCACATTCATCGGTCACATGGTACAGCAGCAGCTCAGAGCTGCAATACCAAACACAGCCACTACACATTGTACGGCGCTGTGCTTGGTATTCAGTGAAGAGGCCGCAGCACAATCAGGTGATCGGCAGGGGTCCCGGGTGTCAGATGACCACCAATCACATACCGATGATGTATGGTCATCAATATGTAAGATCCATAATGAAATCCCCTTTACATAAGTGCCCAGGTCCTGGTACTTACCTGTAAGGAGCTTTGTTCCTGGCGGCCACACTGATGAGTAGTGAGGACTGGAACCATCCCCCGAGCTGATCCTTCCCCTCCATGTACACGTCGGCTCGCTGCTCCGCATCTATAGAACACAGTGTGACAATATGGGATGTTAGACACAGCACAGAGGCGGCCGCCGCACCCTACAGAGGTCTCTGGTCACCCCTAAATAATGCTGCCATTACATCCTCACCCAGCTTTCCCACAATCCCCAAATCTGCCTAGATCCATAGTCATACATTCCTGGGTGCTCATACCGATGCATAACTAGGCAGATTTGCCATTGAGGAGTCTAAGGCCCCAGGCACACGACCGAGTGTGCCATCCCAGGGTGAGCCTGCGCAGAATGCTCTCGGAGTGACAGCTGTGCCTCCATGATGCATTCACGCCTATAGGGGATCCCAATTCATTCTGTGCTGATGATACGGAGGAAGATAGGACAGGCTCTATAATCATTGGACACCCCCTCGGGAGAGCCTCTGCCTGCACACTCGGCCGTATGCATAAGAAACATGGGTGACTGTGATAATTATTACCCAGATTTCAGGGAAACAGACAAATAAATTCCTCTATCCTGTCCTGTGTAATCTGTATCCTCTGTGCCATGTTAGTACATCTGTAACTGCAATACTGTGCTGAACCACAAGTCCCAGCAATTCAGTAAGTGAATAATATTGTGCCCTGGTAGTGAGACCGGCACATGGTGACGCCAAATGGAGTGTCTCACCTTAAAGGGTTAATGCCACAAAAATGATCCTCTATCCGTAGGATCGGTGGGGGTCATACGTGCAGGACTATTTATGGGGCGCGTCTGTGACCACCGCTACATTCTCCTTTATAGATTTGCGTTTCCCTGTAAGCTCTGTTGTGGTACTATAAGTCCCAGCATGTAGTAACACAGGCAGCGGTGAGATTACACAGGAGGCGATACCGATTGTTTACTCTAAATCAGTGGCTCAGCAGTAACGTGTCAGCAGATACGGGCGGCGGCGGGGGTCATAAAGCACCAATTGCCCTGTTAAAAATTAAGCAAACATCATAACAGTGTTTGCTCACCATCCGATCTGCCAGAAGTACAACTGCTCAGCGGGGTCACAGGGACGGGGATTTACAGCCAATGATCCCAAGATGGAGGCGGCGGAGAGATTACCGCAACGTCCAATCATTACAGCGGGGGAGTCGCTAATCAGAGACCATCGTGTGAGTGAAAGGGTTAATTCCCATCTTATAAAGTGATGGTATATTGCTAGGATGGGTCATTTGGGGTCTGACCTTTGGGACCCCCACCTAACCAGAGCGGGCAGCTCCGCTCCATTCACATTAATGAGGCCTCCGACTGTACGTCCCTGGCCTGCCACTGTGCGGGGAACAACTAGGACTGTACAAGGAGCTTATACCTTCCAAAACGTGGGCCCACGATGTTCCACTGTCAAACCAAATGTCCAAAACATCTCGTCCCGCCTCATAGTCCAGTGCATTGGCGCTGCTGCCAGCCTAGAAAAGAAGGAAGAGACAAAGAATACGTCTCAGATACACACAACGCAGTACTTAGAGGGATTTTCTAAGCCAACATTATCAATGACCTATCCTAATGATGGCAGACAGCGCCGTTCTCTGTGTAGTGGCCAGATCAGGTACTGCAGATCATTACCCATTCTTTTGAACAATGCAGTGACTCAGTTCTGCCACTGCACAGAGAACGGCGCTGTCTGCTTCCTGCTCCATTCTCTGTGTATCAGCTGCTGATCAGTGCGGGTGGCAGGTGTCAGACCCTCACAGATCTGATATTAGTCATCTGCTGTATTTTTAGAATACGCCATCAATATTTTTAGCATGGAAAACCCTATAAAGTGCTATTCCAATGAGTGACATATAACTTATATAGGAGGACCCCATAGCCCATTTCTAGGGGTCTGAACCATGCCACACCTGGCAATCCAAATAACGATGGGCCCAAGGTCTCACTATATGGGCCTCTGTGCCTAATACTGCAGCGATTCTGTAGGATTACATGTAGGTACCTGTTGAAGCACGGATTTGGGTAGCAGTTCTTCTACAGGGTGCGTCCACCACACGTCACTGCCATGCTGCTCCACCAGTTTAATGACGTGACCCACGGTGTGTCTGTGCGGAGGGGAAAGACAAGCGTATCAGTCAGACCACCATGTACGCAGCAGCTGTATACAGTCAGGGGAAGCGACACTACTGCGAGGTCTGAATAATGTGTGAAAGCATCCAGAGACACCGCAGCAATTACAGCTCCACCACTATAGGTCCATACATGTACAATATATTCTAGCACAGAGTACAGCTATTACAGGGGGCGCTATAGATGCAGAAGATTTTTTAACATGTTTTTTTCCGTATAAAATACTTTGAGAGAGGAGAACCTCTATAAAAAGTAGCTACTGCTACAGAGAACTGGATGCCCATATGAATGGGCACTGTGTAATACTCCATTTCTCCTGTAGGGAGCACTGTAGTAGAAATGAGTAGCTGTACAGATCGCCAGATCTTTGGCAATCAGATGATCATCTGGAAGGTTTCAGTATACAAAGTGCCATTTGGCCCAGTCCCTTTAATAACATTTTAGTTTGCTCTAAAACCTTGGACAACCCCTTTAAGCTGGTCATAAACATTAGACTAATGTCTGGCAGGTTACTCCCCTTTCCCCATTCAGAATATGTACATGCTTGGCTGAGCAGAGTGTGCATGTTTATGGGAGGAATAGCTGTCACCTACATAACAGTCACCTACAGTGTATGGCCAGCTCTACACCCTGCTTGCATGTACCTGGTATCTATCTATGGTGACCCTTCGCCCCGCTCATCTCCAGCAGGGGTGTATTACTCCTGTGTTTGCTTTGTGCTATCTGTAGATATTTATATGTCTGCCCCTTGATCTGTCAAAGGTTCTTTACCAGTGACAATGAATGAATCACATATCAAGTGACCCTGCCATAAAGGGATTATTTCACGCAGTCACCCTGTGCATTGAGGGGACACAACTTTCCAATGGCTTTCTCAAAATGGTGAAATGAAGATGCCTTATATAGGCAATGTCCGGCCGGGGAAACTCTGCAGTCCAGCCGGGGAGACTCTGTAGGTCAGGGAGACTCTGCAGTCCGGCTGGGGAGACCCTGCAGTCCGGCCGGGGAGACCCTGCAGTCCGGCCGGGGAGACTCTGTAGGTCAGGGAGACCCTGCAGTCCGGCCGGGGAGACTCTGTAGGTCAGGGAGACTCTGCAGTCCGGCTGGGGAGACCCTGCAGTCCGGCCGGGGAGAACCTGCAGTCAGGCCAGAGAGACCCTGGAGTCTGGCTGGGGAGACCCTGCAGTCCGGCCGGGGAGACCCTGCAGTCAGGCCGGAGAGACCCTGCAGTCCGGCTGGGGAGACCCTGCAGTCCGGCCGGGGAGACCCTGCAGTCCGGCCGGGGAGACTCTGTAGGCCGGGGGAGACTCTGTAGGTCAGGGAGACTCTGCAGTCCGGCTGGGGGAGACCCTGCAGTCCGGCCGGGGAGAACCTGCAGTCAGGCCGGAGAGACCCTGCAGTCAGGCTGGGGAGACCCTGCAGTCCGGCCGGGGAGACCCTGCAGTCCGGCCGGAGAGACCCTGCAGTCCGGCTGGGGAGACCCTGCAGTCCGGCCGGGGGAGACTCTGTAGGCCGGGGAGACTCTGCAGTCTGGCCGGGGAGACCCTGCAGTCGGGACGGAGAGACCCTGCAGTCCGGCCGGGGAGACTCTGTAGGCCGGGGAGACTCTGTAGGTCAGGGAGACCCTGTAGTCTGGTATCCTGTAGCCAGGAAATAATTTCTTATGGGAAAACAGGAAATATTAATGTTCTTGGCAAATGATGCAAAAAAACAAAATCACAGTAAAGTAATGAATTGTGTTTTTCTCCATCCCCCTGAGCAAAAAATAAAAATTAATAAATTCTTAAAGGATTATTCTCATCTTCAGTAAGTCATAAGTGACGGCATATTGCCAGGACAAACCCCCGCGATCCTGAGAATAAAGGGGATGGTCGCTGGCCTAGCTCTGCATTCCCTTCACATAGGGGCCTTGCCACATGCTGTTCAAGGATGCGCAGTATGATTACTGTCAGGGCATGCTGGAAGTTGTAGTTTACCACAGGAGCCGAGAGTGCTGGACTCTTCTCCGGGACCCTGTGGCTATAGCCACCCCTCTACACTTTTACATGCCCCGCGCTCACACTGGCATCCAGGCTTACACTGTTACAGGAGCCATGATGGATCCGCTATGATCCGTCTTGTAATGGCCACTATTGGCTTACAAGGGGCCTGCCAAGTGTCTGTATTTGTACAGCAGGCTATATGACTTTAGTCGTCAAAAATGCAATGCAGACCTGACCGTAAAGGTGCGATGAGAGTCCCACCGTCTAGTGACTCCAGGTAACACTCCCCCAGCACCTTATTAACCATTAACAAGACCATCCTCAGCCTTATAACCCTGCACTGTCTCACGAGATGTCTTGAAAATCTTCCCATGTGTCTCAACTTGAGGAAATGTTTGCAAACTTGTAATCATTAACCGGCACGTTGTGTGTATACCTGTGTCTATAGGTGTACACACACTCTCATACATACACGTTATTACACCGCCACACCCCACACATCCCAGCACATTCTTGCACTTTTACACCATTTCGGTGCACAAACAGGTTCATTGGACACTTACCACTAGTGCGGGAGCGTTGTAAGACGGCCTGTACATGGAGGTCACACCTATAGGTGCGGATGTCTCTGGACACAAAGTAGTGACTGATTCGGGCAGGGATTTTCCTGCACTTCATCCATCACTCCAGCTGTTGGGAAACTACAACTCCCAGCATGCTCCATTCACTTCTGTGAGAGTTCCATAAACAGCAGAGCAAGTATGCATGCTGGGAGTCTTAGTTACACAACAGGTGGAGTGCTGAAGGCTGCTGACCCCTCTATATAGGATCACTAGGGGGCAGCAAAATGGCTGATAACTGGGAACAATAGACAACATTTAGAGGAGTTTTCCCAGTACTAATATTTATCGCCGATCCACAACAATCCTCAACAATCACAAGAGTGGAGGTTGTCGAGTCCTCCATGCGAGAGAGATCGTAGCGCACCCATGTGACCACCTCTCTAACTTCTAAGGGACCCCCTTCCACTGATTCCGGAACAGAATTTTTTTCTCTAGCACCCACCATTCCTGAGCAATCAGTGCCTGACATGCTAACTAGACTCCCTAATATCAAGTGGGTGGTGTCAGACAGGGACAGGCAAGGGGGTGGGATTCTAAGCTCTGCCTTGGTCTGCCTAAGATTGGAACGTTGAATCATGCCCCATTGCCTACTCTTGTCTGACGCCACCCACTTGACAGTTATCATATCAGGCACCACATCTAACAGCACTGATTGCTCAGGAATGGTGGGGGCTAGAGAAAAAATTTCAACTATTAAAGGGTGCAAAGAGCTGGAGTTGATGAAAGGTACACAGTCATAGCTATTACCATGGGGTGACGGCTCACCTTGCAGTTGCCGTGCAGTAACCACATATGACCAGAACCTCACCCATGTGCTGCAGCACCATGGCCATATGATATTACCGCGTATACTTATTTTATCCACAAGACTGTGTGGCCATTGGACCGCCGCGGGTCAGCAGGGATTAGGCCTCATGCTGCCATGTGAGCCGTCACCCTTGTGCCCCGCGGTTACTACATGTAGGCACATCACAGAGTACCAGGCTTGTCAGCAGCGACTTGTCGAGGCATTGTTGTCAGCTGGATGGTCGACCCAGAGAGGTTTTACTGTATATTATATATACACGCGGCAGGCTGTAGGTCACTGCCGTACAGGAGGAGATTTTGAGGAAAATCAGCAGATGTTCTGCCATTATGAGGCTCATACATCATTCATTGAATCTGCAGCATCAAGGCACAGGCACAACCTGCCGGCACTGGACTGCGGTGCGACGTCCTTGTCAGGTCTGATTCAGACAGGCGTACCTGGAGAAAACTTACACTGCAGCACCACCGGGATGTATCCAGCTGTGCAAGCAATAACCATCTCCAGGAAAGTCAGCGACTACATCCAAAGCAAATCTGTCTCGTCATGCACAGACATAGGGCCAAAGAGGTATCATTGTAGAACTAGGCAGAAAGACTTTCAGGACTCTGGGAAAGCTGTGTGACAAGCTCAGCTGAAGCAGTAATGCCGGTCATACTGGTTTGGTCGTTACGTGTATCGATGAGGTTGCTGTGAATTTAGGAACATCGGGGCCACTTCATAAATCTGTCACAAAGGGGAGTCTGTGCTATAAGGGGTCAGTACACACAGGGCATCGCAGCGTGCGGTGTAGCTGCAGACTGGGCAAGGTGCTCATACTGACCCCGACCTACAATGGGCCTAAGAGGATCAGACCGGACCGTGGAGCAACGGTAGAAGACGCTTGGTCTGATGGATCTCGTGTTACACCATGTGGATGACTAGGTGCATGTGCGTCACTTACCTGAGCAGCAGGGGGCACTAGAGGAAGAAGGTGGCACCGGCGGAGTCAGTGTGATGCTCTGGGCAATGTTTATTGGGAAGCCTTTGCTCCTGTCATGTGGATGTGACACCTACCTTACCATTATGCAGACCAAGTACCCCTTTATAGCAGTGGTGCCCCCTAGTGGCAGTGGCCACCTCCAGCCGATGTGAGGAACACAACATAGATCGAGGCAGTGACTTGGCCCCCAAATTCTCCAGATCTTAATTTCAATTGCATAACCTTTGTCACACCGGCTGTTGTTGAACTACAAGTCCCAGCATGGTTACTTGCTCTGCTCTTTTTGGAACTGCCACATAAGTGATTGGAGAATGCTGGGAGTTGTAGTTAGACAGCAGCTGGAGTGCTGATCCCAGAGTCTGATGCATGGAGGCCGCACCGAGCAACTTAGACAACCTAAAGGATCTGCTGCTGACATCTTGGTGCCACAGACCACAAGACGTCTTGTGGAGCCCATGTCTTGAGACAAACCTACACAATATTAGACACTGGGTTTTGTTGTTATGGCTGATGTGCCAATAAATATGGCGTCCTGTTTGCTCCATTTTCGTTCCCATGAGCCCCACCCCCGCTGGTAATAAACCTCCCCCGTCTAATGCAGCCGTATACTTAATGTCCTGAATTATTTAATATCGTTTCTGTAGCCAGCCTTCAATTAAGAAAAAAAAAATGGAAGGTAAAAAAGGAAAAATAAATAAATAAATAAAAAAGATTTCTGAAATCCTTTCCTGGAAGTTATCGAGCAGAAATCTGCCAGCTCCTGGGCTCGGTATCAGAGTCCATGGAGGCGAGGGTGATAAGGGCCCTTGTAAAACTTTGCCCTGAGCATATAAAGCCTATCAGCCGGGGTTTACGTGTCAATCTGCCATTTCCTCGCACTGTGTGGATATAAGCTTCCGTGACAGCAGCCAATCGCTGCGATATTGATGAAGACGGGGGGTGATCGGGCCGGGGGCAGAGTCACCATCATTGCTAGGCAATAGCCGGAATAGAAACAGTTCCTGGAGCTCAGCGTCATTGTGCGGAGAAGGAATGCTGCGCTCCTCGCTGACTCAGGTAGGGGACTGGACGCCTCCTTACATGCAGACGTCTCAAGCTATCTCCATTAGCTGTAGTTGCTTGCAATGATTGTTCTCAGTCCTTTCTATCTGCACATGTCCTATTAGACCCTACAGCAATGCTACTAACTTACTATTACACTCTATATACATTATATATACATATTATTAGGACTAAATCATTCTCTGTTATCAGCCACTTCTGCTGACCGGAGTCTTACTCAGTGGGATAGTTTACGGGAAGTTGGGACATATTTCTGACTCCGGTATATTAGCCAGGTTTGGGGCAGCTAGTCAGGGGTTAACACCAGGGGATGTATAAGACATTGGCGTCTCCAAGCTCAATTCCTGGCAATGTTAAAAGGACTGAGGCTTAACCCTTCCCTCTACTGCCCGGGGCGGTTTTGCTTTCACCGAGACAGGGTGTTGGCGGTCTATTTGTGGTTCTTAACCCTTCGGGCGCGCAGGGTGTGACTTACCGGCCGTCAGGACATGTGATCTGAGGTGTTCTCCATTGATCTCGTTTTACAGGTGTGTCAACTAGCAGGACAAAGGCAAAGCGATACCCGCGGGCTACAAACGTCTACGCAGTAGGAGCGGACTGTAGTGTGTATCAGGTGTAACAGCAACTCCATGTGGACTGCTCAGGATTCCAGTGGAGATGCTGTTACTTTTGATGGGCACTTGCTGATCGTCGGCTGATGGATCTTATGGGCACCGGGACTGTGGGGTGTGGACTACCGGCTTCTGAAGAAGGTCCAAACGCGCCATTAAGGATGGGGCATGCTGGGACTTGTAGTTTCACAACAGCTGGAGGACCACAGGGCTAGTGCAACCCATAGCCAATTACAAAGAGGAAACTTCTCATCGTCTCCATGCGGTAACCAGGAAGATGACCTATGAATTGACAGCCGTTTCGGTTTTGTCTGTGTCTGTCATTTTTATAGGCCAAAATTCTGATTACTAAGTAATGGGGGTCAAGATTAAGGAGGAGACCGGACCATAATCAATGCAATCACCCTAATTATATATATATATATATATATATCTATATATATATATATATAGATATATATATATATAGATATAGAGAGAGAGAGAATTTATGACAATATTTGATAAAAATGTATCTATTACTAAGAGTATTATTAAAATAAATATTATTGAAAAAAAAGTACTTACTATTACGAATATGTATGAAAATATTATTTTAAATAATTAGTATTTATTACTATGAATGTTAATTAAACTATTCATATAAATACTATTTTCAATTATGTTTGAGTTAAAATAAATAGGAATGAAATATTATAGTAATAAATTATTATTTTAATAAATGAGTGTGTTAAAACATTTATGAAACTAGATATTCATTGTATATGCATTAACATATGAATTCAAATAATTAGTATTTATTGCTATGAATAATATATAATATAAAAATATTAAAATAAATAGCATTACTATAAATATACATTAAAATAAATAGTACCGTGCTTCTCCGAAAATAAGACAGGGTCTTATATAAATTTTTTTCTCCAAAAAAAAAGGGCTAGGGCTTATTTTCGGGGTAGGTTTTATTTTTCAGGCACCGGAGCGAATTAGAACCTTTTCTGATTAGTTCCGGAATCTTGTAAAATGGCTAGGGTTTGAATTGCTATTGGTGAATTCTAAGATAATAGAGGGGGGTCCTCTGTCCAGGATCCTCATCTATTAGCCATGGAGAGGCTTATAAGAGAGTCTCTCACTCCGGAGGACTGTCCTGTGTTATACAGATAAAACATTGATCTGAATGGTCACTGTGTAATACACTACCTGTCCTGTGGTGGTGCTGCAGGGAAACTGAACACCTACAGCCGGGTCTACAGGAAGGACACTTTGTGATAGAATTGTCGAGAAACCCCTTTATGTAGGGACTGTCTAAAGCGGAGAACCCCTTTAAGGTCAAGCTGTCTAAATAAATAAATATATATATATATATATATATATATATATATATATAACACACATACATACATACACACACATATAAAAACCTCTTTAAATGACCAATTATAACGTTCATAAATGTTATTTACGAATATTTACATGCGTTACATATACTGTATAGTCCTCACATAATACTACAAATAAGAAGTACATGTGAACATGACCCTGGGGGATAAGTCCGGATTCTGAATTTTTTATAATATGTAAGTGTGAAAGAGATGAATAAATTATATATTTTGACAGTAAAAGTATTCATTACGAGCAATGAAAAATCTCTACTTTCATCCTAATAAACAAAAAGGTTGGTTTAACCCTTTTACTGTCAGGACAATTTTTTACACTTTCGGCAAACACAACAAAAATAAAAAATTATTATTAATAATAATCATAATAATAATAATAATATATACCTCCTCCATACCCAGATATATTTTCTCAGTAGACACTTGATACATTAAGAAAATACCATCAAGCACTTTACATTCATGTAGGGCTGCCCCAACTCCTCCAAACGCAGATGAGTTTGATAAAATAGTGAAGCAGAGAGCCGTCCGCTCTGTGCGTCACCATACTGACCCCCGTCTGTTCCCCAGGTGTCTCAGGAGCAATGGGTGCAATGTAGTGAGATGTCGTGACGTCACTTACATAGCACCTGTTACCCCCTGAAGACTCCGGGACGGACCAGAGACAGAGACGAACAGGGAAAGATGAGTAGTACGGGTTTTTTTTTCTTTTTATTTTTTTATTTGTTTGATCCATTGTACTGGGGGCAACTGGAGAGGGACATTATAATATACTATAATATCTAGGGGGCCACAGGGGTATACAGGATAATGTCTGAGGGGCCACTGGTGGGGACAGGTTAATATGTGATGGGCCATTATATTATATCAGGCCACTGCAGTGGCATTATATTGTATGGGGCCACCAAGGAGGCATTATACTATATGGGGGCCACTGAGGGGACAATATAATTTGGGTGGGTCAGGTATTTCTAAGCGGTGGTGATGGGGGGGAGGGTACTTATAAAACCTTTGCACTGGGCCCACCAATGTGTTAAAATGGCCGTGCATTCATGGACACCTTCATGTAATTTTGTATCGAAGTTGGTTTGAGTGATTTTTGCCTAAAAATAAAATCTCAATTTCTTTCAAGCTTTCCCAATTTGCTTAACAACAAAGTTAACTGAGCTGGCAAAGAGAGATGGAGTCGGACATATCTTATGCTAGATAAACGCCCCCCTTCCTAAATGTGACCATCAGGCAGCACATACATATCCTCTGGGTAGGGGGTGACAACATGAAGAAAGGCTCCTGTATTCCTACTCCTCCCTGGAGAGGTGACAGTAACAGGCCGCAACTCATAAGGGGGTGACATGAAAGTTACTTTTGGTGAGCTGAATTTCACAACACGGTGCACACGACTACTGGATACTCCCTGTTTATGTGGGAACAGAAGATGCCAGATAGATATGATGGTGCCCACGTGTAAGCAACCAAAGGCCGGGACATCGCAGGCCTGGATGGGAGAGTGCTGGTGTGGATGCAAGAGATGTACGACCTTGTGGTTCAGCGGTTAAACTCCCAAAACTCCCACTCCATGTCGGGGATAGGGTGCTGGTGAAGATCGGTCTGCCTGAGGGGGAGATGGAAGTCTGTTCAGTTTGTGGTGGTGCGGCCTAACCTGTGCGTGCTGGTGTATGAAGTGCGGCCTGAGGAGGGCTCAGCAACTGCCTGGGTGCTTTGTACCCCAATTATGAATGAAACAGCCAGGTGTATAGCGTGCCCCATTCACTGCAGTGGGACTGCTGGAGACAGACGAGAGCTGCGCGGAATGGAGCAGCGCAAACAGCCCAACCTGCTGCACCATTCTAATCGGTGGGGATCCCAGCGATCAGACACCCACTGATCAGCAAGTCACCCCTTATTCTTTGGATAAGGGTAACTGCGAGTTACCGGAATACCCCTTTAATTCCATGCATTGCTGGCACTCCCTCTACCTGCAAAGGATCTATTGTACTGTATTTAGCGAAAATCAAAAGGTATAAGCTATAGGGGGTGCAGAGGTAGCTGTGGTGTATCCCCCTGACCCCCTGCCACATGAGAGGGCACCAGCATTATAAATGGCACATGGTAGGTGGGGGTCCTGTTACAGACCAGACTAAATCTGTAATCTGGCACCTGCAGGATCTCGCTGGTGGTGGATTAATATCAGGTTATAAACTCCAACACTAAACACATATTGTCTTATGAGCCAAAAGTCACAAGTTACAGCCCACATGATCGCACCACATTCCCTATAAACTCCGGTCAGGTGACTGACACTCCATGCTTGCCAGTGCCTCTTCCTCAATGGTGCCTTCAACCTTCACCCCCGCACAACACCTATATTTGTACAGTGTATTGCTTCCGCCCCAGCCATGAAACAAAGCAAATCAGCCCGGCACAGGATAAGGTGTGACCCCATACAAAGGGAAGAGCTGCTGTATTCAATCCGAAATTTGCAAGTCAAACAAGCTGCACATTTATTATGTGCCATGAGAGGGCCCCAGCCGAGCCGCCATTCCCTTCTATCCTAGTAGTGACCTGTAGTTCAGCCTTAAAGGGGCTTTACAGCCATAAAGTGATAGTTCATACTAATGACCTATCCTGTGGACACCCGGACCCCACACAGACCAGTTGTTCTAGGTGCCGGAAGCTACTGGTGGAGGGGAGTGCGGGCAGTACTGATCCTATTCGTAATACAATTCCCCAGAACTCCCGCTATACTGTGGATGGGGCTGCAGATATCACCTGTATAGGAGCGGCAACGCACGTACTCCCCATCCACTAGCAGATTCCGACTGTCGGACCCTGACAACTTATCCTGTGGATAGGTCACTTTGGAGACAGAAAATATAAGGGGAGTCTCCGACTTTAGCTCAGCTCCAGCTATGTCATATAACACAGATATTCCAGTCAGTCTCTGATCTCTGCACATTCACATGGTATACCGATGCTAGCAAGAAGCCACGAGAAAATGGCCCAAGTGCCCCTGCATATATCCATACCAATACACCTCACTCAATGCTTAACCCCTTCCTGCCCCAGCCATTTTTCATTTTTTACTTCCCACCTCTCAAACGCCATAAATTGACTGTGCTGTAGAGGACTTATCTTTTTGCAGGACAATTTGTCCCATTTAACATTCTGAAAAGCTTAAAAAAAACAAAAACAAAAAAAACACTGCAAATGCCCCATTTTGCAGGTTTCAGCATCCCCCTATATGCTATGGTTTGGTACGATCACAGCAATATCAATTTTATATGGTTTTTGTTATGTTTTGAAAAGGATCTTTCATGTCCTCATGCACACGCTGAATTCAGCGCACTGTCGGCTTTCCCGTTATGTGCCCCGGGGCTGGAGATATCGGTGCCAGTAGTTTTCTGCCCATCATTTAGCTGCGCTGTGAGGAACGCCCTCCCTGACAGTTCTCGTCCATAGACTTGTACTGAGGGGGCGCTCCTCATAGCTCAGCGTCATCGCTGGGCAGTAAGGAGCGCCCCCCTCTGACAGTACAGGGCTACGGACGAGTACAGTCGGGGGGGGGGGGGCATTCCTCACAGCGCAGCTAGACTGTCAGGAACGCCCTTCTGACGATGGGCAGAAAAGTAACAGCACTGATATCTCCAGCCCCGGGGCACATAACGGGAAAGCTGACAGTGCACTGAATTCAGCGCACTGTCAGCTTTCTAGTGGTATATAAAACTGCATGTGCCCGAGGACATGAAAGGTCCTCTTTAAAGCCTTCACCAAAATCCTAAGCTTTAGAAAAACTAAATTTAAATAACCTGTAACTTCTTTATCTTAGCAAACAAACTATGGACTAGACAATCCCTTTAAGGATAAAACCCCACATTGCAGAAACACAGCTTTTTTTTGTTGCAGATTTTGTTGCGGTTTTTTGAGCCAAAGCCAGGAGTGGATTGAGCAAAAGGTAGAAATATAAGAGATTCCTATATATTTCACATTCCTTTTGTAGTCATTCTTGACTTTGGCTCAAAAAAACGCAACAAAATCTGCAACAAAAAAAGCTGAGTTTCTGCAACGTGGGGCCCTCAGCCTAAAGCGGATTTCCCAATAGAACTCGTCTATCCATGTGTCCTATTATGTAAAGATGGGTGTCAGAGTTGAGGTCCCTTGTGGGCCACATTTAGTGGTGGTAGGGCACCATATTAAAGGGGCTGTCCAGGATCTGAAGATATTTAACACCGATGACACCCAAACCCCAGAACAGATCAGCTGATGTGGCTGCCGGACGCCATATACTAAGAATACAACCCAAAGCAGTCCTGCTCCTACTCTAGTGAGGTTCCAGGCGCCACCACTACAGTGTACACAGCCCCATACAGAACGTCTTTCAAAGTGCTTGAATGCAACGTCTAAGCCAATGACTTAACCTGTATGGATTGATCACACAAAATACATGAAATGTGGGGCTGCAAACATCCAAAAGCACAAGGTCAGTAAGACTCTGCATTCTGTCTAATAAGTTGGAGTCCTGAGAGGGATACCCCCAGGCAAACATGCTGTTTTCTTCCAAAAACAGCACCACACCTGTCCATAGGCTGTGCATGGTATTGCAGCTTAGCTGATTTGTAATACCACAACCCATAAAAAGGTGTTTTTCAGAAAGTAAGCAGTCATACAGAGAGACAACCCCTTGACTTTATTCTTCTAGCTCCAATGTGAATAGACCTATAGCTACTAGTAAGGACTGCAGCGCCCCTCTACATGACATGGGATAACAACCAGTGATGTGGATTCACATAAGACACTTGTGACAGAGATGTGAACCTCGTACCTGTTGATGAGAGCGTCTCGTGTCTCCTTATGATAGAACACAGGGATAGGGACCCCCCAGCTCCGCTGCCTTGATATGCACCAGTATGTGCGGCGGCCCAGCATCTCAACCATCCTGCTGGCCGCTGACGCCGGGGTAAACTTCACTTTTTTCAGAACTTCCTGTAAAGTAGTGAATAGATTTCAATGCAATCATTTTCAGATGGAAAATCTGCAGCATTTCTATTACATGTCAGATATACAGGGAGCGCAGTCAGACCCCTACTGATCTTAAAGTGATGACCTAAGGATAAGTCATCTGGAAGACCCCTTTACTGAAACAGAGCTGAGAACACTATTACAGTACTAAATAACCATATGTGGAGGTATACATTAAACATTTCATGATGGGGGTGTGGGGGGGATCCTGTGAATAGGTCATCAGAATGAAAACTCCATTTGGAGCCGGATAACCCCATTAAATAGGACCCGTCATCTCTCCTGATATCTCTGTGTAAGACGATAATTGCATTCTTCATAATTTTAGTATAATGTTGTGCCGTTCCTCTGTTATAGAAATTTTTGTGTACATTTCCAACTGGGTGTTGCCGCTTGGGGATGTGTCCCCGCCCAGTCTGATACTGCCCAATTAACACTTACAGTGACAGACTATACACGGACACCCCCAACTGGTAACACCAGGTTACTGATAAATTTCTAGGAGGAACGGCACAACATAAGAGGTATTAGACAACAGGCTCCAGAATTGTTATGAGGATTATATTCTCTAGTAATACAGACATGTCAGGAGAGATAATAGGTCCACGTTCTAATGCAACAGCATTGTGACTGGTCAGATATTATCCATATATAAAATCAGCGATGCTCATGATGGACTACAGAAGGTAATCTTACACATTTTGTGACAGCCCCTGTAATTTCATGTAGAATACCGCCTGTATGTTATCATCTGTTTCTGCCCTTACCTGAGCTTTGTCCTTTACATTAGCCGTGTTCACAAACCACTGCTGACTGGCACGGATGATGATCGGCTTCCTGGTCCTCCAGTCATAGGGGTAACTATGGACAAAACTCTCCTCTTTTATCAGATTCTTCGCACCGAGCAGCATCTGTATGACTGGAAAAGAGAATGACGTCTACTAAAGTGACACGTACATGATACACAGGGGCAGACATCTGTAACCAAACTCACCATCATCTTATAGAGCTTACTAATAAGTAGAAATAAAACATCTCACACATCTTTAAGTGGTTTTCACTGGTCACTCGGCCTTGTCATTGGAATGGGACTGAGCTGCCATACCAAGTACAGCTACTATACAATATGTATGTCATTGTGCTCGGTATGCAGTGAAGAAGCAGGGGATGCCAGTGTCGGACCCACACTAACCTAAGGGTAGGTTATCAATATCACAGTCCTTGCAAACCCCTTTGTTTTCCAGGCTTAATAATTGATGTCCTTTGCTTAGAATAGGTTGTCATTTGAAGATTGTCAGGGGTCAGGGATACCCAGGACCCTTGCCAATTGGCAAAGTGCTGTGGCCTCTGCACTACTTACCAAGCACCGTACATTGTATAGCGGCTGTGCTTAGCATAGCAGTTCAGCCCATTCTCTTGAATGGGACAGAGCAATGCACAGGCCATGTGACTGATGAATGTGACATCACCTGGCCATTAAAGCGGAAGCAGAACTCAGGGAGTGCCATTGTCACTTCCACTCAGTTGTCGGAGCCCTGACCATTTACAATGAATGACCTATCCTAAGTTCTTTAATAACCACACCTGCAGCAATAGTTGCATATGTAGCACAGATTTTGTCGCACGAGTCTTCTGCAGAAGAATCCCCCCCAAAAATACAAGTGAATGGCTTAATACATCACTTGTTCTACTGTGTTTCATGGACAACCCTATTTTTAATACCATGATTCTCCACGTTGTCTTCAACTCATTGATGTCTGAATCGATGTTATCTGTCAGGGTATGTTCACACAAAGGAATTTGCTACCAATTTTGAGGCAAATTCCATCTCAAAATCATCTCCTAATTCTGTCCAGAATCTTCCTCCCATTATTTTCTATAGAAGGAAGTGACGGACACTTTTCTTTTCAGGATGTTGATAAAAGACACGTCCTGCTTGATCGTCCTGTGGACTCTGTAGCTAAATCTGCCGCAGAACCCACTGAATGAGATTACCGCTGAATAGTCCCATTGTATCAGCGTATAAACCTATGGCTGAAGGTGGAAGACTGCCTCAGATTCTTCTCTTCTTCGCTGTGTGAATGGAACCTTTAAACTGACTTTTTTATTGTGCGGAAACTCGGACTAAAAAGGGTGAGACGGATCCGAGTGTTGGCCAAAAGTAGTGCACATGTGAACTGACTATAATGTGTCCGTGTCCAGCCTGTGTACTATCCGAGTATATTACATGAACAGTGCTGTGAATGGACACACTTTGCATTTTAGATTTGATACTCCTTTCCAAAATTACCTACCGGCCTCATTGCCATCTTCAAGCACCACTTTACTTTCCAGATCAGCTCCTGCTTCAGATGTAAAGCGCCCGGCTTCATCCACCAGGCAGTCCTTCAGAAAACAAACCAAAAATTCAATAGTTCTCTTTCCCAGGATGGCAATGTGCAGTAGGACATTCCTATATCTTTCCACTCTGTGTTCTTGCATTCTTCACTACTATGCACAGTCCACAACACAAACCACCACAACCGCCCAGTTCAGACATTGGCAGGCAAAGCAGCAACACACTGGAGGACAAAATTACAGAAATACAACAGTAAAGACTCAAGCATACAACCGAGGGTGCAGGCCAAGTCTCTCCCGATGATTATAGAGGAGGTCCTACCCTGTTCCGTGGGTTCCCCCACGGCGTGCACACTCGGTCTTGTGCATGTTGCATTGGTAAGTGTTTTGGGGCATCTTCCAATAAACAGGAGGGTAAAGTGTTTCCCCCCAAAAAAGATCAAATCTGGGATAACCTCTTTAACATCATTAGCCATTTTCACTTATTTCAGAAGATATTTCAACATGGCCTGTGCTGCATGCATGGAATAAACTGCAGAAGTCTAGACCGAGCACCCAGCAAGTCCACAGCTTCCATATCTGGTTCCGGAGCTTTGCTGCACTGCACCTTATAGACTCGAATACTGAATGGGATACACGTGCTGAGGCCACATGTGACAGAAAAGCTGCATTTTTATTGCAGGTTTTGCTGCAGTTTTTTGAGCCACAGCCAAAGGAGAGGGGAATATAAAGGAAGTTTAAATACTTCTCCCTTCTGCTAAATCCACTCCTGCAAAAAAACCTGCAACAAAAATGAAGCTTTTCTGCAACGCGGGGCCTCATCATCACTTTCATTCCAAGTCAGTGACACTGATGACCCCTTCATCCCAACCGGCACCCCCACCAATCAGCTGGTTGAAGGGGCCACAGCTCTCAGGTGAGTGCCGCTTCCTCTTCTCAGGTCAATGACGTCACGTTCATTTGTCATATGGCCAAGCTGCAGCTTCAGTCCTATTTAACTGAATGTGGCTAAGCTGCAATACCAAACACAAGCAATATACAATGCACAGCTCTGTGTTTGACATGCAGTGAAGAGGCCGCAGTGCTCATACAAATGCGATTTATCAAGACTACTCTACATAAAATAAGTGGAGAAGTTGGCGATAGCAACCAATGAATCTCCTGCTTTTATTTTACTAAGGGCTTGTGATGTGCCTCCAATTTTCCCTTGAACTGATTTTGACAGATCTTCCCCAATATGTTCCTCAAGCATTGTTGTCAATATCAACCAGCATCCAACCTTTCCCATTTCCAAAGTAATGATCTAATTGGCTGCTATGGATGCCGACACCTATAGGGAGCTTTTCATACACATTGCCCAATATTTTAAAGGCTTTGTCCACGCCTTAAATATTTGATCAGTGAGGGCCCGATGGTGCCCGGCCACTATACAGGACACAGAGCCAATTGCCTCCAGCTCCATGTTGTGCATGCTAGGGGCGTTGGAGTAGCCACAAACAGCTTAACTCTGCAGGGGCTGGCTGTCGCCCCCACCCCAATCAGAAATTAGGATAGGCCATAAATACAAAGTCTTAGATGACCCCTTTAATTATGATGGTTACACTGAGCCAGATGTACATTTATTATGTGTGTCCCCATTCACTGACCACAGGTAACTTGTGATGAGAGGCTACACCATAATCTTCGATGCCATGAGCTGGTGCAGTATGAACAAGGCCGGTGCCTTTGCCCATAGAGACATGGTTTGCAGGTAGGAGGGGAGAGGTGCGTCCGGGTATTGTTGGGTGCTCACAGACACCATTTTCCAGATCAGCTCCTGAGTTGTCACAGAAAAATATTCAATGAGAATTATTTGAGAAAAACTGTAAATTTTGCAAAATACAAATATAGTAAAACTTACTGAAATTTTCTTGCTAAGGAAGTTAAAAGGAATCATTAAAAAAAAAAAACACTTTTAAGCTAATGGCATGTTGGAATGTCCTTTAAAAAGGCCATTCTTCTCCTACCTTTCATTGTTATCTTCTCCCAGCCGTTTCTGTAAAAATCCGTTTCTTCAATTATGGAAATGATCCTCACGGAGCACCCGGGGCGTTCCTACGTGACAGCGAGCACCCACCGCGTCATCGCCCATTAGTCTGTTGTGGTGACTCCCATCTTGGTCTTCTCTGTATCTTCTTTCTTCTACTTCCTCTGACGCAGCGCTGGGCCGCCGCCATTTTCCAGTGGTCTTTCACAAGAGGCGCAGTACGGACCACCATCCAGCTGCCATCCAGCGCTGCGTCAGAGGAAAGTAGAAGAGAAGACCAAGATGGGAGTCACCAAACAGACTAATGGGCGGTGACAAGCGATGACGCGATGGGTGCTCGCTGCCACGTAGGAACGCCCCGAGTGCTCCGAGAGGATCATTTCCATAATTGAAGAAACGTATTTTTACAGAAACGGCTGGGAGAAGACAACAATGAAAGGTAGGAGAAGAATGGCCTTTTTAAAGGACATTCCAACATGCCATTAGCTTAAAAGTGTTTTTTTTAATGATAGACTCCCTTTAAAGATCAGATATTTATAGCACAAGACAAACTGTTCAACGCTTTATTGTGGGGCAGATAAAAGTGATGTTTCTGCAAAAAGACCTGCATGTAAAACCCCATTGTTATATGCTTTTGTGTGCCGCAATAAGGCAGCAAAAACTTTATCCTGCATTGCAGTTACCAGTTCTTTCATATTCGTAATTCTAAGGTAGGTCAACGTGTAAAATACAAGATTTTTTTTTTACCCCAACAGCCAGAAAGTATGGTATGGAGCCAGCGAAATATTCACTTCAAGCTAGCATGCCTCGACCTGACCTGGGATAAGCAATCTCTACTTAGATACATCAGATCATGTGGATATGTCAAATGTCCCAAATGAAAAACCCTGTGTAAGGAGTATAGAGAGATTTCTGCACATACACCGCATCTTGTAAACTTTACCTTTAAATGTAGAAATGACCTCAAATTTTGTCCCTAGGGAGAGTGCAGTGGGCTCCACACAGTCAGCAGCCAGAATATAAAGCTCTCCTGAGGATCCGCACTTCACAATGGAATACCTGGAAATAATACAGTAAATGTTACACGACTGACATCATGCGCGTGTTACTAAACCAATAATGCTGCATGCTAAATAAATGTGTGGTCAAATGCACTGAATATAAGGAGTCGGGGTACGGGCTGTAGTGCTAGATCCCTCCATTTCAGTGGCATACTCACAAGTACAATGGGGAGCAAAGTGACAGGGGACACCGGTGCTGAACAGCTCCTCTTGTTTCCAGATACACAGCCCTAGCATTTTCCTGCAGCCACCACTAGGGGAGAACTTGGAGCAAAGATTGTTACAACTTCCATTGAGTTTAATGGTAGTTGTATAAATTCCTATGTGCTGAGCTCCCCCTAGTGGTGGTTGCAGGTATTAAGTTTCATCATGTAAATATGCTGAAAATTGGGGGGTGGGTGAGGATATTTACTATTCTCTCTAAGCCAAATAAATGGCGTACATGTGAATAGCTCTGGCACATCTTTATACACCCTGCTCACAATTTTTACCACCACCACAGGGATGCCTCAGCCCGACAAATTTAGCTTATAACTAAAACAGTGTGGGTTATGCAGGAAATCTAGATTATCTTTCTGGTGCGCAGGAGAGAGCATGAATGACTAAGAAGCCGAGCCTCTTGATAATTCAGGAGCAGTTAGCACCACTTGGGGACTTACTTAAGACTGGTGTACAGAGGGCGTCTTAATAAGTTCCCCCATGAGGTTTATGAATATTTATGAAGCTCTGGCCCTACTTCTTCCAGCATATGATTCGGTTAAAACAAGTGCGACTATTTAAAAAAGTAAAAATATCCCTCTATTTTTCTACATTTCTCCTCTACACAGACACAGAACCAGGAAGAAAAAAAAATGTTCATCCTGCTCCCCAACATTGTACTTACGAACTCCCCAGGCCAAAAATGGACAGCTTTATTGCAAGAAATACTGCAACTGAATATGAAGCTACCGCAGGGAACGTACATGGTATCCGGCATGTAGCAGATCGCCTGATTGGCTGGAATGGTCCATGGTTGTGTAGTCCAAATCAGAGCGCTGATAGTTGTGGAGCCATCTGTGAATCAGACAAGTATATTAGCTGCAGACTGCCTTTACCAGCACGGATAACTGCCCCCTAATGGTAAGAGAATTTAGTGGTGAGAATTTTCAATGTTTTTCTTATATATTCTTTAGCAGACAGTTACACTCATTATATGTATATTAGAGAAATTACCGATTGCAGAAGTAAGTTTAGGAGGAGGTTTCTGCAGCGGAAACTTTACAAAGATGGAGCGACTGACGTGTTGCTGGTTGTACTCCAACTCGGCCTCAGCCAGGGCTGTTCTACAAGGATGTGGAAAAGGAAGTACAGAAGTAAAGACGGGAATATTTAGTACAACTGAATACAAATATAACTTCTAAAAGTTAAGAAAAATCCTAACCTGAATATTCTGCATCTGTTTTCTGCCCGATAGAATACTTTTATTTTACTATACAACACCTAATCCTAATTCTCTTCCTCCTTCTATTACTACTCCATCTAGGAGTCCTGTTACTCCTCCACCTATTACTACTCCACCTACTCCTCCTAATACTCCTCCTCCTATTCTACTACTCCTATTTCTCCTGCTACTCCTACTCCACCTACTACTACTCCTAAACCCCCCACCTGCGACTAGTCTGACTCCTGCACCCACTTCTCCTCCTATTACTATTCCTACTCCATCTACGATTCGTAATACTAGTCCTACTCCTCCTGTGACTCCACCTACTCCTCCTGCTGCTAGTATTCCTCCTCTTCCTCCTAGTATTCCTATTCCCCCTACTACTACCCCTCCTGCTAGTCCTATTCCACCTATTACTCCTACTCCACCTACTAATATCCTGACTCCTGCACCCACTCCTCCTTCTACTACTGATCCTCCTAGTCCTTCTGCTCCTACTCCGATGCCAACTACTACTCCTCCTAGTACTTCTACTTCTCCAACTCCACCTCCAACTACTCATGCTCCTCCTTTCTTTCTTGGAAGGAAATTAAAAAACAAAAAAAAAAACAAACTTAGCTATACAGTGCGGCTTTCCATTTATTACCTTGTTGATGGAGACCAAAACACAGGTCTGTAATCCTGGTATATGTGACCCTATAAGAAGCAAAACATAAAAATTAAATACATTAATATATTGGAGCAAGTGTATTAACCCCTCAATTACCATCAATATGCTTTTTTTATACTGGCCAGTTTACTGACATTAACCTCTTCACTGCCCTATACTACCAGGGATACTTCAAATACCACCTTTGTTGCCCTAGACCACCAGAGATGCAGAGAATAACCATGGCTGCTCTAGATCTGGATGCTGTTGAGTTCTATTTGCCTGCATGCGATGTGGTCCGATATATCTGGCTGTTTTAATGCACAGTTTTCAATGGGAGACAGTGAAGGAGGCATCCTGCTCAATCTTGCCTTGGTTTTTGCGGATCACTGTGGAAACCATACTGGCCAATCACGGGTGCAAACGCACGGCTCTGCGTAGTCTTTCTGCCATGGGTTCCACAGGACAAGTTTGGAGAGGATTTTGAGGCGAAAGGAACAGAAAATGGAGAGGAATCTTCCTCAAATTCCTCTCCAAATTCTGCAGTGTAAACATACCCTTAGATCCTGTTCACAGAGATTTTACAGAATAGTTATAATAGTTATGGAGGAGATTTTAGGGCCCAGGAGGAATGTTAAGGACCGCATATAGACTATATACATAAAGGCGGTCCACTCTTAGCTCTGCAAGGACATACCCGTAAGTCTTTGCAGTGTTGTATGAAATCATTCAGTTGCAGAACTGGGGAGCCAGCTGTAACTACAGCCGGTTTATTACCGTCCCTGCCTTCCTAATTGCTGTGTGCATAGCACTCAATGAGCACTGTATACAAAGCAATGGGACCCGCCATGTTGTGGCTCCCCTCTGCCCCAGCGGTGACGTGATCCACCGAGGACCAGGAACTGTAAGAGCTGCTGGTTCCTAGAGGACCCAGATCAGCTCTGCAGTTTAGGTTAGGAGGTACAGAAGTGGTTAAAATTAGTCCAGAAGTTTAAGGGGTTTTCTGGGCTTTATCATTTGATGACCTTAGGATAGGTCATCAAACGAAGATCAGCAGGGATCCAACATCCAGGACCCCCGCGGACCAGCAGTTTAAAGAAGCAGCGGTGCTTCCATTTTACAGGCCATGTGATGCCATGTTCATCAGCCACATGGCCTGTTCGCACCTGGTTTCCATGCAAGTGAATGGGGCTGAGCTGCGATCCCAAGCACAGCCACTATACAATGTACAGCTTTGTGCTTGCTATGTAGGAAAGAGGTTGCAGAACTCACCCGAACACTACAGCCTCTTCACACAGATGATCGGTGGGGGTCCAGACAATCTTCAACTGATAACTTACCCTAAGAGAGTCATCAAATACTAAGCCTGTAACACCCCTTAAATGTATAAAGCTGTGTTACCTTCTCATGCATCTTGAAGAAGACATCAAGCTGCTTTGCTTCGTACTTCTTATCAAATGTGTAATAGCAGTTCTCCCAGTCCGCCATCACTCCCCAGCGGATGAAGGAAGACTTCTGCTTCTCAATGGCCTTTTCTGCAAACGCTCTAGCTGTATAGGAGCAGAGGAGGATCTTAAAGATAGGGTCAATACAATGACTACTGGAAAGCTGCGCAGTCACATAAGTACTGGCTGGCTAATAAAAAGCATGACACGACAAGCACTGACACTTCTTCTATGCTGTCCGGGAAGAAATCCTAACATTGCACAGGACATCTGTACACCCAGCAAGGTTATTTCACAGCAGACTACAAGTCTTCAGCTAGGATTTTAGTAGTGCGATGTCATATCAAATCTCAGGCCCATTGAGTAGAGTGGGGTTGGTCACATGACCAAGAGTTGGAGTGGCAGCAGGGGAGTCAGCGGAATGAGATTTCCGGTCTCCCCAGGCGTCCTCCACAAAGGGCTCTGGGAATTGGAGTGTATATTAGTAATAAAGCTTAAAGGGGTTGTGCTCTCATTGCACTTATTCCCTATCTACAGGACAGGGGATAAGTGTCCGATCCTTGTGAATCGAAGGCCAGTGCATGAGCGCCTTGCTGCTACAGGGCTGCTGGGACATTAATCTCTGGTAGCAGCCGCAGCCCCATAGAAGTGAATAGGTGCTTTAGGGGGACTTTCAATCCCCCGATCTCCTGACTGCTGGGGGACCTGGTGGTCAGACCTCCATCGATCGGGCACAGAACTTGCAGGACCTGATTTGTCAGACTTACTTATAGACAGTCGTGACGTGGGCAGAGTCTGAACATGTCATTCACAGTTACAGAGGCGGCAATTCTAAAGAACAGTCACAGCAGTCTCTGGGCAAATCAGGCCCCGCCCCCAGCGCACTTGCCAGGCTGTTTTGCATATCCATAAGAAGAGGATTATCTCTGCATTGCTTCATCGGTTTGTGGCTCCTATTAATGTCCCCTACATGGCACTACTATTGGTTTGGGAGAAGTTTGGGACCTGGCAGACTCCATTAAAAATCTCTGTTCTTTGTGGGCTTAGGAGTTCAGCGGGCATTCCTACTCAGTGACTGACAGCCCTCCAATGCGTGTATGCAGTCACCGCCTACTGGACTCTTAAATGCAACATAACATATATATCAATCTGCTCGGCTCCTCCTGCTCTATAACATGGAGGAGGCACTACATGTACAACATGACAAGTTCAGCAGCTATTTCAGGCCAATATTTCTTAGTTGCATTCCAAGATCCAAGACTTATTAATGTTATGGTTTATGCAATTGTGTGAGGGCTTGGTTTTTATAGTTTGCATTTTTTAGGTATTCTAATAGGGGCCTTATAGGTAACATTATCAGTGTCTCCTAGGCAGGCACAGATGGAAGAGGTAGGGGGTTTCATTAGGCCCCTGGCTGCCATGGAAACCCATTGACACCCTGCAAGTGCGTGGCAGCGTACTAATGGGATGACACAGGCCGGGATGTGGAGTCTAAAAAAAAAAGATACCAACTCTGCCTGCGGCTTCAAAATGATAAGATTAATTATATTGTTATTGATAGTGTATAATGAATTAGATGTATAGTTTGTTACATATTTCCTTTTATAGGAATCAATCATTAGATTTTTTTTTTTGTAAAACAGAGGATCTTTACTGTTTCTGCCTGACCATGGCTGTCAACATTTATGAAGGAGTCAGAGTCGGGCTCTGAAAAATTAGAAGAGTCAGAGTCAGTGATTTGGCCCTACCGACTCCACAGCCCTGAGCACTGGGTGTCCCCTGCCTCTGCCTAATCGGTTAGAAACTGAGGCCTGTGGGTTTGGTTAGCTACATCATTCACTACAACCACCCGTAAAATGTGCTGCTATGTGTAAACAATGCAAGAACTGCGGCCCCTACATTATACTGGCTGACAGTGGCCCCAGAGCATGGACCCCACCTGTCAGACAATGATCGTCTACCCAGAGGAAAGGTCATTGCTGCTTAAGATATGGAAAACTCCTTTAGGTCAATAAAATAAATCTAATGATAATGTTGTACCCCTGTCATTCTCCATACCTCTGCTTCTTATCTCCATTGGTGAGAGACTGTCAGATTTGTCTTCTATCTCTGCCAGGGCCCGTAGTTCTATAGGCAGCCCGTGGCAGTCCCACCCTGGTATGTAGCTCACTTTGTAGCCCCTCATGACGTGGAAACGATTTGTGATGTCCTTCAGAATCTGAAAAATATGGTAGTATAAGAGATGTGATCAAGACTGAGAAAAACAGAACATGGTCAATAGAACATGGCAGATACAAAGCATCACATTACAGGGTATAGTAAGAAAGCACCAGAGACAGCAGATAAAGTGCAGGATAATATTCCCTGGTACGTCATCACTGGGGGGGACACCATGTGCATTGCCCCTCCCCTCTGCTGTGAGTGACAGCTGCAGCACCCAATCAGGAGACCACTAGATCTATCAGAGGAGAGGGGTGGGGAGAATTCAGTGCAAAGAGCCCTGGGCAATGTACATGAAGGGGGTCCAGGTCCTGGATACTAGGGACGACTAAAATATGGGTCCTCAATCTGCATGACCTGTACCCTAGGTATTATACTGCTCCTGTTCTCTATACAGCGCTGCCAGCAGATTTCCTTAAAGGGATTATGTCATGAAACCTATTTATCCTCTAGCCATAGGATAAAGGATAAATTGCTGATTGGTGGGATCCAGTCGCTGAGACCCCCACCAATCCTCAGATTGAGAAGTGTTTTATGTCCATTCTGAATGTAGTGTTGGATGCTGACACCACCCCACCTCTCCTCTTCCCCGCTGATGCTTTACTTTCACTGGGAGTGTCGGAGATAACTGAAGTACAGAGCTCTGAAATGAAATGAATGGAGAGGGGCTGCGTCTAGGGCAGTGATGGCAAACCGGTGACACGTGTGTCATAGGTGACATGCCAAGACATTTTGGGTGACACACATCGGCAGCTACTTATTGTGTTGTAATAAGCAGCTGCCGATACTTTTTACTCACCTGTTCACGATCCTGTCCTGACTGCCTTCTGCTGCCTTCTCTGACGTCATGACCCTGAAGAATGCCAGGACGCTACGTACAGCGTCCCGGCCTTCTTCAGCGTCGTCAATAGCGCACCCTGGAGGCGGCAGCAGAGGGCAGCCAGGACAGGAGCGTGAACAGGTGAGTAAAACGTATCGGCCACTACTCTGTGTGGGAGTGGGGGGTATAACAGGGGGTCATATAATATGGGTGGATTTTAAAAAAGGGGGTCATATACTGTGTGGGGGGGTATAAAAGGTGTCATAAACTGTGGGGGGGCCATAAATAGGAGGATCATATGCTGTGTGTGGGGGGGGGGGGGGGGTAAAAAAGGGGTCATACACCGTGTGATGGGCCAGGAAAAGGGAGTCATATACTGTGTGATGGGCCAGGAAAAGGGAGTCATATACTGTGTGATGGGCCAGAAATACATATAATACAAATACATATATCAAAAATATATATATTTTTTTTTTACTAGAGCTACAAATATCACAAAATTATGAATATTTCTGGATGAGACATGCCACCTGAGTTAAGCTAGGTTTTTTTTTTTATGAATTTTGACACACCGAGCTTAAAAGGTTATCCATCACTGCTCTAGGGGATAACTTCATAACTTAGTACAACCCCTTTAAGTAATATGGCACAGCTTATCTCTATGTAACGTATATGATGAATAGGTCAAAAACCAATCTGACAGGTCCCGTACACAGATGTCAGGACAGACCCGATCACACACAGACAGTGAAGCTCTTACTTTATTTAGTGCATGTCCAACATGGGGGTCGCCGTTAGCATAGGGGGGGGCCGTCATGGAGACTGAATTCCTTCTTTGTTTTTCTTGCTTTTTGCCAGTTATAAAGCTCCAGGAAGTTTGTCTCCTGTGATAAAGATACATGAAAAACAATGTTAAGACACAAGGCGGCCCATACACAACACGCTGCTCACGAGACCCCCTGTTATGAAGCCGCTGGCACTGCTCCACTTACTACGTAGGTTTTGATCTGCCCAATCAACCTAATGAAGCCTGAGATCCTCCGTCCCTATGTCCGCTGACTTCCCCCCGAACTATCGCTGTACCCCTCAGCTACTTTCCAACTTATGTGCACCCTAAGCTCGCCCATCCCAGGATCTTCTTAGACCCCACTGTCAAAGTGCTCCTTGAGATCACACCTGTCCCAATGCCGCCAAAGGTACGTCCCATACCTATTCCCCCTAAGATCCCCCCAAACCCAAAGTACCTGCCTCAATACCTCCTGACCTAGCCCTTGAGATCCGCCGCATCCCGGTGCCCCTCAGCTCAATTCATGTGCGCCCTAAGTTCTCCTACTCATTGCCCCTAGGACCCCCACTCTTATCCCCATGCCCCTCCTTCTGTTACAAGCTCCAATATCCCCTGTACCATCCCTGTGCCCCCCTGGCCTTGTGCATGCCCTCACTGCAGCACCCGGGCAATGTTTGCCCCTTGCACCCCTGCCCTCACCCTTCTGCTCACTGTTTGCCCCCTACCCACACCCCTTCTAATCTGCCCCTTTTCTCAGTTTGCCCCCTGTCCTCACCACTTCTATTCTGCCCCCTGCCTGCAGTATGTTGCCCCTTTGCTCACAGTTTGCCCCCTCCTCACCCCTTTGCTCAGTTTGCCCCCTCCTCAGTTTGCCCCTCTCCTCACCCCTTTGCTCAGTTTGCCCCCTCCTCACCCCTTTGCTCACAGTTTGCCCCTCCTCACCCCTTTGCTCACAGTTTGCCCCCTCCTCACCCCTTTGCTCACATTTTGCCCCTCCTCACCCCTTTGCTCACAGTTTGCCCCCTCCTCACCCCTTTGCTCAGTTTGCCCCCCTCCTCACCCCTTTGCTCACAGTTTGCCCCTCCTCACCCCTTTGCTCACAGTTTGCCCCCTCCTCACCCCTTTGCTCAGTTTGCCCCCTCCTCACCCCTTTGCTCAGTTTGCCCCCTCCTCACCCCTTTGCTCAGTTTGCCCCCTCCTCACCCCTTTGCTCACAGTTTGCCCCCTCCTCACCCCTTTGCTCACAGTTTGCCCCTCCTCACCCCTTTGCTCACAGTTTGCCCCCTCCTCACCCCTTTGCTCACATTTTGCCCCTCCTCACCCCTTTGCTCACAGTTTGCCCCCTCCTCACCCCTTTGCTCAGTTTGCCCCCTCCTCACCCCTTTGCTCACAGTTTGCCCCTCCTCACCCCTTTGCTCACAGTTTGCCCCCTCCTCACCCCTTTGCTCAGTTTGCCCCCTCCTCACCCCTTTGCTCAGTTTGCCCCCTCCTCACCCCTTTGCTCAGTTTGCCCCCTCCTCACCCCTTTGCTCACAGTTTGCCCCCTCCTCACCCCTTTGCTCAGTTTGCCCCCTCCTCAGTTTGCCCCTCTCCTCACCCCTTTGCTCAGTTTGCCCCCTCCTCACCCCTTTGCTCACAGTTTGCCCCTCCTCACCCCTTTGCTCACAGTTTGCCCCCTCCTCACCCCTTTGCTCACATTTTGCCCCTCCTCACCCCTTTGCTCACAGTTTGCCCCCTCCTCACCCCTTTGCTCAGTTTGCCCCCTCCTCACCCCTTTGCTCACAGTTTGCCCCTCCTCACCCCTTTGCTCACAGTTTGCCCCCTCCTCACCCCTTTGCTCAGTTTGCCCCCTCCTCACCCCTTTGCTCAGTTTGCCCCGCCCTCACCCCTTTGCTCAGTTTGCCCCCTCCTCACCCCTTTGCTCACAGTTTGCCCCTCCTCACCCCTTTGCTCACAGTTTGCCCTCTCCTCACCCCTTTGCTCACAGTTTGCCCCCTGCCCTCACCCTTTTGCTCACAGTTTGCCCCTCCTCACCCCCCTCCATTCTGCCCTCTCCTCACCCCTTTGCTCACAGTTTGCCCCTCCTCACCCCCTCCATTCTGCCCCCTCCTGACCTCCTGCAGGCGCAGTTCGGTGCTGACGGTGTCCTCGGGGCTCCGGCGTATGGGGAAGTCAGTGGCCGGGAGCAGCACGGTGTCCCGGTACTTGTTGTTCTGGCCGGGGCTCTCATTGCTGCTGCTCAGCCCGGAGGCGGCTCTCCCCCTCCACAGATACCGGGCACCGGGCAGCCGGCGGCGTAGAGCGGTCAACATGATCCTGACAGAAACTACGGCGAGCGGAGCGGTGACAGGGACGGCGGCCGCCGAGGACCAAAAACCTCCAGAGCGCGTTCTCCCTGCACCGCCTGAGCCGTGACATTGAGGAGTCATCCGGGGAGAGCCTCAGGTGTCCGATCTATATCTATTTTATGTTGTATCATTGCCCTGTGTATGGGAATGCATTTATGGCTTGTAATGACCTATAGCGGCAAATTGTACAGGAAAAGTCGCATGCGATATGTGATATTGCAGGTGTAGCCCTATTTGGGGGGGGGGGGGGGGTATGGAGTATTATCCCTCCCGCAACAGACTCTGGCGCTGACCTGTGTGTATAATGGGACCTGAAGCCTTCGCTGAAGGGAAGAGTGGGAACATATATGAAATATATCAGTGCCTCCACCCAGGATAGAGCCTCTGTATTACAGGGAGGATCTCTTCCTGGGACTTACCCATGAAATACAGTTAGTAGCCTTAACAAGGATCACTGTACTAATCTCACAGTCTGAAGAATACATACAGATACCACATAAGGTTATAACAGTAGCTTTATAAGAATCAACAGGGTAATAATACATACATAAAATATACTCAGAACACAGCAATACTACAACAGCCAGCAAGTCCTCAACCGTCTTAGGTTATATACCCGGGTATATATATAGATATATAGCAAGAGTCCAGTGCACAATACCTCCAGGCAACAGAAGAGATGCAGGGGCCCCTGTGGATGACTGTGGATCCTCGGATTCTTCCAGGAGATGACAGACAGCCGATCAGGAGATGATGATGATGATGGTGAGATTCTTCACAGGCAGCAAACAGGGCGACGGTGATGGCAGTAGATGCAGGCCTGACTACCCTAACACTGAGTCCTTAACCTGCCAGCTAAACTACTAGTGCCACCGGGCCTCTAACTAGCTAGTTGGCCTTCGGAAGCCTAACCTATCACTGCCCTGAACTATATATATATTGATCCCTAACTACGGTTACTAGCTAGGTCCTGTGAGTATATAGGGGGTAACACATACCTAACTATATACTGTGAAGTAAAGAGGAACAAGTGGCTCTTAGACTCCCCCAGACATAACATGTCTGTCTCAGCAGCTCTGCTCACATCTCTCCCCCCAGCAGCTCTGCCTCACATGTGTCTGACTCACTGTATTTACAAAACAAAACTTGCACTGAATGCCTGGGGTCGCTGAAGCCAAACTGCAGGGGCAAAGAAGCCAGATACATTATATACTAGTAGAAATGGCAGTTCCCTACACAGGTTTATGACTTCTTGCGTGCTAAACTGACGTTCATGGTGACACATTACCATATGATGTTCTAGGCTTGACGCACGATTAAAAATCGCATTAAAATCGTGCAACTTTAATGTGTTACGACATGTGTGACGTGCGTGCGCCTGCCATTGCTTGTTTGTTTTTTTAATATACTTTAGATATACAAATGACCTGTCTAAACCTACACAAATCTATAAAATAATAATCTGCAAAATTACAGAAAAGACTGTAAAATCAGCAGTTGTAGTCACTACCACGTGCGACACAATGGCCGTCTATGGGAGCGGTGTCACACGGGGCATAAAGTCGCACCAGGTAGGATTTTTGTGTGGCTGTCGCCTCGTGGTCGCAGCGTGTCACATGCCACACCATAGAAATGAATGGATTTTATGTCACACGTTCCGGTGTAGCCCTAGCCTTAGTAGGGTGCGAGTTTTATACAGTTTCGACCTCCTGCACACGACCATAACACGGCAGAATTTTTCGAACCGTATAGCGGCTGCAAATTCCATCCCAGCCATGTGTCACATGACCCAAAATGACACGATGCTGTAAGTTCAGACCCGAGGTCAGAACAGGATTTATGGCTGTGAGATGGTGTGGAAAATCTAGTCGCAATATGGCTTGCAACACCCATTAGACACTAGTAGGATACAGAGAGCTTTATATCAATTAATAGACACAGCTCCACTGATTCTGGCACAGTTAGAATTTTATCTCTCACCCCACCATACCAGAGCATCAGTGCAGGTAGTTTTGGTGCCTGATATACTATTTAGGCTCTGTACTGTCAGGTGGGCGGTGTCAGGCAGGAGCAGGCAAGGGGTGTGACTCTGAGCTATGACACTGACTCTGATTGGAGCTCTGAATCACCCCCCCCCCCCCTGACACCGCCCACCTGAAAATACAGAGCTTAACTTCTTAGCGCTTTTTTCTGTGGTTAGAGGATAAGTGTTATTATTAGAAAAGCCCCTTTAAGGCCCAGGCCCCACGTTGCAGAAATGCAGTGTTTTTTTGTAGCAGATTTTGCTGCGTTTTTTTGAGTCAAAGTCAGGAGTGGCTTGAAAAAGAACTTTGAAAAGACTTTGGCTCAAAAAATCACAGCAAAATTTGCAAAAAAATACACTGCAACGTGGGGCCTCAGCCTAAGAGTAGGAGTACATGGCGATGTCTATTGTGCAACCTGAGTGCGCAACGTATTGCCGCGTTCATGACAGTGAATGAAAGTGAATGTGTCAACATGATGATGGTAACAAAAATCCATCATGTCTGGAATTTTTGCAATCATCTTGTCGCAATCTCGGCCGTGTGCAACAACATTGACTTTCTTGATACTCCACAATCACGTGATGGGAGTCACGGCGAAAGTTGCCTCGTAGCCCTAAGATGTTGTCTCGCTATTACATATTAATATACATTACATCACATTGCCCCCACACAGGTTGCCCCCACTACCCTACCCTAATGTTCACAGTGATGCACCCTTTGCTTCTTTATCTCTGTCAGAATAGGCAGGCTTGCCATTCAGGAGTCTGGGAAAGCTGGGTGATCATATCAATGTCACTATGAAATAGGATTCTTTATAACTTGCCAGAAGAGGACAACTGAAGGATTTACGCATGATATCTACAGATGTAGCAGAATTAACCTGAACTTAATAACCTAATCATTTATATATATATCCTGTGAATTATGTGATAATAACTTTTTTGTCCATTATATGATTCTTATGTCAGGACAATCATTGTGCAAAGTCAGAGAAGATCGATAGGATCGATGTAACAGATAAACGAGGCAGCAAATCTGATGTCTCTAGGACCCAGGAGGAACCCGCCTGACATAGGAAGTACATTATACTGTGTGAGCAATGCTCTGCAGACCTCTGCACTTACTGACAGTCAATGCTGTGTGTAGCGTCCGCCGTGCAGGTAGGTGGCCTCCTATGGGTGTATGGGACAAAGTCAAATGTGTACAAGTGTCTGATGTGTCTTATATTGTTACAGATTTTGCTCTTTTTGTATCATAGACTGGATACGTTAAAAAGAGGAATCCGCTTTTAGGCTGGAATCACACTTGCAGTTTTTGATGTAGTATTTTGAGCCAAAGGCAGCAGTGGAGACATAGAAGTAATTCCTTTCTAGTTTCCATTACTTTTAATTCCACTTGTGGTTTTGGGTTAAAAACTGCACCAAAAACTGAATGTGTGATTCCAGCCCTAGAAAGAGTCAGTAGGTGACATCAGAGGTGGTCTATGAGCTCGGACCACCAGCGATCCCTGGTAAAAGGTGACTCTGGTTATCAGGGTCTCGGGCACAGATCTGTAAATCTATGGGCCAGGTGTGAGAAGACGCCATAGAAGTCAATGCACTTTCTGATTCTGGTTACTGTACTCTCTGTACATTGCCACAGCCCCTTCTTATTTGGGGGGTCTTGGTTCAAGGAACCCACCTTTAGAACCCCCATTTTTTCCAAAGTGGGTGTCACTGCTGACCCCGGTCCTATCTGGTGGAGGTGATGCCACATCTAGACACAGAATGAATGGAATGGTGGCCACATGTGTGTAGTTGTCCGGAAGTCAGCGGTAAGTACAAGTCCAAGACTTACTGTTCCTTGGACTCCCATGCCATACTAAGCTAGTACTTACCGCTATGGTGGGTAGAACCTGTAGGGGCAGTTAGGGGATGCTATAGTGTGTGTGGGACCTGGGGGGCACTATACAATGTGGGGGGCACTTAGGGGATACTATAGTGTGTGGGAACTGGGGGGCACTATACAATGTGGGGGGCACTTAGGGGATACTATAGTGTGTGGTACCTGGGGGGCACTAAATAATGTGGGGGGCACTTAGGGGATATTATAGTGTGTGGGACCTGGGGGGCGCTTAGGGGATACTATAGTGTGTGGGACCTAGGGGGCACTATACAATGTGGGGGGCACTTAGGGTGTACTATAGTGTGTGGGACCTAGGGGGCACTATACAATGTGGGGGGCACTTAAGGTATACTATAGTGTGTTGGACCTGGGGGGCACTATACAATGTGGGGGGCACTTAGGGGATACTATAATGTGTGGACCTGGGGGACACTAAATAATGTGGGGGGGCATTTAGGGGATACTATAGTGTGTGGGACCTAGGGGGCACTATACAATGTGGGGGGCACTTAGAGTATACTATAGTGTGTGGGACCTGGGGGGTACTAAATAATGTGGGGGGCACTTAGGGGATACTATAGTGTGTGGACCTGGGGGGCACTATACAATGTGGGGGACACTTAGGGTGTACTATAGTGTGTGGGACCTAGGGGGCACTATACAATGTGGGGGGCACTTCGGGGATACTATAGTATGTGGACCTGGGGGGCACTTAGGGTGTGCTATAGTGTGTGGGACCTAGGGGGCAATATACAATGTGGGGGGCACTTAGGGGATACTATAGTGTGTGGGGTCATTTTCCCCCATGAACTCCCCTTAGTAAAATCCTGTGTACACCCCTGTTATGGATTTCTATAGGTCCCATCTTACAGATTAGTTCCAGCTATAATATGGGCTTATACTTGAGACTTGGGCTGTGTTCACATTCAGTTTTTGCGTGTGTGTATGTGTTGAGTGTGATTTGGTAGTCAGTTGTCAGTATACCAGCACCTGCTCCTGGCATTACACATATCCAGTTTCTTAGGACATTTTCCTGCTATTGATTTCCTTTTTGTACAACCCATGACTCAGGTTTTCTTATAAGGTGGAGTAAAGGTGATGGCAAACAATGCGACCTGCAGATTACAGTCCATGGCTGCCAATGGCCTTCAGGTCACTGTCGTTTACGGCTAGGTTCACACAGGGAGAGCTGGGGGATAGTGATGTGGATAAAAAATGTTATGTTGCCCCCGGTTGGATTTGCACTCAGAGTTTCTTGGGTCCACTAAGGCTAGGTCAGAGGCTGCGACTATATACACAGGATATGTTGCTCTTGTCTTGGGATGGAAACAGTGAAAAATGTGCAAGAAACCCTAGCGGCCATTACAGCTCCCTCAATGCCAATTGAGTGCACCAGTTTGCTCTTCGCAGCCAGCTACTGCCCCTGTTTGCCACTCCCTACCTCCATGCGTCCTAACTGCTATTCCCAGCCAGTGAGTGCCTCCCCAGCCTCCGTGCTCCTCCTCAGTCCTGTCCAAGGAGTCCCCCATAAGGAGTCTCAGTCAGACAGTACCCTTATAAGTAGTATTAGAGAGTCCCCACCATGAGTAGTCTTACCTATATAGCACTTCTAGGGTCATTTGAGTTCAAGGATTCCACCATGACTTGTCTTATCTAGACCTTGCTCTCCTGTCCCCAGGACACCTTCTTACCTGCACCTTTGCCACTGGTGTTGACTTGCAGTCCCTGTACTATACTTGAGCAGCTTGATGGCCGGGTCTGTACACTATCGTTGGTAGATTTTTGCACTATTATGGTCGCTAATACTTTTCTCTCTTGTTTATCCCCTGCCAGCCTTCACAATGTCTTCATCTCCAATTTTGTTAGCGAGGTTGGTGGCCACGGCGTATTCTGTGGCCGATAAAGCGGCGGCAGTCGTCAGAAATGTCATGAGCGGCGGAGACCTGGGCATAGTCGAAAAGGTAAATGTATTACAGGTATCCTTGTGGTTATGGACCGAGGGTCTACGAGGACACAACTGATGATCTAATATGTCTGTGTTCCAGACTGGAGCCAATGACCTGCAGACAGCAGCCGATCGCCTGGCACAGCAGAGTATCTGCGCCTCTCTGGCAAGGAAGTTCCCCAAGTTAACCATCATAGGCGAGGAGGTGAGGTCACTTGCTGGACATGAGACTCTTTCCATAATGCTTGTACATTTCAATATGGAGGTTTACTTGTCTGTCGAATTGTATGGGGGGAACCTACAGATATGTGGATTTGTAACTGGGTTATCAAAAAATGGAGTGTGGCTATAACCGGTATCCTGGCCTTATCTCTTGACCATGGCATACAGGCTTAGTAGGGATATCCTGCAAAGTGTTCTCTGGCCATATCTGTCAGCACGTATTAGGGAGGAGAGCCGTGCTTCTAGCCCTACCTATTGGAAGATGGATGCCCTGTAAGTCACGGTCTGACCCTTTAACAGCCCTTGCAAAATGACTAGGATGTAAGTCAAACCAGACACAGAGACAGACAGACGAGGGTCCGATGAAGGGCTCCAGGGCTGTCTCTTAGTATTGACATTTGTTAAGCTAAAGTCACACATGGGAAATATTTTTGTGGATGTTGTCTCAGATTTGACAGATTTTACATTGCATTGTAAAGGATGAAATCCACAGCAAAAAAAACACAATATAATGAGCATGGCTTGTAAGTTAGTGGCATACTTACAATTGTGCCATGTCTGAACGTGGCCTTAGACTCTGTTCACACTGCCATCCAGGGATCCATTGTAGTCTAAATGATGACTTCTATCACTTTTGGTGGCAATAGTAAGGTAGCATGCAGCACTATTCTTGCCCTCAAAACCCCAAAAACCACAATGGTACCCATTTGGACAAGTATAGGACAATAGATTCCTTTGAAATTGGTTGAATTCACAGATATACATTACAGTGTGTGTATTTATAATGTGTGTGTGTGTGTGTGTATATATTAGTAATGTGTGTGTACATATTTGTATAATCTTTTGCGTTTCTTCTGCTGTGCAGGATTTACCCTCTGAAGAAGTATCGGAGGACCTGATCGAGAAGGGACAGTCAGAAGAAATACTGAAGATCGAGTTTCCTTCGCAATACAGCAACATCAAAGAAGAAGAGGTACTCCGCTATGACCATCTCCTCCGCCATTGTTGTATATATCCGGTCCCCATACTTTACAGGGTGGTCAGCATCTGTACTGCAGCTCAGCTCTCAATGGGGCATATTTATAGAGACTGATTTATTGACCCCCAGTCTTCATAACCCCAGCACTGGCAGCACAGCCGCCTCATTTATGGGAAGGCCTACGTCTCTTCATAAATGTGGCGACTCATCCACCCAGCCAAGCGCCTGTTCAGAAATCCATGGCAGCTTGTATCTGGCGAAGATTTCAGTGATAATTTTTGCCAGTAAACTGGTGTAAATTATCTTAAAGGTAGTGCAACTCCCTGGTCACCTTTGCTTTCCACGGTTTGCGACTTTTTCAGATATTTGGCGTATATCAAATAGTAAATTGACTTGACTGGGAGCAGAGCTGCAAGTACGGTGCCGGCAAACATATACAGTAGGACATGGTGCCATCTGCTTCCAACTCGCAGTATATAGTACGAGCGATGAAAGTGGCCCCAAACAGCTGATCCGTCCGGAGGCTGCTTATTGGCCCCAAAGGATAGGCCATAAATAAAATTCCCAGACAACCCCTTTAATAAATTCCCCCATTGAGTTTGTCTGACTCTCAGCTAACATGTATGGCCACCTTTATACCTTTACTGCCATGAGCCAAACCTACCTGAAAATTCAATATTCATTGATCTGATTTTATAACCATAGTAATAATAGCGGGTCATTACTTATAGATCCCATTTTCCTTGAGTACATTGCCTGACAGGGATAAATATCACATGACGCCAATTTATATGGACAAACCCATGTCCTGTCATATACTGCAGATAAAACGTGATAAGAAATACAAAGAAATCTGCATGCACATCGATCTTATTGTAATGGTGCAGAACTTACTGACCTGTAACACGTCATGGTGATAGTCAATGTGCGCTTTCTTATCAAACTAAATCCAGTATTCTGTTCTGCAGAGCTCCAAATCCCCGGAATAAATGTGGAGTTAAAGGGGTTTTCTGGGATTAAAAAAGGCCTAACAGGAAGTTGATAGAACTTCAATTTACAAAACAAACAAACAAAAAAAAGACGGGAAACTTAACTACAAAAGCGCCCCCTTCAGCTGCTCTTCCCCTACAGTGATGACATCACGTACATCACATGACCACTGCTGAGGCCTGGTGATCACAAGCATAGATGGCAGGTCCTCATTGCAGGGAAGTAAACAAAGACCAGAGGGACCCCTGGAATGCCGAATTAGTGTGGGGGTGTGGGATTGAACAGATGAGCATTTGTGGGGTGTTATTAAAAGGGCTTTAGTGGTGTGTAACCTGTCAGCGCTGCAGATTACTGCCCGTAACTGCTGCTGAGGTCTGCCCCCTACAGGAGGAAAGGCAGCTTCAGGAGTATAGCGCTTCTGGGTGGACTATGACGTAGCGGGCATGCGCAGTGCTTTTGTCAAACCCGGAGAGACATGAACAAGCTTACCATACCAATAATACAAGATATACAGGACAATCCTCTGCTCCCTCTAGTGGTGACTGCACTCCAACAAAATTGTGTCATTTAAAGTGTACTTCCTATTATAAAACCACTTTCCATAAATGAATAGTACAGGTGAATATAGGAAACTTTGTGATATATCTTACTATAGAAAAGTGTTTCTCTAGTTCTAGGGCTGCTCTCCTCCTTCCCTTCACTCCATTCATGTTCTCTAATAGCGCCCTTATACGTATCCAGCCTCACACACAGAAGTCTATGGAGCGGAGAGGAAGAGGCTGCTGCTCACTAGTACTATAGATTCTATAAATATCTATAGATAACACCACCGAGCCATCATTACACCCACTACCATGACTGTGCTGTAAAGCAGATCACTAAATGCTGTTACCAGAGCAGAGGAGAATCTCAGGCAAGATGGCCGCCCCCATAATCATTGTATGGGAAATAGAATTAAAAAAAATCTACAATCAGAAAATAAAAACAGATAAGAAAAAAGCGATAGATTTTACTATCTGGATTTAATAAAGAAATAAAAAATGGCTGCACCTTCCTTTCAGAGGTTGCACCTTAGGATGAGACCATGTAATATATTTGTAGCCCGTCCTGATGAGAATCCAGCTCGTGGCCCTACTACATCACCCTCCTGGTGCCGGCACTTACAATGATGTCCATATCTTATGATGACGTCTCCAGTACACTTGGATGTATATAGTGAATGTATTGCACATATCTCTTTTTCCCTCCTCAGTTGGTGGTCTGGGTGGACCCTCTGGATGGCACTAAGGAATATACTGAAGGTTGGTTCCTCCTTCACAGCACTTTTCTGGATATGAAGCTGAATCATTGTGTAATGTTATGTGTACATCTGTCGTGTCGTATTTACTTTGTATATTACTTCCTCACATGTGCAATACTGTGAATCACGAAGCGACCGCGAGACTACAGGACCAGCGAGACTTCGGCATCTCTACCTGGTCCTGTTGCTCTGCATAGCACAGGCAAGGTGGCCAATCAGAACGCAGTGGGTGGGAGCAGTCAGGAGCACTGGGGACACCCTCAGTGCTCCAGATTGCTAATTTGCATAATCGGATTTATAACGTTATCTCTGCCTAGGAGGCCTGGATTGGGAACTGAGAACAGTCACTGCATTCAGGGGACCATAATGTATCTAACAGTATGGGCTCATCCTTGCTGACAGACTCCCTTAAAGCTCACTTTAAGCTAGACTGGTTACAATTGTCACAAACTCCCAGCTGTGAGAAGTATTAACTCTGTACATTATATCTGAATAAAATATTTCTATTCACTGACAGCAAGTAGAAATTTTGAAAGTGATACAATACATTGTTATTCAGTGATCGCAGTGTATAAATGATGATACCAATGCATATATATGTAATATACACTCAAGACTACAATATATCTTCAAGGGGAAAGCACATCCTCCCCCCATGCTGGGATCCCAGTGATTACCTGGCAGTGAGTGTACAGTCTCTCTGCAGCGCCACTACAGGGAAAATGAAGCATTACACTGTGTCATTTTACCTCAATGGGTTGTCTTTGTAATGCAGGACAGGTCCTCCAGAGCAAGAGACCCCTACCCCTCTATTTCCTTAGAATTCCCTAATACGGTGTATGGATTTTCTAAACTGGATGACCCCCCTATCAGTCAGTGCCATTGACGTCATGAACCTTATGTCTTCAGGTCTCCTGGATCATGTCACTGTCCTTATTGGGATTGCCTATGAAGGAAAAGCGATTGCCGGAGTGATAAACCAGCCCTACTATAACTACCAGGTAACTTGGAATATGTCATAATCCAGCGTCATCAGTTGAATGTGAATAGGGCCATATGGAGCGGGATCCGAAGCGACATTCAGGTTTCCCCGCCCCCTCCCTTTTTCCCTGATTTCACAGGTAATTAATTACCTGTTCTATGGGGTCTGGCTGACTATAGTAAAACGAGCCCCCATAGCATTGGAAATTACTTGTGAGATTGGTGAAGGAGGGAGGGGATGGAGCGATCCGGGAGGCTGAACGCCGCTTTGGGTCACATGTAGTGTAGTGGTCGGAATCCCCAGGACCATCATCTGCAATAACCCAGGACAGGTAAGTAAATTTCCATTCCCTAGACGACCCCTTTAACTATTTTCCAGGCCCAATGGTTGGGGCACAAGTAGTAAGTGCTGGGCTATATACCAAACTTGTGATCAGCCGCCATGACAGACCCTTCTTTAACCATCCAGGTTAATAAAATTTATAGCCTATCCTTAATGGGCTTTTCCCATCTGTGCAGGTTATGTGGATAGGGGATAACTTGCAAGTCGACATCCAGTCGCTCAGGCCCCCACCTATCAGGAGAATGGGGGCTATAAGCGGTGTGTCTGGACTGTGTAATATACAGTGTACAGAGCCAGAAGCAGATAGTTCTGTGCCCTGTATAGTGGCTGGGCACTGGTACTGCAGCTCTGCTCCCACTGTCACCTGCTGGGAGTTGTAGTTTCAGAAGTTGCCGACTACTAGACAAAGTACTTGTGAACCACCATAATTAGTGAATATGAGCTAATAAATGAAATGTGTTATGTGGCAGCGATGACTACTACCACTGTGGAAGCGGGATGACTACTACCTGCACCATTACATGGGCCCCGGCATATGAACACACCCGGCAGCTCCTGTGGCCCTGTCCATCATGGTGACTTATCAGCCTTGTGCACAGGGAAGGTTCGGCAGATCCTCTTCTCAGATGTGGTGTTTCCCTGTTATCTGAAGGCCATTTATACAGGGAGAGTAGGATAAGTGGCCGTCAGTCACCGCTTATTGTGTAGATCCTAGTAACATTATCAGGATCCTCTGAGGACACACATGACATTTCTGTCCAAACAGGAGGGGTTTCCTTTCCATATATCTTACCAACATTAGGGAGAAACCTGGGAACAAAACGTTTTTTTGCCTTATGCCCCACCCATTTGTAAAGGATACACCTCAGCCCATGATATTTGACGTATAGAACATATAAAAGGGTGTAAAGAACATTCAACAGAACCCCTAAATATAGATATACAACTCACAGGCTACCTTATCCAAACCTCCGACCAGACCCCAGCACTTTATGTAGACCCAAAATCAGACCCCTCCATATACAGGCCCAAGACCAGGCACCTGTATATTCAGACCTGTTTGTGCAGACCCCAGACCAGATCCCCTATATTTAGACTGAGCCTTTATGTAGATCTCAGATCAGACCATCTAGATATACGGATGCACAGACCAGCTCTTATGCGGACCCCCACCAGACCAGCTTTATGTGCTGACCCAAAAATCAGAACGTCCTTGCATATAGGCCCATATATACAAATCCCAGACCAGACCCACCTATATACAGACTCTCTAAACCACATCCCCTGTGTACAAACCCCAAACTAGACCCTCTTGTACACAGACTCCAAACTTCACCCCTGTATTCAAACCTCAGACCCACCTGTATACAGACTACAAACAACACCTCCTGTATACAAACCCCAGACCAGATCCTCCTATATACAGACTCCAAACCACACCTCCTCTTATAAAAACCTCGGACTAGACCCATCTGTATACAGACTCCAAACCTTACCCCTTGTATACAGTCACCAGACTGCCCTGTATTCAGACCAGACATACAACTTCTTAGCTCTCCCCATTTCTGCAGACCTCTTCACCCCTGGGCACCGCTGCAGACCATATCCCGATGGCTGTCTCCCTGTGCACCGGTTAGTATGATTTAATGTCACTGGGGTACATGGACGATTTGCCATCTGGGAGTGACAAGTGTGGGACATATGGAGATCGTAGATATTATGTAACACCATGTAAGGTCACTGCAGAATAATGTGCAAGGACAGCAGCTTCCCTACTGATAGTGTCTGGTCCCCAGGGTGGATAATGGAGGTACTGAAGACTTCATGGTGCTTTACAAGGTTTGCCTTCTATTCTATAACTTGCTATATCATTTCAGGCTGGGGACAGCGCCGTCCTGGGAAGAACTATTTGGGGCGTCTTGGGCATTGGATCATTTGGTTTTGAGCTGAATGAAGTCCCTGAAGGTCAGCACATAGTCACCACGACCAGATCGCACAGCAGCAAGCTGGTGAATGACTGCATCGCTGCCATCTACCCCGATAAAGTAGTGCGAGTGGGGGGTGCCGGAAATAAGGTGAGTCTCTAAGACATGCCCTTAGTCATGCCCCTGTGCATACTGCAGCGTCAATAGGTAAACTTGCCATTCAAGAGTGTAGGAAAGCAGTGTGGCATATTCTCATAGACTTGTAATGGAAGTCAGTGGTTTTACCCAGCTTTCCCAGAAGTGGATGTAACTAAGGAGATCCTGGATAGACTTGTGAAGCTCCTGATGGTTGAGGATGACCCATGGACATAAGTATGAGACTCTGTATCTGTTGCAGATCATTCAGCTGATAGAAGGTCAGGCCTCCGCCTATGTGTTTGCCAGTCCTGGATGCAAAAAGTGGGACACGTGCGCTCCGGAGGCGATCCTGCATGCAGTGGGAGGTAAGAAAGCAGGGATCCCCACCTGGGATAAGACCTTGGTGTTACTCTTTCTTCTGCTGAGGAGCAATGTACTGTGTGATATTCACCTACAGCTGTATATCCAGCCTGCTGTGATGTCACCTGATAGGGAAGGCGCAGCCGCTGCTGAAAAGCTGACAGTGGGGGTTCCTATCAACCTATTGGCTAAGGAAGGCTCAGTCCACCATTTTCAGCGGCATAACATTATTTCAAAAAGGCTAGTGAGGTAAAAAAAAAAAATTAAAACAAACATCCCCCATATCCTCGATGCCTGTTCCTTGCTTCTCATGAGACTAGAATGGAGTGGTGTAAATCAGGTGTGCTGTGGATCCAGTAGGTGGCGCTGACTCGGCTCTGGGAGTGTTAGCTGTACCAACAGGCTCCACCTACTAGCCCCTAACACACCCAGAGCCTCAGCATTTTCGCGTGTTGCATTATTGAAGTAGTAGGGTTGCATATAGAGGCCTCCCCTATATGCAACCCTATCCCTAACCTGTCCGCTTAGACATGGCCACAGAAGGGGGTGCCTCATACTAACAGTCACAGGATGCAGCGCCACCTACTGGATCCACAGCAGACCAGGCAGCACCAGATTTTACCCCCTCCTTTCTATCATCTACCGTCCCTTCCAAAAACCATAACTTTTTTTATTTGTCCATTCCCAGAGGAGGGCTTATTTTTTGCGGGACAGATTGTACTTCATAGTGGTACCATTCAATATTTCGTACAATGTACTGGGAAGCTGAAAAAAATTTCAGAATGGGGGGAATTTAGAAAAAAACTGCATCTCTGCCATTTTCTTATGGGTTTTGTTTTTATGGCATTCACTGTGCAACCAAAATGGCGTTACCTGTATTCTGCGGGTTGTTACAATTATGGCAATAATACATTTATATAGTTATTTTTTTAACAGCTTAAAGGGGTTGGCCATGAATGTCAGGACTCAGGGAGGAGGCTGGAGAAGGTAAAAAAAAAAAAAAAAAAATCATGCTTACCTTTCCCCAGTGCTCCATTGTTTGCCGGCGCTGATCGGTCCAGCGTGCCGTGCCTTTGCCAACGGACGTCTGGTGCCACATGCCACACCACTGAAGTCAATCAGCGGCCACAGGAAAGGGACCGGTGACATCACTCACCTACGTCCCTGGTCCCTTTCCTGTGGTCACTGATTGGCCTCAGCGGTCACATGTGGCACCAGACTTCTGTTGGCAAAGGCACGGCACGCTGGACCGGGCAGCAGTGGTGGACATCGAAATGCCAGGGACAGGGGAGTATGATATATATATTTTATGTTCTTTTGTTTTTCAACTTCCTAAGCCTCCTCCATGAGTCCTGAAATTCATGGACAATCCCTTTAACAAATATCCAAACTTATCCAAAAGGAAGTCCCCATATTATGGCACCCGTAACTTTCTTATATTTCTATATATGGGTGTTCGTAAATGCGTTTTTGTTTTTTTTTTTCGGCAGGGACCAGATGTACTTTTAATATATACCATTTTGGGGAAGGTTTGATGTTTTGATCGCTTCACATTTATATATAGGCCTCAGGGCCTCCCTCTGATAATGCCTGAGCTTTCTCACCCTTGTCTTTCCTAGGTAAACTCACCGATATCCATGGCAACGCATTTGAGTACCACAAAGATGTGAAGCACATGAACTCAGCCGGGGTTCTGGCAGCTCTGCGCAATTACGACTATTATGCCTCTCGGGTACCCGAATCTGTCAAACAAGCTTTGGTGCCCTAAGTGTGAAAGCTGTCGTGTGTTCACTAGTTGTGGCGGCATCACAAGTGATCAGGTGATGCATCGTCTAGGAGCAGTACTGCGAATAAAGAAGATACCAGGGCTGGGCGGGTATGGCCCAAATCAAAATAATAATAATAATCAATCGAACATTTTACCTCAATTACAATTAATGAACGATTATTCTAGGACACTCCCCTTTTTATATGCTGTGCCCACTATTTATGTGCCACGTCATGCCGCTGAAGCTTGGATTCGGTTATTCACGTATCGTTGACCCTGATTGGATAGCGCACAGCTAGTGACATATCTTTTAGCCAATGGCAATGTAAGACAGGATGGCCTGGATGCAAAATAATAAAAATAATCCATGTCAGCAAGATCACATCCATACATTGAAGTGATTTTTGGTTTCGGTAATTTTTCGATTAATTGAGCAGTGTCCTTAGGTTGCAAGCCTCAGGTCACTGAATGTTTTTACCCAGTCCAAGCCATGCAGGGTTACACTTTTATACACAGTTTTATGTGAATTTTTTTTTCCAAGGGACCAATCAATAAAAATCTAATCAGCAGATTGTCGCCTGTGTTTTTACACTGTGATATATATATATAGATCTAACTCATATCTATCTATCTACCTATCTATCTATGTCATATCTTTCTATCTATCTCATATCTATCTATCTATCTATCTATCTATCTCATATCTATCTATCTCATATCTATCTATCTCATATCTATCTATCTCCTATCTATCTATCTCCTATCTATCTATCTCCTATCTATCTATCTCCTATCTATCTATCTCCTATCTATCTATCTCCTATCTATCTATCTCCTATCTATCTATCTCCTATCTATCTATCTCCTATCTATCTATCTCCTATCTATCTATCTCCTATCTATCTATCTCCTATCTATCTATCTCCTATCTATCTATCTCCTATCTATCTATCTCCTATCTATCTATCTCCTATCTATCTATCTCCTATCTATCTATCTCCTATCTATCTATCTCCTATCTATCTATCTCCTATCTATCTATCTCCTATCTATCTATCTCCTATCTATCTATCTCCTATCTATCTATCTCCTATCTATCTATCTCCTATCTATCTATCTCCTATCTATCTATCTCCTATCTATCTATCTCCTATCTATCTATCTCCTATCTATCTATCTCCTATCTATCTATCTCCTATCTATCTATCTATCTCCTATCTATCTATCTATCTCCTATCTATCTATCTCCTATCTATCTATCTCCTATCTATCTATCTCCTATCTATCTATCTCCTATCTATCTATCTCCTATCTATCTATCTCCTATCTATCTATCTCCTATCTATCTATCTCCTATCTATCTATCTCCTATCTATCTATCTCCTATCTATCTATCTCCTATCTATCTATCTATCTCCTATCTATCTATCTCCTATCTATCTATCTCCTATCTATCTATCTCCTATCTATCTATCTCCTATCTATCTATCTCCTATCTATCTATCTCCTATCTATCTATCTCCTATCTATCTATCTCCTATCTATCTATCTCCTATCTATCTATCTCCTATCTATCTATCTCCTATCTATCTATCTCCTATCTATCTATCTCCTATCTATCTATCTCCTATCTATCTATCTCCTATCTATCTATCTATCTCCTATCTATCTATCTATCTCCTATCTATCTATCTATCTCCTATCTATCTATCTATCTCCTATCTATCTATCTATCTCCTATCTATCTATCTATCTCCTATCTATCTATCTATCTCCTATCTATCTATCTATCTCCTATCTATCTATCTATCTCCTATCTATCTATCTATCTCCTATCTATCTATCTATCTCCTATCTATCTATCTATCTCCTATCTATCTATCTATCTCCTATCTATCTATCTATCTCCTATCTATCTATCTATCTCCTATCTATCTATCTATCTCCTATCTATCTATCTATCTATCTCCTATCTATCTATCTATCTCCTATCTATCTATCTATCTATCTATCTATCTCCTATCTATCTCCTATCTATCTATCTATCTCCTATCTATCTATCTCTCACATCTATCTATCTATCTATCTATCTCTCACATCTATCTATCTATCTCTCATATCTATCTATCTATCTACATATCTATCTATCTCCTATCTATCTATCTCATATCTATCTATCTATCTATCTACATATCTATCTATCTCCTATCTATCTATATCCTATCTATCGTTAAAGTGTAAATGTTTCACTTTTTTTCTACTATTATATAGTGTGATGTTTGGGGAACATTTTTGTAATATGCTTTATTAACCAGTTTTACTTTTCTTTAGTAGAAAACGGGCTCTAAATGACAAGTTCAGGAGTGCAGCTTAAGGGGCACAAAGGTAACAGCCGAAAGGGGCCCAAAGACTTCTCTGCTGATGGGCCCCGAATTGCAGATTTGTATTGGAGTCCAGGAGTTGTATAATAGATGACTTATCCTTAGGACAGATCATCAATCAAAGATCAGCAGGAGTCTGACACCCAGGACCCCTACCGCACAGCTGTTTGAAGAGGCTGCAGCGTTTGGGTGAGTGCTGCCGCCTCTTCAGTACTTACCAAGCACAGCTCCATACATTGGTGGCAGTGCTTGGTATCACACCTCTGCCCGTTTCACTTGAATGGGACTGAGCTGTGAGCTGTGATTGATGAATGTGATATCACATGGCCTGTGAAATGGAAGCGGCATTTGGGGAGCACCACTACCACATCAAACAGGTGATTGACAGGTGTCGGACCCCTGCTCATCTTCATTTGAGGATAGATCAACAATTAATAAATCAGAGTTTTTAACAACATACATTCTAGTACTATTCATTAGAAAGCCAGCTTTTATGACAAATCTTAAATAGGGTAAGAATCAAACTAGAACATAAAATAATAAAAAAATTAGAAAATGGGTGAAAAAAAAAATCAATAAAGACGTCATCTATTCCATAGCTGTCCTCCCAGGCGGCGCATCCTTATTACTAGAACTTGGTATCCAAAAGTTGAAAGTGATGACTCCAGAATGGACTGCATTACCAAGAACGGCCACTTGATGGCACTCACTACTTTATAGATTTCTCAAGGGCACTGCTAAGACATTGGACCTCTGCTAGCCTAAGGATTCGGTCACACAGCCCGCACCACTGGCTCGGACCAGGCCCAATACTGTCTTTATATATCACTATATTCTCATATGACAGTATGTGCCGTTTGAGTCCACGTTGAATTTCGGTGAGCACCATCTGCAGCTGTATATCAGAGTATATTCCTCTATAGTAGCTCTGTGTCAGGAAAGTAAAGATACATATCCTTATACAAGGCCCCGGCTGATAGGTCATTCAGTAAAGAACAATTCTGCAACATCTTTTCTTAGAACTCTACATTTTGCTGCTCCTCTGTTATTCCTCTTGGAAATGTATAAATTGACTTTACCGTTCCACTTAGCAATGTGGCACACCCCATATACAAGCTAATAATGTTCAGTTGTCAATTTATCCATATATTTCCTAGAGGAGTAACAGAGGAACAGCACGATGCTGAGTTTTAGGTCTTGTAACATTGGGTTTATAAGAACATGGCAGGTATTTTGGGACATTGAAGCAATGCTTTACATATCATACCTCCCACCCGTCCTAGATTCAGTGGGACAATCCCAGATTTTGGTTGCTGTCCCAGGTGTCGGACAGTATGTCCTGGCTTCAACTCAGAGTTTAGTACAATGGGGAAGCAGGGAGCTATCTACTGCGCCAACCATGGAGAGCTAAGACCAGGGTGAGGTATTAAATTTTTGTGCGCATTTTACTGTGTGGGGGCCACAAGGAGGGAGCATTATACTGTAGAGGGCTTCAAAGAGGGGCAATAAACTGTGTAGAGGCTACAAGGAGGGGCATTAAATTGTGTAGAGGCTACAAGGAGGGGCATTAAACTGTGTAGAGGCTACAAGGAGGGGCATTATACTGTGGGTGCCCACAAAGAAGGGGCATTATACTATGTGGAGGCCACAAGGAGAGGGCATTATACTGTGTAGAGGCTACAAGGGGGGGGCTACAAAGAGGGGCATTACACTGTGTAGGGGCTACAAGGAGGGGGCATTATACTGTGTAGAGCCTACAAAGAGGGGCATTATACTGTGTAGAGGCTACAAGGAGGGGCATTATACTGTGTAGAGGCTACAAGGAGGGGCATTATACTGTGTAGAGGCTACAAGGAGGGGCATTATACTGTGTAGAGGCTACAAGGAGGGGCATTATACTGTGTAGAGGCTACAAGGAGGGGGCATTATACTGTGTAGAGCCTACAAAGAGGGGCATTAAACTGTGTAGAGGCTACAAGGAGGGGCATTATACTGTGTAGAGGCTACAAGGAGGGGGCTACAAAGAGGGGCATTATACTGTGTGGGGGCTACAAAGAGAAGGCATTATACTGTTCAGGGCTATAAGGGGATATCAGGAGAGGACACTGTGTGAAAGCCACAAGAAGGTCTCATTATACTGTGTGGAGACAAAAAGGGGACATTATACTGTGTGAGGCCTACAAAGAGAAGGCATTATACTGAGCAGGGCTATAAGGGGACATAAGGAGAGGACATTGTACTGTGTGAGGGCCACAGAGAGAGGACATTATACTGTGTGGGGGCCACAGAGAGAGGACATTATACTGTGTGGGGGCCACAGAGAGAGGACATTATACTGTGTGGGGGCCACAAGAAGGTCTCATTATACTGTGTGGAGACAAAAAGGGGACATTATACTGTGTTGGGGCAACAAGGAAAGGACATTATACTGTGTTGGGGCCACTGACGTGACTTTACAGAGTGTTGTGGCCGCTGGGGGATGTTATGCTGTCTGTGGAGAGACAAAAGCTGTGCTGATAGGTTGCTATGGGCAACAAACACAGTTTTACTTTTTATAACTCTCCTCCTTTTATAAAAAAAAAAATCACAGCTCTGGCGTGACTATGGAGACACATGGATGAGGTCCACAGTGGTCTTAAACATTGGCAAAGCTTTATTAAAACTAGTGGAAACGAAACATACAGCCACTGTCCATAGCAACCAATGAGATTTCGACTTTCATTTCACAAACGGCGTCTGAGGAATGAGAGCTGGAATCTGATTGGTTGCTCGGAACAGGCTCGGCGGCGGCCGCGTGCGACACGTTATAACACTGAATCAAAGATGGCGGCCACTACACTGTGCCCACACTAAATATGGCGGCGCCGGAAGTGTGGCGGTGCTGTGGGCCGGCTGAGGGCTGAACTGAGCATGTGAGCGGCGGAAGCGTCTTCTCTCTTTCTCATTCAGTCGGCAGCTTCGTGGCAGCCCCTGGTCTCGATATCAGGAGTGGGAGAGAAAGGATGGCGCTCAGCCTGACCGTGTCCAGCAGCCCGAGTCCTCCACTGGGTGAGGACCGCAGCCAGGGGGCAGTCACCTCCCGGCCCTTATCATGATTATTATCATCCTACTGACCGCTTTATAGCACATGACGTGTGGAACTACAAGTCCCAGCGTGCCCTGTCATCATCTGCGTGGCGTGACATGCTGGGACTTGTAGTGCCAGGGCAGTGGGAGGGGCGTAGTTTTGACATTAGGGGCGGGCAGGCTCTGGCTCTCCACAGCTGTCATTGAACCTCCAGCTCTTGCATGATATGTCATCATCCCGGTGGCAAGGGGATGCTGGGACTTGTAGTGCCACTGCTTTATTTGGAGCAGACTTTATACGTCACAGGCAGGGACCTCATTTATCCAAGCATGTTTTAAGCCTTATTTCGTGTTGTGCTGATACTTGTAGTTCTATCACAGAATCATATTTTACATCCCAGAGACCACCAGGTCCTAGCAGGCTTGTAGTTCCACAAGAAGATATGCATTGCTGTTGTGGAACCACAAATCCCAGCATGCGCTGTCACAGTCTCTGTGTTCTGCAGTACTGAGAAGTGTATGCTTCTGTAACCAATATGGAACTATAAGTCCCAGCATGCTCTTATAGTCTCAGTGCTGGGGCTTGTAAGTGAGGTATATCTTTTATCTGTGCCTCTGCAACCAGTGTAGAACTACAGGTCCCAGCATGCTCTGCCATAGTCTCTATATTCTTCATTGCTGGGACTTGTAGAAGTATATTTTGCATCTACATCTCCGCAACCGATGTGGAACTACAAGATCCAGCATGTTTTGTCACAGTCTATGCGTCCTGGAGTGCTGGGTTGTGTATGATGTGGAACTACAAGTCCCAGTGTGTTCTGTCATAGTCTTGCAGGCTTGGTACACATGGCGGTGTATTACATGGTCACACCAAGTATTTCAGAGCAGGTCTTTTCAGTAGGTAATAAGAGGGGGTCCGGAGCAGGGGTCCCCACAATTTTCTTCATGTGCCCTATTGGGGTGTACACACAGGGGTTGTCCATTTGTGACGTGCGGGCTCCCGCCCTGTTATTCTAGGCTCCTTACATGAGGTTGCGTCAGGCTGTGGACATCCCGTTCTCCTCCCCCTCCTCCTATATACTGTACATGTCCTGTGCTATATACAGTGTGTAATGTAGTAGTAGTAGAGGAGATCCTGCGGCCTGTAGGGCCCAGTTCATACACTGGTCGTGTCATCAGCTCTTTGGGGGCCTTGCTGATATATCTGCATACAGATACCATGTCCTCTCATCTTGGATTTCCATGTACCCTCCTGTTGTGGTCCTGCAGCTGCCCACCCCCATGGTGAGGAAGGGGTGCCAGTATAATAATGCCACCATACAGCTGCATTTACAACCCCCCATAGCTGCTTTAGGTTATGTTCACACGTGTCATAGTTGCATGTTGTAAATCCATGACAAAGCTCTGAATCTTACACTTCTGATACTGGATTTACCTCGGGGTCACTCTTTAGACCACCCGTCTCCTCTCGGATACTGTCCTCTCTACTCCTCTATAGGCACCAGATGTAAAGGTGGACAATCTAACACGTATACGTGGGGGTCTCTCGACTGCCGCTAAGGGCAGATGTGAAGTGTACGAGATTTCAGTATGTCTAACCCTTTGTTCACGCGGCGGGCATGCAAGTGCTTTCACCAAGGAGAGGGAAATAAACCACTGATAGACACGTCTGGCTTATCTCCTGAGAGAACACAGGATTGGACATGCCGAAATCCAGTTGTCTGATCATTTTTTCCACCTACGTTTGCCTTTGGACACTTCCAAGCATATTAGATGGTCGTCCAATCTCACCAAAATCAGAGGGTTTGGCCAATATACATGTAATGGGTATGTCCTGCCTTAGTTCCATATAGGGTTGGGAATTCAATGTGACTGTCCTACCTCTACATACCTGTACAGACAGCCATAGCACAGTTCGGCCCCACGTAGCGAGCCGCAGCCAAAAAGTGGAAACGCCTCACGTTTTTTTTCTGCACCGCTTTTCACAGAAAGTCCGCTGAATTTTCCTCTGCGCACTCTCTGCCCCTATTATACCAATACGTTTCCATAAGTATAATTGACATGCTACGATTTACAAAAACATCGGTTTCTGAAATTGCAGCATGTCCACTGCGGATGTTTTTCTGCAATGTGTGGATGGGATTAGCCAGAATCCCATCCACTTTGCAGGTACTGTAAAACGCTGTGGTTTTTGCCGTGGCGTTTATGCTACGTGGGACCCCGGCCTTAAAGGCATTATCCAGGGCTGAGATATTCGGATAGGTCATTAGTGTCAGATCAGTGGGGGTCTAACACCTATCACCTCCACCCTCAGTTGTTTGAGGTGGCAGCGGTGCTCGGTTTCCATTTTACAGGCCAGGATGTCACATGGTCTGATCGCAGCTCAGTCCGCTATACAATGTGCAGCGCTGGGCTTGGTAAGCAAGGAAGAGACTGCGGTATGAGTCCAGACCCTGCGGTCTCTTCAGGCGGCTGATCAGTGGGGGTGCCAGATGTCAGACCCCCAGCAACCTAATAGTGATAACCTATGCTAAGGATAGGCTATTGATGAAACAGTATACAGGTGCCGAGCCCTGGTGGGTTGCTAAGGGCAGAACTACAGACCTGCTGTATCGCCATATGTCATGAATATGACAGGAGGTTTCTATTAGGGGGCTCAGCAGTTTGGACCACCCCTGCTCACCATATTTCTCTCGTCTCCGCGGTTTATCGCCTGCACTGAGCCCTGTACATTTTGTCTCTTGTGCTTGGACAGGTGCCGTGAGCGGGCGCAGTTTCTGGCTCTGATCTTTCATTCTATTATATGTATTATTTGTCCTAGCCTTTAATGTTTATTGGCGGGGGTCCGCCTATCGGAGTGATGTGACTGTGCATGAGCCGCTCTGTACGGTAGATCTGGACTAAAGTCAAAAACTTCCCCGTTTCATCTTAAGGGACAGCATCTGCTTTGTCATGTCTGCACTTCCCAGCATGCTCAGTGTAACATGACAGCTAAAGGCAGATCCACCATAAGGAGCCAGGACTTCCTCTGCCCATGGATCCTGCTTGCCTAGTCCACATAGGTGGCTCAGGTGATTTTGAGGCTCAGCCGCCCCGTAGGTCAATGTATGTGTGCTACGCCTTACTCAGGGCTGTGGAGTCGGTACGCCAAAGCCCCGACTCCGACTCCTCAATTTCCCCTGACTCCGACTCCAACTCCGACTCTGATTCCACCAAAATAGGCACCGACTCCGACTCCACAGCCCTGGACTGCTAAACCTTATAGGTTCACTCAGAACTCAGTCCCATTATTATATGAGGAATAGAACAGACCTTTACAGGACATTTCATCATTTTCCCAAATTCTTATGAAAATATATTCAGCACATACTGCATTGTACTACTAACTGTACCAATTTATTATATATTTTGGGAGTCGGAGTCGGTCCATTTTATACCGACTCCAACTCCGACTCCACCAAAATAGACTCCGACTCCACGACTCCGACTCCACAGCCCTGCGCCTTATGCTGGGTTCACGCTAGCATTGGGGTATCTGGAGGACCAGAACAACGGATTCCTAAAGTAGCGGTCACAAACAGGGCCCCGGTGGTACCCATCGACTTTAATTGGGTCTGTTGGGTGTCCGTTCTTTTTGACTGAAACCACTGGATGAAAAAGTCAGACTGGCGGGAGTTTTTCAGACAGAGATTTTCGACAGATTGGAGACTCCGATGCAGATGTGAACTCCGCCTTAGTTTGCATATTTTGCACTGATGAAGATCAAGCCTGGAAGTGCGGGGTACACCTTATAATCCATGGCGGATACAGATCATCTACATGTCTGATCACTGTCTCTTGGAGCGAGGTTACAAAGTGTGGCTGTGGAGGGCCTGTCCTATGTGAACAGACACGGTGTAATGCCTCATGTGCCCTGTGGTGGCACTGCAGGGAAACTGAACACTTACTGCCCAGCTTCTCCACCGATTGCAGATTATTCTAAGAGATGGTCCAAGGTGGAGAACCCAACCTCGCCTCATAGTTACCTGTTCCATCTTTTTCTGACTAATGATTAAAGGAGCTGGCCAGGAATTTTTTTTATTTTATCCTTTATTTAACAATATATAAGGAGTACAATCACACAGCAAAAAAAAAAAACCGCCAAAGAGAATAGGCAATAAATATCTGATCAGCGGGGGGACCACAGGCGACCTCCCCACAGATCAGCTGTACTGCAGCTCAGCTCTCATTGACTTACAGAGGTTGTCCTGGATAAAAATTATTTTTCAAATTACGCCAGGGAGGGTGAAAAAAAACCCCCCATACTCACCCTATTGCCGGAAGCCCTCGCCGGCTGTGACGTTACGTGTCCGTTCCTTAGGCCACTGTGACATCCCATGTTCTTCGCTGAGGCCGCTGAACCTCCACCAGAAGAAAACAGCGGCGCTGCAAGACCGGACTGTGCTGGGAGCCACTGGAGCACTGAAAGAAACCCGCCAACTCCTTAGTTTTTGCTCATAGTATAGTGCTTTTGCCTTTACTTTAATGAAACTTTCACAGTGAGCTTGTGCATATGGACAGCAGCCAACCTGATAAAGCAGAGCTGCAGTGTAAGTAATGTAGGAAGGACAGAGCGGCAACCTGAGCCATTAGAAGGGTCCTCCAAGACTATGTATTGATGGCCTATCCTTACGATAAGCCATCAATATCAGATCAGTGGGGTCTGGCACTCAGCACCCCCACTGATCAGTAGTTTGGAGTGCAGTGGACAGCCCCATACACTGTGTCGCGGTCTTGCTGCACTATTGCAGTTCACTGTATTCACATGAATAGGGCTGTGCTGCAGTTCCCTACACAACATGTGGCCAGAGTGACGCTGTACTAAATCAGCACGGGGCCCCTTTAATTCTCAGGATCTTGGGGGTCCTAGAGGTCAGGCCCCATCAATCAGAAAGTCCTGGCATATCTTAGTAATATCCTTATTAGATCGGATATCTCCGAGTCTTGCTTCTGGCACACGACAGGCGACCTTCTTGCTCAGCCATGCAATATTAGTCAAGTCATCTTTACTTTTTCTTCCTCGAGCATCGATCAGAGCAGATTAATGGACGGGTGATGCATAATGGATTTCTGCTTGCAATCCTAAAATAAAGCCAGACCATTTGGCAGGACGCTAATGGATTTCTGTAAATGGCTTGGTCGTGATTCACTTGCCTGTGTTAGTGCTACGAGGAGGGCGTGACTGCTGCGTACGGATCGGCGTTCTGTATCTAAGCAGTGATCCCGGCTTTGTTGTCGGTCTCCCCTCTTTACATATTTTATGATAAGTTTATAAGCTCCGACCTCCTTTCCTGGCATTGAATTAAAATAGTTAAAGGGAATGTCCACCTTTGTAGAGAAAATTGTTCCATTGAATTAAAAAAAAAAAAAAAAAATAATAAATGGCGCTTTCCAAATATTAACTAAACATTGCCTATAGTTTTTTTGTATGGAGACCTATAGGCAGGGCTGTGGAGTCGGTACGCCAAAGCCCCGACTCCGACTCCTCAATTTCCCCTGACTCCGACTCCAACTCGACTCCGACTCCACCAAAATAGGCACCGACTCCACGACTCCGACTCCACAGCCCTGGCACTGCTAAACCTTATAGGTTCACTCAGAACTCAGTCCCATCATTATATGAGGAATAGAACAGACCTTTACAGGACATTTCATCATTTTCAACATTTCATCATTTTCCCAAATTCTTATGAAAATATATTCAGCACATACTGCATTGTACTACTAACTGTACCAATTTATTATATATTTTGGGAGTCGGAGTCGGTCCATTTTATACCGACTCCGACTCCACCAAAATAGGCACCGACTCCACGACTCTGACTCCACAGCCCTGCCTATAGGTTTCCATGGTAACAGACTACGAGCAAACTCGCTGTAGTCTGATCTTGTTATATTGCATTTTCTTCCTATCATTACACTAGTTCTTGATGTGACTTGTAGCATGCAGGACTGTGGAGTCAGAAGACTAAACCACCGACTCAATAGGATAGGTCATCAGATTGGTTGGGGTCTGACACTTGGATCCTGCACCGATCAGCTGATGCAGCCGCCATAAGTCATATACAGCTGTAGGTTCAGGGCTGCCTCTTCAAGTGAATGAGATTAGGGCCACTACTACAGTGTATAGAGGTCTGTACACTGTATACAGCTTCCACTCCGTACAGTATAGCAGTGCCACCTGGAGCTATAGCCTCGCTCTCATTCACTAGAATTGGAGCAGGGATGCTTCCCGCCATATACCTTATATATTGCTCCTGGCGGCCGCATCAGCTCATCGGCCGGGTGTCAGGGTGTGAGATCACATCCTGGACAACCCCTTTAAATACCTTTCTGTGTAAATTCTAACATCAGATCCTTTATCTTGGCTTTTACTATAAAAGTTTTGTCGACCTCTCCATTATAAATCCCGGAAGAATGTCTTGTATTTGTGAAGCCCGGGCGTGTGGCCTACAGGGATCTCATAGTCTTATCGTAGAGCTGGACTAATCCCGGGGGGGGCCGGTGCTCCTAGACAATGTCTAATGTCACTTCAGTTGTTGGGTTGTGTCTTCTGCACAGGGCTCTGTCTCACCTGGAGAAACCAGGGAACACAGTGAGAATAATGTTCTTTGATTTCTCCAGTGCTTTTAACACCATACAGCCCAGGTTATTGAGGGACAAGCTGGGCCTTGCTGGAGTGGACCACCACCTCTCCAACTGGATCCTAGACTACCTCACAAATCGACCTCAATACGTGAGAGCCCGAGACTGTGTGTCAGGTACCGTGATCTGTAATACGGGGGGCACCTCAGGGTACGGTTCTCGCCCCTTTCCTCTTCACACTGTACACTGCAGATTTTAGGTGCAACTCATCCAGCTGCTACCTACAGAAGTATTCTGACGACTCTGCAATAGTGGGTCTCATCACAGATGATGATGACAGGGAGTACAGAGAACTGAACCGGGACTTTGTGGACTGGTGCCACCGGAACCACCTGAAGATTAACGCGGGGAAGACCAAGGAGATGGTGGTGGACTTCCGTAAAGGCAGAAGCCCTCCTAAACCAGTGGACATCCTGGGGACGGGCATCGAGATTGTGAACACCTATAAGTACCTGGGTTTGCTCCTTAATAATAAGCTGGACTGGGCAGATCATATGGAGGCCCTGTACAGGAAGGGCCACAGCAGGCTCTACCTGCTTAGGAAACTGAGAGTCTTTGGAATCCAGGGGACACTTCTTAGAACTTTCTTCAACTCGGTAGTGGCATCAGCCATCTTCTTTGGAGTGGCCTGCTGGGGGAGCAGTATATCAACCAGGGACAGAAAGAAACTTGACAAGCTGATTAGAAGGGCCAGCTCTGTCCTGGGGAGCCCACTGGACCCAGTGCAGGTGGTGGGTGACAGAAGGATACTGTCCGTGGTGAGCTCCATGCAGAAGAAGAAGTCCCATCCCATGCATGAGACTGTGATTGCGCTGGGCAGTACTGTCAGTGACCGACTGCTCCACCCTAGGTGTGAGAAGGAGCGCTATCGGAAGTCTTTCCTCCCCACCGCGGTTAGGCTGTACAACCAACACCGACCTAAGCGGAGATCATTACACACAGAGAACTGAAATATCTCTCTGCCTGTTAAATCCCCCCCCCCCTCTGCTACGTCCTATCTGTCTGTCTGCTATTAATGTAATGCCTCTTACCTTGGAACATTCCTGTACATGTTGTATTTGTATTTGTATCTGCTTATCTTTGCTGCTGTAACACACTGAATTTCCCCACTGTGGGACTATTAAAGGACTATTATTATTATTTTGGAGGACGATGACAGTTCTTCTTGTATGAGGCTTCAGGGTTTGTACTAGAAAAACCTGTTTGGCATAGAAATGAATGAGACAGTATTACAGACCAGACATGAAGATGGAAGATCATCTGTACATGACCGAAGGGTCATGTATAGCATGGCGGGATAGGCGTCTGAGCTGAGACTGCCAACAATAACAAGTAATCTGTGGGAGAATCCAGGAGCAAGTATGCTGTTTCTCTGCAGCGCCTCCAGAGGGGTAATAAAGCATTACATATTTTTTTATAAAAACGAGTGGTCAGTCCTTGAAGTGGATTTGAAGTGATGGGCTCTCCATTGATGCAAATCTCAGTAGTCCCATATGGGTTTGGGGCTCTCATTTTAGAAATTGAGGGAGTTTATTAGCTCAGACCATCACCAATGTGACCTAGAATACAGTGAATGAGCTGACCACCCAAATCTGCTCAGGACGATGGTCTTATAGGGGCGGTCCTCTCAAAGGTTAAAGTATCTTATGGAGTCGGCAAGAAAATACAGTCCCCAAAAACAAATAATGTGAAAGAGCCAAAAATCATCTCATCATTAAATTACGCAAACCTCATTATAGATTTGGACTAATAAACCAGCCACAGTACTGTACACAAGTCACTGCAGCCCTCACTCATAACCATGGGGGGGCCCAACTCTTTCTAACTCCCCTGCACTTTTCCTAAGTTAATTTGACCCCATGCTTCTTGGTCCCTAGTATGGCGTTTGTCTCATCTTTAGTCACCAACATGGCTCCCCCTCTTATTCCTGGTCCCCAGCAAAGTATTCCTTTAAATTCCGATCCTCAGCATGGCTCCCCCTCTTATTCCTGGTCCCCAATAAAGTATTCCTTTAAATTCTGGTCTTCAGCATGGTTCCCTCACTTATTCCTGGTCCCCAGCACGTTATCCCTTTTTAAATCTCGGCATTATTTCCCCTCTCATTCCTAAACCCCAATGTGTCTCCCCCTCTTATTCCTGGTCACTCGCATGGTATTCCTTTAAATCTTGGTCCTCAGTATTGTTCTCCTCTCATTCCTGGTCCCCAGCAGGGTATCCCTTTAAATCCTGGTCCTCGGCATAGTTTCCCCTCTCATTCCTAGAGCCCAACATGGCTCCTTCTCTCATTCCTGGTTCCTAGCATGGCTCCCCTCTCACTTTTCTCCTTCACTGCTAACCGTAATACTTGCTGACATTTCCTAGGGAAAATTCTGAACCTTAAAGCCCACCTTGGAATGCCCCAATAACGCCCATTTCAGGGGTGTGATTTACATAAAGAAGCCTGTCCTTTTTATGGCCTAGATCTCGGGATTGGTGGCATGTATGTTGGGCACATTGCACTGTTGGCCACTTTTCTCCGCTGATGTCCCTTACAAGTCGCCTTCTCTTGCTCGCTGTAATCCAATGATGCGGTGCGGCCCAAACTTACGTCCTCATTGCTGTCACACTGTGTAGAAGTTTAATGTGTGGCCTTTTCGAGGGGGTTCCGACCTGAAAAATGTTCTAAAAAAATTGCTCTTTGGTTGGCTAAGGAGATGGTCTGCTCATAGAGAAGAAGCTTCCATAGAGTATAATGGGAGGGAGATTGGTGTTTAAGTGGGGTGGTCTTCTGAAGATGTCACTGTATTTGTGCCACATATTGGGGCTGATTTCTCCTTTAAAGGGGCGGTCCCATCAGAGACAACACCTTGTACAGTGCAGCCACTCAGAGACAGCTGAGTTTAGCAGGAGAAGCTGCAGACAGCCAGGCATAGCCGCAGCAGAGGAAATCTACTGGTAGTAATGCATGCCCACGGACATTAAGGGCTCCAGGTTCATCACCATATAGATGATGCTGACATCCAAAGACTGGAACCACTGACTCGGCAGACATTGGACAGGAGGGGTCAGATCCAAGGACGGAGCCCGCTTCTCCTGCACGTTCCTAACTTAATTTCCCCGTCCCTCCTGATAAGCTGATGTAAGGTTTATGCAGGATCGCCCTCCTGATTCTATACAGCATCTGTGATCCCTGGTACGCTGCTTTCACAGTTCTGCAGCTCTTTTGTGGCTTGCGTGACCTAATTTTCTGATACGATGAGCTACAGTCATGCTATAAATTTTTCATATCTGCCTAAAGAATGAACTTGCAAGACTGCAAGATCAGACTACACAGGGTTTGTAGTCTGTTACCATGGAGACAGAAGTCTGCAAATAACATGTATTTTTGCAAAGTGTACTAGTGTGGTCTTGCCGTGTATATGACGCTGCTCACATGGATGTCACACATTCTGCTACCTCGTAATTACTTTCTCCTCTAATTCCTTCTTTCTATTATTTTTTTAGCCGTATTGTGGACTGTGCAACATCTAAAAGACAAAGTACAAATCAATGTGGAGGATGGAAAAGAGACTGCCCTGCGAGTGTCAAAGTGAGTGCATGTTTTGTTTTTTCTACCGTTATTTATTTGTGCTATGGTCACTGTTCACATGCAGTTGTCTTAAAGTGAATCTGTCAGGTCTACTGTCAGGATATGCAGTATTGTATATGTTCTATAATCTGATGTAGTATTATACTGTAAGGACTATTAGAGAGAGCCTTACCTTCATGTCCACTCTGGGTCCTGCTTTCCCCCACCCACTCATAGAGAGCCTGTGAGTCCTGCTTCTCCTCATACTCATATAGAGAGCCTGTGAGTCCTGCTTCTCCCCCTACTCATAGAGAGCCTGTGAGTCCTGCTTCTCCCCCTACTCATAGAGAGAGCCTGTGAGTCCTGCTTCTCCCCCTACTCATAGAGAGCCTGTGAGTCCTGCTTCTCCTCCTACTCATAGAGAGCCTGTGAGTCCTGCTTCTCCCCCTACTCATAGAGAGCCTGTGAGTCCTGCTTCTCCCCCTACTAATAGCCTGTGAGTCCTGCTTCTCCCCCTACTCATAGAGAGAGCCTGTGAGTCCTGCTTCTCCTCCTACTCATAGAGAGCCTGTGAGTCCTGCTTCTCCCCCTACTCATAGAAAGCCTGTGAGTCCTGCTTCTCCCCCTACTCATAGAGAGCCTGTGAGTCCTGCTTCTCCTACTACTCATAGAGAGCCTGTGAGTCCTGCTTCTCCCCCTACTAATAGCCTGTGAGTCCTGCTTCTCCCCCTACTCATAGAGAGCCTGTGAGTCCTGCTTCTCCCCCTACTAATAGCCTGTGAGTCCTGCTTCTCCTCCTACTCATAGAGAGCCTGTGAGTCCTGCTTCTCCCCCTACTCATAGAGAGCCTGTGAGTCCTGCTTCTCCCGCTACTCATAGAGAGAGCCTGTGAGTCCTGCTTCTCCTCCTACTCATAGATAGAGCCTGTGAGTCCTGCTTCTCCTCCTACTCATAGAGAGAGCCTGTGAGTCCTGCTTCTCCCCCTACTCATAGAGAGAGCCTGTGAGTCCTGCTTCTCCTCCTACTCATAGAGAGCCTGTGAGTCCTGCTTCTCCCCCTATTCATAGAGAGCCTGTGAGTCCTGCTTCTCCCCCTACTCATAGAGAGCCTGTGAGTCCTGCTTCTCCTCCTACTCATAGAGAGAGCCTGTGAGTCCTGCTTCTCCTCCTACTCATAGAGAGAGCCTGTGAGTCCTGCTTCTCCTCCTACTCATAGAGAGCCTGTGAGTCCTGCTTCTCCCCCTATTCATAGAGAGCCTGTGAGTCCTGCTTCTCCCCCTACTCATAGAGAGAGCCTGTGAGTCCTGCTTCTCCCCCTACTCATAGAGAGAGCCTGTGAGTCCTGCTTCTCCCCCTACTAATAGAGAGCCTGTGAGTCCTGCTTCTCCTCCTACTCAGAGAGCCTGTGAGTCCTGCTTCTCCCCCTACTCATAGAGAGCCTGTGAGTCCTGCTTCTCCCCCTACTCATAGAGAAAGCCTGTGAGTCCTGCTTTTCCTTATACTCATAGAGAGAGCCTGTGAGTCCTGCTTCTCCCCCTACTCATAGAGAGAGCCTGTGAGTCCTGCTTCTCCTCCTACTCATAGAGAGCCTGTGAGTCCTGCTTCTCCTCCTACTCATAGAGAGCCTGTGAGTCCTGCTTCTCCCCCCTACTCATAGAGAGAGCCTGTGAGTCCTGCTTCTCCCCCTACTCATAGAGCCTGTGAGTCCTGCTTCTCCCCCTATTCATAGAGAGCCTGTGAGTCCTGCTTCTCCCCCTACTCATAGAGAGCCTGTGAGTCCTGCTTCTCCCCCTACTCATAGAGAGCCTGTGAGTCCTGCTTCTCCCCCTACTCATAGAGAGAGCCTGTGAGTCCTGCTTCTCCTCCTACTCAGAGAGCCTGTGAGTCCTGCTTCTCCCCCTACTCAGAGAGAGCCTGTGAGTCCTGCTTCTCCCCCTACTCATAGAGCCTGTGAGTCCTGCTTCTCCCCCTACTCATAGAGAGCCTGTGAGTCCTGCTTCTCCCCCTACTCATAGAGAGCCTGTGACTCCTGCTTCTCCCCCTACTCATAGAGAGCCTGTGAGTCCTGCTTCTCCCCCTACTCATAGAGAGAGCCTGTGAGTCCTGCTTCTCCTCCTACTCATAGAGAGAGCCTGTGAGTCCTGCTTCTCCTACTACTCATAGAGAGAGCCTGTGAGTCCTGCTTCTCCTCCTACTCAGAGAGCCTGTGAGTCCTGCTTCTCCCCCTACTCATAGAGATTCTGTGAGTCCTGCTTCTCCTCCTACTCATAGAGAGAGCCTGTGAGTCCTGCTTCTCCCCCTACTAATAGCCTGTGAGTCCTGCTTCTCCCCCTACTCATAGAGAGAGCCTGTGAGTCCTGCTTCTCCTCCTACTCATAGATAGATCCTGTGAGTCCTGCTTCTTCCCCTACTCATAGTGAGAGCCTGTGAGTCCTGCTTCTCCTCCTCCTCATAGAGAGCCTGTGAGTCCTGCTTCTCCTCCTACTCATAGAGAGCCTGTGAGTCCTGCTTCTCCCCCTACTCATAGAGAGCCTGTGAGTCCTGCTTCTCCTCCTACTCATAGAGAGAGCCTGTGAGTCCTGCTTCTCCCCCTACTCATAGAGAGAGCCTGTGAGTCCTGCTTCTCCCCCTACTCATAGAGAGAGCCTGTGAGTCCTGCTTCTCCTCCTACTCATAGAGAGCCTGTGAGTCCTGCTTCTCCCCCACTCATAGAGAGAGCCTGTGAGTCCTGCTTCTCCTCCTACTCATAGAGAGAGCCTGTGAGTCCTGCTTCTCCTCCTACTCATAGAGAGAGCCTGTGAGTCCTGCTTCTCCTCCTACTCATAGAGAGAGCCTGTGAGTCCTGCTTCTCCTCTTACTCATAGAGAGCCTGTGAGTCCTGCTTCTCCTCCTACTCATAGAGAGAGCCTGTGAGTCCTGCTTCTCCCCCTACTCATAGAGAAAGCCTGTGAGTCCTGCTTCTCCTTATACTCATAGAGAGCCTGTGAGTCCTGCTTCTCCCCCTACTCATAGAGAGAGCCTGTGAGTCCTGCTTCTCCCCCTACTCATAGAGAGCCTGTGAGTCCTGCTTCTCCCCCTACTCATAGAGAGCCTGTGAGTCCTGCTTCTCCCCCTACTAATAGCCTGTGAGTCCTGCTTCTCCCCCTACTCATAGAGAGAGCCTGTGAGTCCTGCTTCTCCTCCTACTCATAGAGAGCCTGTGAGTCCTGCTTCTCCTCCTACTCAGAGAGAGCCTGTGAGTCCTGCTTCTCCCCCTACTCATAGAGAGCCTGTGAGTCCTGCTTCTCCTCCTACTCATAGAGAGAGCCTGTGAGTCCTGTTTCTCCTCCTACTCATAGAGAGAGCCTGTGAGTCCTGCTTCTCCTCCTACTCATAGATAGAGCCTGTGAGTCTTGCTTCTCCTCCTACTCATAGAGAGAGCCTGTGAGTCCTGCTTCTCCTCCTACTCATAGAGAGAGCCTGTGAGTCCTGCTTCTCCCCCTACTCATAGAGAGAGCCTGTGAGTCCTGCTTCTGCTCCTACTCATAGAGAGCCTGTGAGTCCTGCTTCTCCCCCTACTCATAGAGAGAGCCTGTGAGTCCTGCTTCTGCTCCTACTCATAGAGAGCCTGTGAGTCCTGCTTCTCCCCCTACTCATAGAGAGAGCCTGTGAGTCCTGCTTCTCCCCCTACTCATAGAGAGCCTGTGAGTCCTGCTTCTCCCCCCTACTCATAGAGAGAGCCTGTGAGTCCTGCTTCTTCCCCTACTCATAGAGAGAGCCTGTGAGTCCTGCTTCTCCCCCTACTCATAGAGAGAGCCTGTGAGTCCTGCTTCTCCCCCTACTCATAGAGAGAGCCTGTGAGTCCTGCTTCTCCCCCTACTCATAGAGAGAGCCTGTGAGTCCTGCTTCTCCCCCTACTCATAGAGAGAGCCTGTGAGTCCTGCTTCTCCTCCTACTCATAGAGAGAGCCTGTGAGTCCTGCTTCTCCTCCTACTCATAGAGAGAGCCTGTGAGTCCTGCTTCTCCTCCTACTCATAGAGAGCCTGTGAGTCCTGCTTCTCCTCCTACTCATAGAGAGCCTGTGAGTCCTGCTTCTCCTCCTACTCATAGAGAGAGCCTGTGAGTCCTGCTTCTCCCCCTACTCATAGAGAAAGCCTGTGAGTCCTGCTTCTCCTTATACTCATAGAGAGCCTGTGAGTCCTGCTTCTCCTCCTACTCATAGAGAGAGCCTGTGAGTCCTGCTTCTCCTCCTACTCATAGAGAGCCTGTGAGTCCTGCTTCTCCTCCTACTCATAGAGAGCCTGTGAGTCCTGCTTCTCCTCCTACTCATAGAGAGAGCCTGTGAGTCCTGCTTCTCCTCCTACTCATAGAGAGCCTGTGAGTCCTGCTTCTCCCCCTACTCATAGAGAGAGCCTGTGAGTCCTGCTTCTCCCTACTCATAGAGAGAGCCTGTGAGTCCTGCTTCTCCCCCTACTCATAGAGAGAGCCTGTGAGTCCTGCTTCTCCTCCTCCTCATAGAGAGAGCCTGTGAGTCCTGCTTCTCCTCCTACTCATAGAGAGAGCCTGTGAGTCCTGCTTCTCCCCCTACTCATAGAGAGAGCCTGTGAGTCCTGCTTCTGCTCCTACTCATAGAGAGCCTGTGAGTCCTGCTTCTCCCCCTACTCATAGAGAGAGCCTGTGAGTCCTGCTTCTGCTCCTACTCATAGAGAGCCTGTGAGTCCTGCTTCTCCCCCTACTCATAGAGAGAGCCTGTGAGTCCTGCTTCTCCCCCTACTCATAGAGAGCCTGTGAGTCCTGCTTCTCCCCCTACTCATAGAGAGAGCCTGTGAGTCCTGCTTCTCCCCCTACTCATAGAGAGAGCCTGTGAGTCCTGCTTCTCCCCCTACTCATAGAGAGAGCCTGTGAGTCCTGCTTCTCCTCCTACTCATAGAGAGAGCCTGTGAGTCCTGCTTCTCCCCCTACTCATAGAGAGAGCCTGTGAGTCCTGCTTCTCCCCCTACTCATAGAGAGAGCCTGTGAGTCCTGCTTCTCCCCCCTACTCATAGAGAGAGCCTGTGAGTCCTGCCTCTCCTCCTACTCATAGAGAGAGCCTGTGAGTCCTGCTTCTCCTCCTACTCATAGAGAGAGCCTGTGAGTCCTGCTTCTCCTCCTACTCATAGAGAGCCTGTGAGTCCTGCTTCTCCTCCTACTCATAGAGAGCCTGTGAGTCCTGCTTCTCCTCCTACTCATAGAGAGAGCCTGTGAGTCCTGCTTCTCCCCCTACTCATAGAGAAAGCCTGTGAGTCCTGCTTCTCCTTATACTCATAGAGAGCCTGTGAGTCCTGCTTCTCCTCCTACTCATAGAGAGCCTGTGAGTCCTGCTTCTCCTCCTACTCATAGAGAGCCTGTGAGTCCTGCTTCTCCTCCTACTCATAGAGAGAGCCTGTGAGTCCTGCTTCTCCTCCTACTCATAGAGAGCCTGTGAGTCCTGCTTCTCCCCCTACTCATAGAGAGAGCCTGTGAGTCCTGCTTCTCCCTACTCATAGAGAGAGCCTGTGAGTCCTGCTTCTCCCCCTACTCATAGAGAGAGCCTGTGAGTCCTGCTTCTCCCCTACTCATAGAGAGAGCCTGTGAGTCCTGCTTCTCCTCCTCCTCATAGAGAGAGCCTGTGAGTCCTGCTTCTCCTCCTACTCATAGAGAGCCTGTGAGTCCTGCTTCTCCCCCTACTCATAGAGAGAGCCTGTGAGTCCTGCTTCTCCCCCTACTCAGAGAGAGCCTGTGAGTCCTGCTTCTCCCTACTCATAGAGAGAGCCTGTGAGTCCTGCTTCTCCCCCTACTCATAGAGAGCCTGTGAGTCCTGCTTCTCCTCCTACTCATAGAGAGAGCCTGTGAGTCCTGCTTCTCCCCCTACTCATAGAGAGCCTGTGAGTCCTGCTTCTCCCCCTACTCAGAGAGAGCCTGTGAGTCCTGCTTCTCCCTACTCATAGAGAGAGCCTGTGAGTCCTGCTTCCTTCTGATCTCGGCAGTAGTGTGACATGTGGGTTCTATGCTATGATTAGTAACATTATGAGGGTCTAAGAGGTCTCCTGGACTATGATAGAGAGCAGGGTGCATGGTGAGAACTTTTCTGCCATGTTCTGAAAATAATCTATTTTAAAGCTTTCTTTCTCTCTTCTCTTACAGTGACGTCTCTTTTACTGATGTGAACTCCATTATTCGGTACTTGGCCCGACTCGCTCCACAGGCTGGATTGCTAGGCGCAAATCTAATGGAGCAGACAGAGGTATGGGAATCTAGTAGTATTACAGGGGTTGTCCAAGGTTAGAAAAGAGTCTTTTACTTTCAAAAATAGCGCCTCTTCTGTGCTTAGGTTGTGCCTGGTATTGCAGCAGTCACTTAAATGGAATTTAGCTGCAAAATCTAACACAGCCCAGGAGTGGCGCCGTTTCTGGGTATGAAAAGAACGAAAACAATGAATGCTTTCTGCAAACACTTCCCAATGGCTCAGCCTTTTTATTTTTTAAGTCTTTGGTGCATTCTTTTTGGTACTGAGTCCTCCTTAAGATGTCCTGTGTTTTTTGTTTTTTTATTTTATTTTTTTTATTTTTTATTTTTAACTTGTCATTTCTTACCTTGGTGATTGTTAGTTTTGGCTAAAGCACATGGAAATGGAAATGATGCCTGTTGTTAATGTGAACACCGTCCAAAACTAGACTTTAACCTCCGCTTTGCAACATGAAACATTAGGCATGCCTTAAATCTCAGATCGTTGTGCGTCGAGGACCACACCTATCTACGATACAGGGGACCCCTGACCCTGCCCTGCTTAGTGAATGTATAGAGAGCTGTCTGTACATGTGCGTGACTGTCTCTATTATCTATGGGAGTTAAAGAACCAGCTGAGCAAACGTGCCCATCCCCATCCATATACAGTATACCTGGATCTTGTTGCTGGTAAGGCAGGATGTTTCTTGATGGGTCCCAAATCTGAAGATAGGTATGTAAGTGCGGATCTATGTAGTTATAGGGGGGTCAGCGGTAGCACTTGCACCTGGGCCTGATACCTGAGTGGTTCCCTTTGTCACATAAGGAGATACCAGTATTATATATGGTATTGGTAGACGGGCCCTGTTATGGAGTTTGCGTTGAGGCCCGGGAGCTTCGTGTTATGTCTCTGGTCATATTCTCGAGGGGGTGCAATCGCACCTGGACCCATAAACAATACATTATAGTTGGGGGGCCTAGCACAGATTTTGCATTGGGGCCCAAAAGTTTCAGGCTACACCTGTGACTGCTCCCGTTCCCCAGCACTCCATGCAAGTTCCTCATGGCGGTAGCGCAGTACCCCGTTTTAGTGATCGATCAAGGTCCCAGTGATCAGACATTGATCACCTATCCTGTGAGGCATTTAGGCTCTATTCACATGAACGTGATAAATGGACTTAATTTATTTATTATTATTATTAATATTATTAATATTAGTATTTATTTTTGTTTTTTGCTAATGGCAGTCACATGTTGACTTTAATGGGGACTTTTCACATGACCGTCTGTTTGGACATGTCCTATTTTTGCCTGTTTTCCTCAGTAGACTCAAGACTTGTTTTTAATTGCAGATTTACGTCACGTTCGTCTGAATAGACCCAAAATATTTAGATAAGTAAAAAAAAAAATATCAGATACATATTTGTTAAGAAGAATAATAAGGGCATGTTCACACACAGACACTTTTTTTTTTTTTTTTTTTTTTACACAGATTTCCATTCATTTTTCGCCAGGATCGACCACTGATTCCAGCTGCATATTCCACTTTATTCTGACATGCCTTTGAATCGTGTGAACATGGCCTTAGGGCCTTGTATCCATAAACTGCCTCACAGATAAACCGGCCTTGTTGCCTATGGCAACCAATCAAAGCTAGGCTTTCATTTCTCAAACTACTCTAGGAAATTGTAAGCTGCTCTGTGATTGGTTGCTTTGGTCAGCAGTGCCAGGTTCTATATTGGGGCACATTTACTATGGGCCTTCGCCACTTTAGAGGTGTAATAGAGTTGTGTGTGACATTTTTACACCACCCTCACTGCTTTCCTGAAAGTGTAGGCGGCCCTTCCATATTTATCATTTATGCAAGTTTTCTGACGTAAATGATTCCTGAAATCTACATCAGCAAGGATCTGGCATAGATTTCAGTAGGGGCGCGTCCGGCTCCTCATAAATCCGGCGTGTGGAAATCATTGGTCTCAAATGCATCTTCCCCGATTGACTCTATGCGGGAGGTTTATGAACATTGGTGTGTTTAACCTTCCTGCGCCGGCGGAAGGTGCGCCTCATTTATGATGGAGACGCACACCGGCTCTTAAAGGGGCTATGCCACTATGGACACTTATTCCCTGTCCACATGACAGGGGATAAGTGTCCGATTGCTGGGGGCCTCTGTAATCAGGAGAATGGGGGGACCCGAACACCTCCTTGTGAATGGAGCACCTGTGCACTTGTGTGGCCGACCTTACATTCACTACTAAGGGCTGCTGGGACTGTAATCTCCGGCAATGCCCGCAGCCTCATAGCAGTGAATGGAGCGCTGGTCACACAGGGTCACTGGTGCTCCATTCACAAAAAGGCATTCGGGTCCCCCCCATTCTCCTGATCACTCAGGCCCCCAGCAATTAGACACTTATTCCCTGTCCTATGGATAAGGAATAAGAGTCCGTAGTGGCACAGCCCCTTTACATGAGGCACACCCTCCGCCAGGCCCTTTACGCCCCAGCACACCCGCGTCATGTCCCCCCACTCCATGTGCATCAATTTATGTCGTAACTGCCGTTTAACAAGAAAACTGGTGTGAAAAATAATAAATCTGCCTCATATTTATTATTATTATTATTATCTTATTTATTAAATAAATTGTTCATTATTGTATTTATTTTATTATTATTAGTATTATTATTATTTGTTATCGTTCATTATTGTGTTTATTATTATTATTATTATTATCTTTATTAAATAAATTGTTCATTATTGAATTTATTTTATTATTATTATTTATCGTTCATTATTGTGTTATTTATTATTATTATTATTATTATTATCTTATTTATTAAATAAATCGTTCATTATTGTATTTAGATTATTATTATTTGTTATCGTTCATTATTGTGTTATTATTTATTATTATTATTATTATTATTAATATTGTTAGTAATGAATATCCTTTTTTGTATTTTTTCTTTACTTTTTGTACCATGTCCTGTATTAACCCATTTGGTATCAGATTACTAACCTGAGTCGCTTCTGGGGAGGTTTTGGCCGACCTTTTCATTTATTTCACATGTTGCCATGGAGATAACTAACACATTTTTAGATGTTTTCAATTATTTAAAAAAAAAAACGGCGATCACCACGGATTTCTGCAGTGAACTATGTCACTTCATTTTTAACACTATAAGTGCTGATGGAGATGTTTAGGGCAGTGACTCCACATTGGCAGGGTGTGTATGCAGCGCTGCTTTTCACGTGTCTGTCCGGATCTTTCTGGCTGCCGCTTCTCTGTGGAGGATATTTTTACTCCAGCAGCTGCGGCTGTTCCTGCCACGTCCCCTCAGCTGTTCTATCCAGCGCTATGTGACTTTAACCAGCTCCTCGTGTCCAGCAAATCCTCTACAAACTGCCTGTGTGCACAGCGCCCGCTGCCACGGTATATATAGTACGTAGTATAGGCTTGGGCCTGACAGCTGCACTATGGCCGTTTGCAAGGCCCGGACCTCCATCTGTTCTGACCTGAACCTGGTTCATATATACACAGTACACATTAGTATTCCGTACTATTAATAAAAATAAAATCACAGAGTAGAATGACCATTCTACTGTGCGATTTTAGTTTTATACTAGGAATGGGGACACACCCTGTGTGATTCCGTACTAATAATAGTAGTAATATTTTATTGTGTCTTTGAGTGAATTCACACCCATCAGAGTTGCAGTGCAGATTCCTCACCATAATCCTTCACCAATTTACAGGACGATCCATGAGGACTGGGCTTTACAAACCCAATTGACATGTAGTGTAAAAATCCAAATGACAGACAAAGATGCTGCAGATTTTCACCACTTCTTAAAATATCCAACACTGATATTTTTAGGATAGGTCCTCAGTGTTGTCCAACACCTGGGAAGGTTTTTGAAGAGGTCACAGCATTCCCAGGAGTGATGCAGCCTTTACTGCATAACAAGCACAGCGCCGTACATTGTGTGGTGGCGGTGTATGGTATTGCAGCCCTAATCTAATGAATTATAAACAGGCCATGTGACTCATGAATGTTATAGCAGGAGCTCTGTGACCACTTCATACAGCTAAGTGATGGGGGACCCCCGCTGATCTAATACTGAGGATAGGGCATCAATATCAAAGCCATGGAAAACCCCTTTAGATGTTTAAATTAAAATCCGCTCTCAAAATCTGCGTGCAATATTTTTTGCTGCAATTTTGTCATAATATCCACGGCAGTAATATTCCATGACTGTTAGGATTATATAATATTAGGAGCCCAGCTCACCACAGAGGCATGTCTATTTGGGGCTTCATGAGACTCATTGCGTTTGCGTTTCAAAGCCATAATTTTTTTTTTCACCTAGCAAATCCGCCATTGTTTTTGGGTCTTGTTTTTCTGGTGTACCGTGTGTGGTATAAGTGTCTTTGTATATTGGGTCGGTGCGATCACCAATATGTGCGATAATGATCAGGTTTCTTGTTCTTCTCCAGATCAATCACTGGGTGGAGTTCAGTCAGACCCGGCTGCTGGATAAGTCCACGTTCTCTGCTGCCCTACAGGAGCTGAATCATTCCCTGTCTCTCCGGACATACCTGGTGGGAGATGCTTTGACCCTGGCAGACATCTGTGTCTTCTCCACTTTGGCAGGTATTATACCGCTGTACTACTGGTAGGAAACAAACCCTCAATCCCTGTTTTCATTCTTAAAGGGGGCCTTATTTTTGTGCAGTCCTTACGTTTTAGAAGGATCCCAATAGGTTAATCTGTTGGCGACTTTACAGTAAGCGTTCAGTTACCCTGCAGCGCCACCACAGGGGAAACTAAGAACTACACAGTGTTTATACATATCAATGGGTTGTCTCTGGAATTCAGGACAGAAGAGGTCCTCTAGAGAAAGAGATGCTCTTTGTAACCATTTTCCTGGTTAAAAGATGAGGCTCCTGAACAGTGAATCCCCATATTCTAATAGGTTGGATGAATATGGGATAAAAAGCGGGCAACTCATTTAAAGCGGTTCGGCCATTTAAGGCACTTTTTCCCTATCCACAGGATATAGATAAAATGTTAGATCTCTGGGGGTCCGATTACTGGGAACTCCAGCGATCAGGAAAACAGGGGACCGAAAGTCCCCATGAATCCTCCCTGTGAGTGAAGCACCAATGCATTTTCATGATCAGCGCTCCATTCACTTTGTGTGTGGCCACCGCAATTGCAGTCTTCAGCAGCCCCGTAATTGTGAATGGAGTGCAAGAGCACTGACAGTACCTTCACAGGTGGGATTCAGGGGGATTTTTGGTCCCCTGTTCTCCTGATCATTGGGCGTCTAAGTAATCTGACACTTACCCCCTATCCAGAGGGTAGAGGATAAGTGTCTTTAATGGCACAACGGTACCTGAGTTTTTATGAAAATTTGAAATATCTGCAGGGTCTTGCTGGGCAGTCTGTTCTGTGACTATATAAGCCTTCATACATGATGTCCGATCCCTTTTCCTGATGCTAATAATCACATTATGGCTGCAGCACATTTTGCATTTGTCTCTGAGACTGTGGGTGTGGCAGAACATTATCCAATACTGATAATGTTCTGCCATTCTGCCAGGAGTAACTATACAATTGTAAAGAAATAGCTGAGAAAAGCCCAAGTGACCATAATATAAGAAATACAGGAACACTGGACTGCAAATACAGGGCAAATACACTCGACCAAGCAGATAAAAGACAAGAAAAAAAAAAACAATCTATGAGCACAGTCAAAGCTGCTGCTGTCTGTGAATAATACCCCATCTGTAACCACACAAGCAGCCAAAAGTAGATACAAGGCTTATCTTACTTTGTAAGCTGTGAGATTTGCAGAATCCTCACTCTTTAGCACACAGCAACAGTTTGCAGACATATCTGTGCAGGCTGTGAGGAGAATCAACCCCTAGCCCCTGCATTCACTGTATGAAGAGAGAAAAGGACCTCCACCTACACTCACTGAGATAAGACAGAATGGAATGTATCTAGGGACAGACTTCCTTGGTAACAATAGAGGGAACAGCAAATTAGCTGTGGGGGGGAAAACACCTAGTGGCGGGAACTTTTAAAGTGGTTTTTAAAGCAAAAAGCAGCAATGTTGTCAATTAAAGTACATTACATTTTGGTCCAGAATCACATGATGTATGAAATGACCAGATAGGGCATAAGTATCTATCTATTCACTCGGGGGCAGACCCCAGGGATCCCCAGTGACCAGGAGAACAGGGGCTGCGAATTCCTCTGAGTACAGAGTTACACATGCTCCTCCATTTACTCCTATTGGAATGCCGAAGATAGCCGTCAACCATACAACAGACGTGTATGGATTGGGGATAACTATCTTTAGTAGGACAACCCCTTTATCATGTATTCTGTACCAGACTAGTCCTTGGTTTGAGATTTATCACCTTCGAAGGTCATGCGAGTGTTCAAAATCCTATCCCTGAATACATGTAATATAGAGTACCACAACATCCCCCCATCCAAAAACAAAACGGTACCGGAATCGCCCAGCTATACTGTACATCTGTGTTCTTCCTTCCTTCTATATTGAGGTGTGAGACTCACTTGTGACCTGGTGTTTTGTCCCCTCTTACAGTCAGCGCATCATGGCAGGAACAGTTGAAACAGAACAAAGCTGCTGTCAATGTCCGTCGCTGGTACACGTTCTTGGAACCCACGGTCCCGTTCCGAGGAAAGCTGAGTGTAGCAGCGGTGAGTCAATTTCTTATCCCAGCAGTCTGAGCCCTAGCGATCATGAAAACTGGAGAGCCCCATGTGAATTATATGGCAGTGTGCATGCCCAGCCACCTCTCCATTCACTTCTATGGGGCTTTTGGAATTGTGATCTCCATCAGTCCCTTAGAAGTGATAGGTAGCCTGGGGTTCACACCGCCACATAAGTCACATGGGGCACTCGGGGACCCTTGTTCTTATGATCACTGGGGCCCTGGCAGTGTTTGTAGGTTATTTTTTCTGATTTGGTTTTATAAGGTATATTTTTCTTTTCTTTCTTTTAGCCTACTGAGAAGAAACAAGATGTTGGGAAGTTTGTTGAGCTCCCAGGGGCCGAAGTGGGAAAAGTTGTAGTAAGATTCCCTCCAGAGGCAAGCGGGTAAGTCCTTCTAGTGATGTCCTCTGTCAGTAGGGTGGGGGTTCACTGGCAGTATCCGGCATCTATCTGCATAGCAGAGGTGAGGCTTGTCATGTATGTTACAGGGGTGAAGATAACCCCTGTCCATTTGATCTAACAGGTCTGTAAAGTCACGTCCATGCCTGCAATGGACCTCCTTGTTCAGTACCTCTCCTGCAGGAATGTGTACCCAGCCATAACAGCTCATTGCCAGGGATCAGAGAAGCTAGACTTGCAGCAACCAGTCACTTGCCCTCTTCATAAGGTTACCCCAATAACCTTCTAGGATATAATAGTAATATATGATCTCTGCAGGTACCTGCACATCGGGCATGCCAAGGCCGCTCTGCTCAATCAGCATTACCAGGTCACCTTCAAAGGGAAGCTTATCATGAGGTTCGATGACACCAACCCAGAGAAAGAGAAGGAAGACTTTGAAAAGGTAAATGAATGTTTTTTTCATTGTATTCTCCATTATGTATTACCTGATGGGTATCCTGCAGTGCTGCTCTATTAACCTGTTAACAGCTGGAGCCCTAATAGTATGGTGCAGGCATGAGTCTGCAGAGGACCTGCGTATTAGTGTACTAATCGCACTGCGCCTGTGTGACTAGGGTAGCCTTTCTGTAACTATAATACGATGACCACCATTGTTTAACCCTTTTATGTCGTGATTAAAGCCAATGGTGGCATACGTGGGAGCAGTAAAGGAGGAATTGCTTGCATCACAGGCTTTCCCTGTAAGATACTGTATACCAGGGCTACTCAACTACTTGTAAAGGCCTGGCGCTGCCAGCAGGTGAAGGTCCAAGCTAAGCGTTCCCAGTATTTACTCTAACCCCTCCCAATCCCACCCATGTCCCCTTTTACCCACTCTGCCAAACTTGTGTCCACAGGAAGCCCCCTTTTGCTTCTACACAATGACACTGACAGCGGGCTTGAGGAATGCTGATCTCCCAACCACTGTCCTTTTTGCACTGATGCATTACAGTGGCGGCAGCAGGGATCATGAATAGTCCTTGATGACCTACACAGCAGGGACTATTCATATATATATATATATATATATATATATATATATATCTACAGTACAGACCAAAAGTTTGGCCACACCTTCTCATTCCAAGAGTTTTCTGTATTTTCATGACTATAAAAATTGTAGATTCACACTGAAGGCATCAAAACTATGAATTAACACATGTGGAATTATATACTTAACAAAAAAGTGTGAAACAACTGAAAATATGTCTAATATTCTAGGTTCTTCAAAGTAGCCACCTTTTGCTTTGATTACTGCTTTGCACACTCTTGGCATTCTCTTGATGAGCTTCAAGAGGTAGTCACCTGAAATGGTCTTCCAACAGTCTTGAAGGAGTTCCCAGAGATGCTTAGCACTTGGCCCTTTTGCCTTCACTCTGCGGTCCAGCTCACCCCAAACCATCTCGATTGGGTTCAGGTCTGGTGACTGTGGAGGCCAGGTCATCTGGCGTAGCACCCCATCACTCTCCTTCTTGGTCAGATAGCCCTTACACAGTCTGGAGGGTGTTTGGGGTCATTGTCCTGTTGAAAAATAAATGATGGTCCAACTAAATGCAAACCGGATGGAATAGCATGCCGCTGCAAGATGCTGTGGTAACCATGCTGGTTCAGTATTCCTTCAATTTTGAATAAATCCCCAGCAGTGTCACCAGCAAAGCACCCCCACACCATCACACCTCCTCCTCCATGCTTCACGGTGGGAACCAGGCATGTAGAGTCCATTCATTCATCTTTTCTGCGTCGCACAAAGACACGGTGGTTGGAACCAAAGATCTCAAATTTGGACTCATCAGACCAAAGCACAGATTTCCACAGGTCTAATGTCCATTCCTTGTGTTCTTTAGCCCAAACAAGTCTCTTCTGCTTGTTGCCTGTCCTTAGCAGTGGTTTCCTAGCAGCTGTTTTACCATGAAGGCCTGCTGCACACAGTCTCCTCTTAACAGTTGTTGTAGAGATGTGTCTGCTGCTAGAACTCTGTGTGGCATTGACCTGGTCTCTAATCTGAGCTGCTGTTAACCTGCGATTTCTGAAGCTGGTGACTCGGATGAACTTATCCTCCGCAGCAGAGGTGACTCTTGGTCTTCTTTTCCTGAGGCGGTCCTCATGTGAGCCAGTTTCTTTGTAGCACTTGATGGTTTTGGCCACTGCACTTGGGGACACTTTCAAAGTTTTCCCTATTTTTCGGACTGACTGACCTTCATTTCTTAAAGTAATGATGGCCACTCGTTTTTCTTTACTTAGCTGCTTTTTCCTTGCCATAATACAAATTCTAACACTCCATTCAGTAGGACTATCAGCTGAGCAACACAACTGATGGTCCCAACCCCATTTATAAGGCAAGAAATCCCACTTATTAAACCTGACAGGGCACACCTGTGAAGTGAAAACCATTTCAGGTGACTACCTCTTGAAGCTCATCAAGAGAATGCCAAGAGTGTGCAAAGCAGTAATCAAAGCAAAAGGTGGCTACTTTGAAGAACCTAGAATATAAGACATATTTTCAGTTGTTTCACACTTTTTTGTTAAGTATATAATTCCACATGTGGTAATTCATAGTTTTGATGCCTTCAGTGTGAATCTACAATTTTTATAGTCATGAAAATACAGAAAACTCTTGGAATGAGAAGGTGTGTCCAAACTTTTGGTCTGTACTGTATATATGTATATACAGTCATATGAAAAAGTTTGGGCACCCCTATTAATCTTAATCATTTTTAGTTCTAAATATTTGGGTGTTTGCAACAGCCATTTCAATTTGATATATCTAATAACTGATGGACACAGTAATATTTCAGGATTGAAATGAGGTTTATTGTACTAACAGAAAATGTGCAATATGCATTAAACCAAAATTTGACCGGTGCAAAAATTTGGGTACCCTTATCATTTTATTGATTTGAATACTTCTAACTACTTTTTACTGACTTTCTTAAGCACAAAATTGGTTTTGTAACCTCACTGAGCTTTGAACTTCATAGCCAGGTGTATCCAATCATGAGGAAAGGTATTTAAGGTGGCCAATTGCAAGTTGTTCTCCTATTTGAATCTCCTCTGAAGAGTGGCATCATGGGCTCCTCAAAACAACTCTCAAATGATCTGAAAACAAAGATTGTTCAACATAGTTGTTCAGGGGAAGGATACAAAAAGTTGTCTCAGAGATTTAACCTGTCAGTTTCCACTGTGAGGAACATAGTAAGGAAATGGAAGACCACAGGGACAGTTCTTGTTAAGCCCAGAAGTGTCAGGCCAAGAAAAATATCAGAAAGGCAGAGAAGAAGAATGGTGAGAACAGTCAAGGACAATCCACAGACCACCTCCAAAGAGCTGCAGCATCATCTTGCTGCAGATGGTGTCACTGTGCATCGGTCAACAATACAGCACACTTTGCACAATAGGAAAAGCTGTATAGGAGAGTGATGCGAAAGAAGCCGTTTCTGAAAGCACGCCACAAACAGAGTCGCCTGAGGTTTGCAAAAGCACATTTGGACAAGCCAGCTTCATTTTGGAAGAAGGTCCTGTGGACTGATGAAACAAAGATTGAGTTGTTTGGTCATACAAAAAGGCGTTATGCATGGCGTCAAAAAAACACAGCATTCCAAGAAAAACACTTGCTACCCACTGTAAAATTTGGTGGAGGTTCCATCATGCTTTGGGGCTGTGTGGCCAATGCCGGCACCGGGAATCTTGTTAAAGTTGAGGGTCGCATGGATTCAACTCAGTATCAGCAGATTCTTGAGAATAATGTACAAGAATCAGTGACCAATTTGAAGTTACGCCGGGGATGGATATTTCAGCAAGACAATGATACAAAACACAGCTCCAAATCTACTCAGGCATTCATGCAGAGGAACAATTACAATGTTCTGGAATGGCCATCCCAGTCCCCAGACCTGAATATCATTGAACATCTGTGGGATAATTTGAAGCGGGCTGTCCATGCTCGGCGACCATCAAACTTAACAACTGGAATTGTTTTGTAAAGAGGAATGGTCAAAACTACCTTCATCCAGGATCCAGGAACTGATTAAAAGCTACAGGAAGCGACTAGAGGCTGTTATTTTTGTAAAAGGAGGATCTACTAAATATTAATGTCACTTTTCTGTTGAGGTGCCCATACTTTTGCACCGGTCAAATTTTGGTTTAATGCATATTGCACATTTTCTGTTAGTACAATAAACCTCATTTCAATCCTGAAATATTACTGTGTCCATCAGTTATTAGATATATCAAATTGAAATGGCTGTTGCAAACACCCAAATATTTAGAACTAAAAATGATTAAGATTAATAGGGGTGCCCAAACTTTTTCATATGACTGTATATATATCTATCTCCCTGGATCTGTTGCCCAGGATCACTTATTGATGTGATACGTGTCTGTTTCTTTAATCTTGTTTTTCTCAGGTTATTCTGGAAGACGTCTCATTGCTTCAGATCAAACCCGACCAGTTCACATACACATCTGACCACTTTGAGAAAATTATGCAATATGCAGAAAAACTGATTCGAGAGGGAAAGGCTTACGTAGACGATACCCCTGCTGAGCAGATGAAGGCAGAGCGTGAGCAGAGGATCGAGTCCAAACACAGGAGCAACCGTAAGAGCAGATGAGCTACTCCCAATATAGTGCTAGGGGTTGTGGATATAATCATTAACCTACACATATATCTATACCTCCCCACATTGATGGTTTGGATCAGCTGTTTGAAGCTGCAGCGGCACTCCCTGAGCGCCTCTTCTGTTTCTCAGGCCATGTGACATCGTGCACGTCAGTCTCATGGCCTGATCGTAGCTCAGTCCCATTCAGGTGAACAGATGGCACTGTGTACTGAATGCTTGAGCCTCTTCAAACAGCTAATCAGTTGGGGACCCGGGTGCTGGACCCCTGCTGATCTTCAATTGAATTGTCTGCTGGGATCTCAGTCGCTGGCTGTCCAATAAACGGTAATGGATAAGTTTGGATAAGTTTGATGCCTCAATTGCTGAGAGTGTTCCATTTTTTGTTAATATGCAACTGACCTCTTTACAACAATGGAGGTGTTTCTGCTTACCTTTTTGGAGCAATGGCAGCATTTTCAATGTTCAAAACTGCTAATTAGCATATTGACAAAAAAAATGCCAATATCTCGGTAACGGAGGCTGCAATTCAAAAGGAGAAAACACAGTTTGATTCAGACGACACTAACTTATGTATCTGCAGAGCTTGGGTGACAGGTTAGTGTCACCAGAACCAGCATATCACCCCAGCCCTGCAGATAGATAGGTTAGTGTGACCAGAACCAGCATATCACCCCAGCCCTGCAGATAGATAGGTTAGTGTCACCAGAACCAGCATATCACCCCAGCCCTGCAGATAGATAGGTTAGTGTCACCAGATACAGCATATCACCCCAGCCCTGCAGATAGATAGGTTAGTGTCACCAGAACCAGCATATCACCCCAGCCCTGCAGATAGATAGGTTAGTGTCACCAGAACCAGCATATCACCCCAGCCCTGCAGATAGATAGGTTACTGTCACCAGAACCAGCATATCACCCCAGCCCTGCAGATAGATAGGTTAGTGTCACCAGACCCAGCATATCACCCCAGCCCCGCAGATAGATAGGTTAGTGTCACCAGACCCAGCACATCACCCCAGTCCTGCAGATAGATAGGTTAGTGTCAGCAGACCCCAGTATATCACCCCAGCCCTGCAGATAGATAGGTTAGTGTCACCAGAACCAGCATATCACCCCAGACCTGCAGATAGATAGGTTAGTGTCACCAGAACCAGCATATCACCCCAGTCCTGCAGATAGATAGGTTAGTGTCACCAGACCCCAGCATATCTATCTGAAGGGCTGGGGTGATATGCTGGTTCTGCTGACACTAACCTATCTATCTGCAGGGCTGGGGTGATATGCTGGTTCTGGTGACACTAACCTATCTATCTGTGGGGCTGGGGTGATATGCTGGTTCTGGTGACACTAACCTATCTATCTGCAGGACTGGGGTGATATGCTGGGGTCTGGTGACACTAACCTATCTATCTGCAGGACTGGGGTGATATGCTGGCTCTGGTGACACTAACCTATCTATCTGCAGGACTGGGGTGATATGCTGGTTCTGGTGACACTAACCTATCTATCTGCAGGCTGGGGTGATACGCTGGTTCTGGTGACACTAACCTATCTATCTGCAGGACTGGGGTGATATGCTGGCTCTGGTGACACTAACCTATCTATCTGCAGGACTGGGGTGATATGCTGGTTCTGGTGACACTAACCTATCTATCTGCAGGACTGGGGTGATACGCTGGTTCTGGTGACACTAACCTATCTATCTGCAGGGCTGGGGTGATATGCTGGTGGGGGGGTCCTCCTTCTGGCACTAACCTATCTATCTGCAGGGCTGGGGTGATATGCTGGTTCTAATGACAGACTCTCTTTAATAGGTTTCAATTTAAATTCTATTGAACAGTGCGCCCCCTGGAGGCCATTGCCTATCAGACACTATGTACAATTTCTGATATTATTTTATATTGCATGTTCAGTATGAGTCATATTTTTTCTATTACAGCGGTGGAGAAGAACCAGCACATGTGGGAGGAGATGAAGAAGGGCTCCGAGTTCGGTCAGACCTGCTGTCTCCGGGCTAAAATTGACATGAACTCCAACAATGGTTGTATGCGAGACCCCACGTTATTCCGCTGCAAGACCCAGCCACATCCACGGACAGGAAGCAAATACAAGTAAGTAAACTCAAGTTCTGACTCGACAGTCCAGCCTGGCAATGGTATTTCAACACTCAGCAGTCAGACATTTTCTACCGTACCTGGATAGTTCCTAAATTGGATATCCATTGTGTGTTTTCCTCTGCAGCATCTACCCCACATATGATTTCGCCTGCCCAATAGTGGACAGTGTAGAAGGCGTCACACATGCGCTAAGAACGACAGAATATCATGACCGTGACGAGCAGTTCTATTGGATCATCAATGCCTTGGGAATCAGGAAGCCGTACATTTGGGAGTATAGCCGCCTGAACCTCAACAACACCGTACTGTCCAAGCGAAAGCTCACCTGGTTTGTCAACGAAGGCCTTGTGGATGGCTGGTAAGTGTAAAACTCCCCATAGAAGGTGTACGTGGGCACCTCATCATGTATAAGCTTGGGTGTCGTCATCACAACATTCTTTACAGCAATCCATGCACTTGGCATTGTGTGTGGTGTTCTTAGGTTTTTGTGCAGCTGCTCCACCATTTCTCAGAGCTGTATTGCTTAGGTTTATTTCTGTGTTACAAGGTTTCTTGCACACTTTTGATCTGACACTAGTGTGTACTCCTTTTCGGAGTGCCTTCACATGGTTTTATGATAGTAGCAAATATCAAAGAAATAAAAATCGTATGCATGTGCTGTATAAATCTGCAGCAATAATTGTCATGATCAACATCATCATTGCAGAACTTTCCATTGCAAAATATGTCTAGACCCACCTGTAGGTAATAGGCACAGTACTGCAATACCCTGGTGCTGCTGCTATATAGTGGACAGGGCTGCAGCTCAGTGCCTGTTACTTGAATATCAGAGCTGCTTCTGGCGCCTGGAGGTAGCCAGGTCAGCTGATCGGTGGGGTGTCTTGGTTTTGGACCCCCACAAATCAGATACTGATGTGTGAATAGGTCATAAGTATAAGCTTTAAGCTGTTTATGGCCTATCATCAGGCCCCTAGACTGATCAGCTGTACAGAGCCACTTCCGGCTGACTTCAGTGAGTGCTGAGCCGCAGTGACGGCGCACGCTGCTATACAGGGGACAAAGCTTTCTGCTTCCAGCCCTGTATTGTGTATTGAGTGTAGGAAGCTACTCCGTACAGCTGATCAGTGGGGGGACCGGCTCTCTGTTCCCTACTGATAGCTATCCTGAGGATAGACCATAAATAATTTAAGCCTGGACAACCCCTTTAAGGATAAGGCCACACACGTAGCTTAAAAAAGCTGCAGATATTTCATTTAAGCTCATCCACACGTTGCCGAAAACAACAGAAAACTCAATGTTTTGAGAAAATGCAGTATGTTAATATTACCTGCAGAAATGCTGAGTTTGTGCTATAGACATATATATATAAGGGGGGGGGGGGGCAAAATATACATCCTACATTTCACAGCAGCTAATGCATTTATTTTAATTCCTTTCCCTCTCTTACCGTCACAGGGATGATCCCAGGTTCCCTACTGTCCGAGGCGTCCTAAGAAGAGGAATGACTGTGGAGGGGCTGAAACAATTCATAGCCGCACAGGTCTGTCCTAGAAGAGAGCGTCACTGATTTACGCTAAGTTCACATCAGCTTCATTTTGTCCGTTGTTGTGTTCTGTCACAGGATCAGACCCACAAACTGGAAAACTAGTATAGTGACTAATGAGACGGCGCACGTTCTGTCTGTATCCGTCACCATTCACTGTAATGCAGACAGAATGTGATCCATCTGTATCTGTCATTATATTAATTATTTAGTCAGTTCTGTCCTGACAGATCAGAGCAATGGACAAAAATAAAGCTATGGGGAACTTAGTTTAATTTTGCAGAAGAACACAAGTGAGCAAACATAAAGGAAAAGCTGCTGCGCTCCTCTCAGAAATGTATGATCAGACTGACAAGAAGCTGTTACCATCCCCGATGTCACTATGGTGTGTTTATACCCTGTCTGACACTCTGAGCACTAATCTGGCATAATTGTGATGTCACAGTGCTTACATGAGAGAAGGACATTTGTGATGTCACAGCAACTCACCTGCTGGAAACACATTTGTGATGTCACAGCACCTTACTAGTAACTTGACAAAAATTTCATTGTGATGTCACAACAATTACTTGACAGAAATCCACTTATGATGTCACAGCACCTTACTTGATGGAAAATGTCTTGTGATGTCACAGTTGCTTATCTGACAAATACACATTTGTGATGTCACAGCAGCTTATTTGACAGAAACAGACTTGTGATGTCAAAGCAACTTACCTTACAAAAAGACAGGTGTGTTTTAATTTGATAAACTGTGATGTCACAGTAACTTGCCTGAGTGAAACCCACTTGTGATGTCAGAGCAGCTTATAAGATTTAAACAAGCTTGTGATGTCACAGCACCTTACTTGATGATGTCATAAGTGCAGCCTCTAAATGTTTAAACTGCTCAAAGTACCTTCAGTCCTGACCATTGCAATGGATGTTCGCTGTAAGTTACTGCGGCACCATGGCATCATAATATGGTGGTTCATAGGAAAGACTAACTTGCATACTACAGCCCTATATGGCCTCCCCCATGTAGCCATATATATGATGTCTACCATTAGAAAACCTCATGCTTTTCTTCATTTGACGTTTCTGTGGTTTTGCTTGCAGGGCTCCTCCCGATCAGTCGTGAACATGGAATGGGACAAAATCTGGGCCTTTAACAAGAAGGTAAAGAGCAACTCTGTGCAGTGTGGTTTGGACAGCTTCTCTATCCATTAGAGCGCCCCCTACTGACCTCTTGACTCCTTCCCCAGTAGTCTGCAGTACATTGTAACAACATGTCCTGCAGGCTCCTTAGACCTGAGCCATTAATACATAGACCTATAACTATCCTGAATGTCTTCATGATTCCATTGACTTGCCCCCAACCAAACGTTGACTTGTGGGAACGGATCTTGGCGTGAATTTGATCAGTAAACTCTGCATTTCATTTTTCTGCTTCCAAGCTGCGAGCTATCTGTAAGAAGGTATTACCACTCAACGCTTATTTATTTATTTCTTTTTATTTTTTTGTCATTTTGCTTTTCTTTGGCCTTTGGCATATAGCTTACAGTTGTGTAAGCGTACATTGCTTACTCCTTCATATTGCAGTTTAACAAAAAATAAATAAATTGACACAATCACATTGCCACATCGCTGTCGTGCCGAAGTGTCTCGCAGCTCTGGCTTCCAGTAAGTGTTGTCTGCAAAGGTGCATTCACTGCCATAGAGAGGCGAGGGCAGAGAGGACACAGCCGCCCAAATATGACGTTTTGTAAGCGTTACATTAGTTCACATTATAATACACTTTGCTGGACCTTTAAAGGGAATGAGTCGGCAGGCAACGACTACCAAATTTTCATATTTTTAATGATACTTTCAAGAATTTTCACTATTTAAAAACAAAAAAAAAAAAGGTACTAAATTTTCAGTCTGACCACTAAGGCTTCATGCACACAACCAAGTGTACAGCCCGAGGGTCTTACAATATTTTATAGGACCTGCTCTATAAATAATGGAACACACTTGGCCTAATAATAGACTGACACTTGCCAATCCTGTGCAGGTTTTCTTTGCAGCAGTCACTTCCTTTACATCATAGATAGTATCATAATTTAAGGACACTTCTATAGATAACACCACTTATCTATCATTACATCACTACTGATAATAGATGATGTCACAGGTTTTCTCCTCCCCCTGCCTGCACCGAGCAATAAGTCGGCTCCAGACTATTGCTCCCTATGGCCATGACTGTGCTGTAAAGCAGATCACTAAATGCTGTTAACAGAGCAGAGGAGAAGCTCAGATAAGATGGCTGCCCCCTTATTCGTGATAGAGTTTTTGGGTTTAATAAAAAAGAAAAATTCTAAAAACACTTTCCCTTGAAATCTGACATCAAGCGGGTAGAGTCGCAGATGCACGCTGGGTAGGTCAGGTTGTCTTGGATAATGTCTGACTCCCAGTAAGAATTGTACATGGTTCCCATTAATAAGAAATGGATCCATGTATGGTACTTGCAGAGAACTGTATACTCACCTATCTCCATCTAATACTGACCAGGAGATTAAAGGGGTCGCAGCAATTGATCAAGCGCTGTGACTCGCTTTACTGTATACCAGGCACAGCACCGTACATGGTGAAGGATCTATGAGAGGTATCTCAGTCCCATGAGGCTGAACTGCAGAAGAATCATGTGACTGACGGACATGACATCTGACTGCCGCAACCCCTTCAATCAGCTGATCGGTGGGGATGCCAGGAGTTGGACCCGCACTGAAATGATATTGATGCCCATCAACATGAAGGTCCTGGGATTACTGGCCAACTGTGTAATGTGTAGGGGGGACCTCCGGACTATACTCGAAGAGAGATGAGGATTAGCTGCTGGATCTCAGCACGTCTGATCTTTTGTTCCACTAGAGGTAGTCGTGTATGTGTATATTTAAGGTCCTGCTTTAAAGGGAGTGTGTCACCAGAACTCAGTATTAGGGCTGGGCAAATCATTGAAAAATAACCAAAACCATCAATCTAGATAACCGACGTGATTTTGTTCATGTCGGCTATTTTGGTTTGGTTATTAGAGTATTTTCGAGGTTCCACCTTATACTCTTATTATACTACCAGACCCCTCTAGCACTAGTTAGTTCTTATAAGATCAGGCTGATTGAAATCCAAGTGCCCAGTCCTTTTTTTTTCCCCTTGACATCTGCCATCGGGGAAGTGTCTGAGCACCCCTATACAAATACCTAGACAGCCGTTCCCACCAAAATCGGCAGGCATGGCCAGCATTTATGTGTATGGCAACCTTTAGGGCATGTACACACGAGGCAGCATTTTCTGCAACTGAAAAAAATGGTGCTGCAATGAAACTGCTGTGTATAAATATGCCCTTACCCATTTACACATAAATATCCAGTGCAAGGTTTACAAGCATGTCCATGTGTTAGGAAATATCTGCGGAGCCTTCTCTGACCAGACTGTTACCAGTATTCATGTAAGGCTATGTTCTCTGAGTTTCCGGGTCTGTCAGAAGTCCCAGCCAAAAAAGTCCTGAAAGCCCCACTTTATCATCCAGTGATGTCAGGGACAAATGGACCCCATTACACTCATTGGGGTTACTTTGGGATCTATTGTTGCTCGATGTTAGATGGACTGTTTGTCTGTTCCGGTCCTGCGATAGACCAGAAGAACGGACAGAACAATACAGAAGTGAACACCCCTACACTACAGACAGGCAATAGACTTGCTGGCTATAAAGCCTATACCAGTGTCTTGCAGGGCACTGCGGGCTGCCCTTAATGTGGCTCTGGGCATTCACCACTAATCCCCAGCATATTCTGAAAGGGCACACATGAGGCCAGGTTCTTGCACCATATACGCAGTGAATGCACCTTCTATCCAGTGAATTCTACAGTCCGTTTCCGCCTCTCCCACAATATTTAAGCTCCAAGGATTTGGTTGGTCCCGTGCAGAGCAATTCTCCCTAATCCTCTAGCCTAGCCCATACTCCACTGACCTGTATCAGACCTCCGATATTGTGATTTTCGCTTAGTCCAGGGGTTTGTGATTGTGTTCTGCTCAGGGGCTGGCTGGATCATGTGTCCCCATAGATCAGGCTATGTTCCTATATCTCACATACTGTGGTCACTCATCCCCCATCTTTACAGATTAGTCCAGCCAGGCCCTGCATCGCCTCGGTCTTGCAATTCTATTTCTTTCTGCTTGACTTCATATGAAAATGATCGAGTTGCCTCTGCCTGTTCAGCATGTGCCCTCTAGCTTGTGGTCGTCTGTAGTAATGATGTATATATGGACGCCATTAACTGGTTTTGAGTCTGGCCGGGAGGGTTAGCAGATAGGGAGGAATAAGTAGTGGTCGCACCTGAGCCATAACCTATGTCCTTTGTAGATATAACTGGGCTGAATTATTCCTGTTTATTTCTGTTTTTCAGATCCCCCTCTGTACAGATTTAAAGGGATTTTCCACAAGTTTCTGACCCCCAGGACCCCAGTGGAGCAGCTTCCACTATACAGGCCATGTGACCTCGTGCTCATCGGTCCCATGGCCCAATCGTAGCTCGGTCCCTTTCAAGCGAATGGGCTGAGCTGCAATACCAAGTTCAGCCACAGTACAAATGTACAGCACTGTGCTTGGTAAGTAGTGGAGGGGCTGCAGCATTCACACGAATGCTGCAGCCTCTTCATACAACTGATCGGCTGGGGACCCGGTTATTGGACCCTGCCGATCTTTAATTGATGACCTATTCTAAGGATAGGTGATACATTAATTATCCTGGAAAACCCCTTTAACCCCCTTAACAAAATTGTGACTACATGAAGCCATGGCGCTGACTGCAGGCATCCATATGGTGCCCTCTAGTGGTGGCTGGAGGCATCCATACGGTGCCCTCTAGTGGTGGCTGCAGACATCCATACAGTGCCCTCTAGTGGTGGCTGCAGGCATCCATACGGTGCCCTCTAGAGGTGGCTGCAGGCATCCATACTGTGTCCTCTAGTGGTGGCTGCAGGCATCCATACTGTGCCCTCTAGTGGTGGCTGCAGGCATCCATACAGTGCCCTCTAGTGGTGACTGCAGGCATCCATACGGTGCCCTCTAGTGGTGGCTGCAGGCATCCATATGGAGCCCTCTAGTGGTGGCTGCAGGCATCCATACGGTGCCCTCTAGTGGTGGCTGCAGGCATCCATACGGTGCCCTCTAGTGATGGCTGCAGGCATCCATACGGTGCCCTCTAGTGATGGCTGCAGGCATCCATACAGTTACCTCTAGTGGTGGCTGCAGGCATCCATACTGTGCCCTCTAGTGGTGGATGCAGGCATCCATACAGTGCCCTCTAGTGGTGGCTGCAGGCATCCATACTGTGCCCTCTAGTGGTGGCTGCAGGCATCCATACTGTGCCCTCTAGTGGTGGCTGCAGGCATCCATACTGTGCCATCTTGTGGTGGCTGCAGGCATCCATACTGTGCCCACTAGTGGTGGCTGCAGGCATCCATACTGTGCCCTCTAGTGGTGGCTGCAGGCATCCATACTGTGCCCTCTAGTGGTGGATGCAGGCATCCATACAGTGCCCTCTAGTGGTGGCTGCAGGCATCCATACTGTGCCCTCTAGTGGTGGCTGCAGGCATCCATACTGTGCCCTCTAGTGGTGGCTGCAGGCATCCATACTGTGCCCTCTAGTGGTGGCTGCAGGCATCCATACTGTGCCCTCTAGTGGTGGCTGCAGGCATCCATACTGTGCCCTCTTGTGGTGGCTGCAGGCATCCATACTGTGCCCTCTAGTGGTGGCTGCAGGCATCCATTAACTTATCTTTCCAAAAGGGTTTTCCAGGAGTTACATATTGAAGACCTTCCTTAGGAAATTCATGAATATGTGATGGGTGAGGTTTTGACAGCTGCAGCCTCTTCACTGAATAATAAGCACAGCGCCATACATTGTATAGTGGCTATGCTTGGTATTACATCTCGGTCTATTCACTTGAATGGGACTGAGTGATCGTCAGACAGGCCATGTGACTGATGAAAATGACGTCACTGCCCTGTAAAGTGGAAGGGGTGCTCACCTGCACTCTTGTAGGGTCCTGAGTCTCGGACCCCGCTGATGAGATATTGATGACCTATCCTTAGGATATGTAATGCCTTGGTCATTGCAGTTCATCTGATATTTGATGCCTTGTAGCTTGGACGTTAAATGGGTTTGTGACTGCTAAGATCTTGCGGGTTCACAAACTTTGATATATTTATTTTTAAGGTCTGGCGCTGTAGTGCTTGTCGCCAACTTTTTCAGCTTCAGTCATCTGCTAACACTTCTGTTCTGGATACTCAAGACCAGTAAATGTCCGGCTTCATCCATGACCAGTAATGTACATGTCAGCCTCTCACCCGCTCCTGTGTTTGCCTCTGCCAGGTCATTGACCCCATCGCCCCGCGGTACAATGCTTTGCTGAAGAGCCAAGTTGTTCCAGTGAACGTCTCAGGTGCCCAGGAAGGAGCCACAGAAGTTGCCAAGCACCCAAAGGTCTCCATGAGTTATCTTTTTATTTAAGGGGTTCTCTGCTTGGACATGTTAGGAGGGTCCCCAAGTGATCAGCTTAGCCCTATATGTTTCTTTGGCAAAAAACCCATAGACAAGTGTGGTGCTGTTTTTGAAAAGTGCTACCACACCTGTCCACAGGTTGTGTCTGGTATTGCAGCTTGGATCAATGTATAGGGCTAAGCTGCAATACCACACACAACCTGTGGACAGGTGTGGCGCTGTGTCCCATACAGCCCCTTTAAATATTTTTATACAGCAGTGCACTATGTACTAAAGCCATCAATGCTGAGGCTGGCAAAGATTTCTTAACTGTGTGTTTACTGTTCTGTAGAATGCGGAGGTTGGTGTGAAACCTGTATGGTACGGCCCACACATCCTTATAGAAGGGGCAGACGCCGAAACTTTGTCTGAGGGAGAGATGGTCACCTTTATCAACTGGGGTAACCTCAACATCACCAAAATCCACCGGTAAGAAACTGTTAAGAGGAACTTAAAGGTGTATGTACAGGACCCTCCTCTGAGTACAGAAGCCCCCCGACCTTGTGTCCGCTGCGAGTGGAGAGATCCTACATCATAATGTCTTCCATCTGTCGTCTCCTTCTTTCTAACCTACAATAGGAAGAAGTAGGGAACAGATCGAAGTAGTGTGACTGCAGAGTTTGTGTGTAGTCTGTTACCGTGGAGACACACACTGAAGACTTAATGCAACTTCAGTTGGGTTACTGTAAGCTAGACATGGAGTATATGTTGTGTCATCTGCAGAGACTCCACGGGGAAGATCACATCTCTAGATGCCCAACTGAACCTGGAGAACAAGGACTACAAGAAAACTACCAAGATAACGTGGTTGGCCGATACCCTTAAAGCTCCATTAACCCCAACAGTCTGTGTCAACTATGACCATCTGATTACAAAACCAGTCCTTGGGAAAGAAGAAGACTTCAAGCAGTACGTCAACAGGAGTAGCAAGGTAAGGATGGCGCTCCTGTCTTGGCAGAACGTTCACTAGTACTGACAAGTATTTATGTGCATGTAGACGGAGGGTCTCTGGACCAAACATGAGCAGGATATAGTATATATAGTAGCAGAAATCCCTGAGCCCTCTGTGTAAATGAGGGTGTGGAGTGCATGCACGATTATCTCTCCGTTCTTATACATGGGACTGATGGACTGCTGTACTCTGCTATCTCCGCCAGTCCCATAGAAGTGAACGGAGCAGTGGTCACATGTGTACTACATCTCCACTCACTCAGGGGATTCCAGGACCTCTGTTCTCATGGAGATAAATACTGTTTATGGAAAGAGTTGTCCATTTACTAATATTGATGACATTAGTATTAGATCTGTCTCCGGTAATGGGGCACTGCTGTAGGATCAGGCTGTACTGGAGCAGATGGATCCGTGAGGGTCCCGGGGGGTCGGACCCTCGTAGATCTATTATTAATGGTTTATCCTATGGATCAGCCATCTATATTGGAAAGTGGATAAGCCCTTTACAGTCTCCCTATGCTTTTGTGTATGTACACACTATTGGGTGCAGCCTAAACATGCGTATCTGTAAAAATAATTTTTCCCACTGCAGATGTGAAGTGGACTGTGGTGTAATAGTATGCGTAGTGCATGGCCCACCCACAGTCAGCTGCTTAGCAGTGTACATATTAAGGACTGCAGAGCAGAACTACGTTACTTTTGTGTTAACAACATTTTGTTTGCCTTCAGCAAGAAGAGGTAATGTTAGGCGACCCCTGTCTGAAGACCCTGAAAAAGGGAGACATCATCCAGCTGCAGCGAAGGGGCTTTTATATCTGTGATGAGCCTTATGAGCCAATCAGGTAAGAAATAATAAATTTAGGGATACCTTGTGGATCGGTGGCGATTCGACTACTCAGACCCGATCAGGAGAATGGGTTTGTTTAGTCCCGTGTGCACACTGCTCTGTTCATTTCAGTGGGCGTTCCAGAGGTAGCCAAACTACAGTGCTCGGCTATGTCTAATGCTCTAGTTGAAATGAATGGCGCAAATGTCCTGCCCCATCCTGGCCACCACTTCATTCAGAATAGAGGACAAACCCCCCCAGTTTCCCCATTAGTGTTGGGCTGAGCGGTCAGCCACCCAGTGATCTGTAAATTATGTCCTATGAATAGGGGGTCATTTGTTAAAATGGGAATACCCCTTTAGGGGCCAATTCACCTGACTCGGTCCCACTCTACTGTCCCTTACTCACATGATGCTATGTGTACGGGACAGTAGATCGTTCAGGAACTTACAGCACTATAAATCAGTATGACGCTGCGAGTTCAGTTCAGACAAGCCACAGAACGACTGAGTTAGCGGCCGACACGTGGGCCATGTTACCCAACCTGGGCAAGGTTTTGTGAATTGGCACTTCTAGAGACCAGTAGTTTTTTTCTCTAACCATGGATGTGCAGTAAGGGTAAGGAGGTAGCTCATGAGTAAAATGAATTTTCTGCTTTTACTATAAATGGCTTCCAGAATTGGGCCTATGGTCTCATTATTTACTTGTGTCAGCCCACACAGCTGCAAGGAGGCGCCATGTGTCTTAATATACATCCCTGATGGTCACACCAAGGAGATGCCAACATCTGGCTCCAAAGAGAAAACAAAATCTGCCGGCGTCAAGAAAGAGGTAAGTCTAAGGATCGACCGAATAGACATGGAAAACTTGTTTTCCGATCCCCTATTAAATTCTGGTCTTAATAGATCGAGGTCCTGAACAGGAGACCCACTCTTAGCCAAAGATGAGAGCGTCTACAAAGAACCAATAGAAATAAGAAGAACACATCATGTTTAATGTAATGTCTACCCTAGGACCTTTGGTACACCAGCTGTTGTACAACTACTACTCCCAGCATGCTCCATTCACTTCTTAAGACGTTCTGAGAATAGCTGAGCAAGTGTGCATGCTGGGAATTGTAGTTAAACAGCTGAAGGTTGTTGCTACCTGATTTGATTTCACTCTGCACTTCAATCCATGTAAAATCTGCATCCTTTGAATGGAGTGTAGGCAAATCCAGTCAGGCGCTACAGAAAATTTCCGCAATGATTTTTGTCCTCTCTGTGAATCTGCAAAAATAAGTAGCATGTTATTCCCAAAGATTCCGCATGGAAGAGCCGGTCGGTTATCCACGCATTTGGTAACCAAACTGAATGGGACTAATTTACATGCAGATCTGCAACACATCCAGAGAGGTGACAGCTTAGGATTTCTGCTGTGTATCCCACATATGTGAACATCCCCAAAGAAACTGGTGGCCATATGTTAGTGACATCACCAGTCACTCTCCAGTGACCACTGAGACCATTGGAGGGACAAGGGGCTCAAGAATGTGGCATAGACCTCTGCATGAAGGTTATATAACCTCAATAGTATAGACTGTGTGTATGTATAGAACTACAGTAATACCTCGTTTCACTCGCGTTTCCGAATTTGCGAATTCACAGATTCGCGATATTTTTTTGGCAACTAACATATATAGATTTTGCTCTTTTTTTCTCAGATCTGTGAAATTTAATAAAAAAAAACACCTTCGCTATTGGGTAGTAGCGTCCTGTTCGTTACGTACCCGGTAATTAGTTTCATTTTACTGTGAGTGTATAAGAAAAATGAATGAATGTATTAATATACAGTACTGTACAGTATACTTTAGTATACTGTACAGTACTGTAGGGTAAAGTTTATTGATATTTAGGGGTTAAACATTAGAAATCGGCATTGTAAGCGCTTCTAAGCGCTTGTACCAAACATTCGCGATTCCTCGCGATCCGCTCTGTAACCTAACCTCGCGAATGTACGAGGTATTACTGTATATATAAATATAGCATTATGAAGCATGTAGAGATACTGTAAGGTTTCTGGACCTTCTATGGGAGTCCTGTTATGTCTCTGTACAAGATGGGGTTGTGATATGAGCATGGGCTGTAACAAAATTTTCAGCTGCAGAGTTGAAGAACGAACAAAATATATTAGGGAAAGAAAGTCCCTGCTGAGCCCAGTGTTCCACCTTTTCCCACGTAACGACAAATAAAGCTCTACAGCTTGAGAAGCCACCCAACAGCACCCCAGGTCTCAGCATCCTTGGACCCCCTGAAGAGGGCAGAGATTACTAAATTGTCACCTATTTGCTTTACAGACCAAGGCAAAACCCACAGAAGCCCCAGTGAGCACTGCCCCAGCCCCCTCCCCTGTCTCAGCAGCCGACCCCTCAGCCCTCTACAACAAGGTTACAGCTCAGGGAGACCTCGTCCGGGATCTCAAAACCAAGAAAGCCGAAAAAGCTGAAATTGACGCGGCTGTGAAACTCCTTCTATCGCTGAAAGCAGAATATAAGCAGACAACAGGTCAGGACTATAAACCCGGAAATGCTCCAGCACAGAGCGCCCCCGCCTGCCCAGTGGCAGCCACGAGTAGTGGTGATGCCAAAACTGCCTATGACCGAGTGTCTGAACAAGGGGAAGTCGTCCGTAAACTAAAGACAGAGAAAGCGCCAAAGGTAAGGAGAAAATCATTGAAGATAACTGTTCCTGAGCTGTCCACTACTGTCATTCTGATTACAGAGGCCTTACCACCCAGCTTTCCCAAAGTCCTGAAAGGCATTTGTTTTGTTATGTATTAATATAACAGTTGGAGACTTGTCACTGCAATTTCACAGTTCAGGAAAGTGGCATTGATGGCCTTTCTGTCCACTTGTGTGTTTGGTTGCTTTTCTGAATGGCAGATCTACAAGTTTCACTGTCACCCACCACCTACTGCTATGTAACTGCAGAAATTACCATTTAGGAGTCTGGGAAAGCTGGGTGTACTATATATGCAACCCTGTTTTCCTGCACATGCTGCCCAAGTGGCCATTCAGATGATTTGCCATACAGGTCAGTCTCCACAAGAGCTGCCACATCTGAATGGCCTACCACTCTAGGGCACGTGGAAAATATTATTAAAGGGGTGATCTCGCAAAAAATATTAATCCTCTATTCATAGGATAGAGGATAAAGTGCTGATCGGACCTGAGAACAGGGGGTGTTTTGCCCCCATTGTGAACACAGACGCACGCCTGCCCCTGTTCACTTTAGTGGGTGCACTGAAGATAGCTGAAGTACAGCATTCACCTGCCTCTGGTGCTCCCATTGAAGTGAACAGGAGAAAGGGTGTGGACATTGCAGCTACATTCACTATTGGGGTAAAAAACCCCTGTTCTCAGTTGGACCTCCACCGATCAGCACTTTATCCTCTATCCTATGGAACCTCTCACCAGGAAATTGCAGTGAAATCTGCAGGCAGCGTGTTATAGAGCAGGAGGAGCTGAGCAGATCGATATATAGGTTTGTGGGAGAAGATTCAGTATAACTTGTCATTTCTATTTTGATCTTTGCTCTTTCTATGCTGAGGAGTCCAGGAGGCGGAGCTATCAGTGAGTGACAGCTGTCTGTGTATATACAGTCCTGGTGGTGAGGCGGTCAGTCACTGATAGCTCCGCCTCCTGGACTACTCAACATAGAAAGAGATTTCATTGGATAAATGACAGGTTATACTGAATCTTTTCCCTCTATAAAGCTATATATCAATCTGCTCAGCTCCTCCTGCTCTATAACATGCTGCTGGCAGATTGAGCTGCGTTCTCCATGTGACAAGTTCCCTTTTACCTTTCTTATTGCTATGCTTTTTTTTCCCTTGCTTACTTTACAACTTTCCTAAATTTCCCCTTTCTTCCCTTTTTGCTGTCTGTGCGGCTCCTTCTCCGCTCTATAGCCTCAGGTAGAAGCGGCCGTGAAAACGCTTTTAGAGCTGAAATCACAATATAAGCAAGTAACAGGACAGGAGTACAAGGCAGGCAGCCCTCCCGTAGCTCAGGCCAGCGGCCCCGCACCTCCTGCCTCCTCCAGTCCTCCCAGCTCAGATATCACAGCATTATACAGCAAGGTAGCTGAGCAAGGAGAGCTGGTCCGACAGCTGAAGAGCAAGAAGGCCTCCAAGGTAGGACACGCATGCCACACTTCTATGATGTACTCCATTATGTGGTTCCTCTTATGCTGCTGAAGGATGTTTAGCATCGGTGTCATTAGCATGTGGCTTTATAGACCTGACCCGTGGCTTCCAGGATGGACAGATGACTTGCTGGTGAGGCATCTGTCTATAAGTGCCCAGCTTTGGTAATAGTAGTGCACTATTAAAGGGTTATCTGAGACTATGACATTGGTTACTGTAACTTCTTTACTACTTACTGAGCACAGCCCTGTCTATTGTATACTGGCTGTGCTTGGTATTGCAGCTTAGCATGGCCATGTGACCAATGGACGTGATGTCGCTGTGTACTTCAATATCATAGTTCTACATAACCCCTATGAACTTCTGACCACTCGGAGGCAGAAAAATGTCCATTCATGTTCTCACCTATGTGTCTCCACGGTAACAGACAACAATCAGATCCTGCGTAGTCTGGTCCTGCTGTTATACTTTCTTCTATCAGTTCCCTGCACTTTGGTAACCTACAAAAAGTTAGTAGGCATAAAGTTGGGACCAGATGTAGAAGGCCTGACCACAGGATCAGATTGTTTGCAGCTACCATGGAATGACTTAGGTCTGCATAGGGCTGTAGAACCAAAAGGGTAGGGCATTTTTTTTTTTTTTTTTTTTTTATTAAATCCTAGTGCAGAGTTACTTAATTTTTTATTTTAGATGAATTGGGACAAAATGGTGGACGTGATCTTCAAGTCCTTAAATATGGATGTTCCTTTACTAATACGTAGATACTTGACGTGGTCACATTGATTCGGGATTTCTGCACCAATGCCATCTTGCATTCTTTGGTTGAGCATTGTTTCTTCTCTTACATCTGCGTTTAGGAGGAGGTAGACGCCGCAGTGAAAAACCTCTTAAAGCTAAAAGCAGAATACAAGCAGCAGACAGGGCAGGAATACAAGCCCGGCTCTCCTCCTGCTCCATCTTCTCAGTCTCCTCCTAGTACATCAGTCCCTACAACAACATCTAGCCCAACAGCTCCCCCAGCCAGTGACAGTACCAGTCTGTACAACAAGGTGGCGCAACAAGGAGAGCTAGTCCGCAAGCTCAAAACTGAAAAGGCTCCTAAGGTAAAGTATTTTTGGGTCATTCATGACATTTTTTGCTTAGCTGTTGTGGACAAAAAAAGCTACAAATATTAGAACATAACCAAAAAAGCATATTTATCTCCAGTCCCCAGCCGAAAGACACTGGCTGCAGGTTATAAATAATAGTCTTTTCCTGGTAAATCTGCCGCCGCCTCGGTGCTGATGTTCCAGTGGCCCCCATCAGTCTTTGTTCACTTTCCTGTAGCAATGATATGCAGTGGCAGCACGTGATCTTGTCCCATGCATGCTAGTATCTCCGCTGGGACCAGTGATTGGCTGCAGCATGTCATGTGTGGCTGCAGCATGTCATGTGTGGCTGCAGCATGTCATGTGTGGCTGCAGCATGTCATGTGTGGCTGCAGCATGTCATGTGTGGCTGCAGCATGTCATGTGTGGCTGCAGCATGTCATGTGTGGCTGCAGCATGTCATGTGTGGCTGCAGCATGTCATGTGTGGCTGCAGCATGTCATGTGTGGCTGCAGCATGTCATGTGTGGCTGCAGCATGTCATGTGTGGCTGCAGCATGTCATGTGTGGCTGCAGCATGTCATAGCTTCAGGAAAGTAAGCAAAGACCAGGGCAGGCTGCTGGAGTACCAGTGCGGGATAGACTGTGACTTATCAGGTAAGTGTGCCAATGCAGCACTCCGGTATCTTCAGAAGTCTCTGTCGGACTTGCGGTTTGCCTGCACGACCGCTGTTCTATTGAGTTGGGCACATGGGACCCCTGTTCCTGTGATTTTGTGGGATTCCCAGTGGTTGATAATGAGGTAAATGTTGTAACTTGGCATAACCCTTTTAAAGGAGTTTTCCAGGCGAAATAAATGATGACCTATCCATAAATTAAAGATAGTCAGGAGTCCAACATCCAGGCCCCCAGTCAAACAGCTGTTAGAAGAGGCTCCAGTGTTCACATGAGTGTTGCGGCCTCTTGACTACGTAATATGCACAGCGGCTGTGCTTTGGATCGCAGGTCAGCCTATTCACTTGAATGGGACTGATATGCAAACAGGCCATGTGACTGATGAATGTGACCTCACATGGCCTGCAAAACAGAAGTGGCGCTCAAGGAGCACCGCTGCCACTTCAAACAGCTAATCTGCATGGGTCCTGGCTTTTAGGAGATAAAAGATTAGCAAATAATCCCTCCGGATCCCTGTGCTGATTGGTGGATCAGGCCTATACCTGCCTTTATTAAGGGCTTGTTTCCTTCTGGTGGTATCTACAATGCAGGTGTAGGATGACATGTCGGATATGTGTCCTCCATGGTCCTGAGCGGTAGGCCCCACCGTGACAACCTTATGGCCCTATCTGATATGTGGACATTGGTTGTCTCTGAGAAACCGATCCTTTAAGACATTTGGGTAGGAACAATGACTGACATTGCCAGGAATCAGGACTGTGTGACTGTATTGTGGGCTCTCTTTTGGCATGGGGTTGGATAACTTAGTGTTTTCCATCTTGTAGGACAAGGTGGACGAGGCAGTAAAAGCCCTGCTGTCTCTCAAAGCAGAATATAAAGCAAAGACCGGACAGGAGTACAAGCCTGGACAGCCACCTGCAAGCACGGCCGTGGAGCCACCTGTAAAGGCTCAGGAAAATGGCTCCCTGTCTTCTGAGACTGAGGACCTGTTTAACAAGGTCGCCAAGCAGGGAGACGAGGTCCGAAAACTGAAAAGCCAGAACGCTCCCAAGGTGAGCAAGATTAATGTGTGTGACATGAAGGCTGTAGCCATTGACTCCTGTATTTTTGGGGCATATCTATAAATGATCCTGTGGATTGGAACTGCAGCTTAGGAGCGTGGTGTGAGATACACATAAATGATGAAATTGTGGCCGCCACTAGGGGGAGCTTTACAGCTTACTGCATACATTTATACATTTATCCTGTATACCTTGCGTGCCCCATGTGAATGACGTGGTAAGGCTCATGCTCTGTCAGGGCTCCATTCACCTCTAAGGGACATTTCAGGACTGCAGTATCTTTCAGTTCCTTAGAAGTGCATATGTTGGTGTCCATGCATGTACACCACTGCTCCATTCACATGGGGTACTCTGGGAACCCAATTTTGTGATCATTGGGGGCCGCAAAAGTAGGACCAGCGATCAGACACATGTCTCCTGTCCTGTGGTTATAGGATAAATGTTAGCAGTAGAAAATACATTTAGGCTGGGGCTATGTGGCTATTTTGCCCACGGCTCCAAAGATCCCAGTGTTGTCCTGAGACTTCTTCACCAATGTACATGGATGAAGTTGCATTGTGACCCCGAGGATGCTGCAGCTGCAACTTTTGCTGGATGTTTTTGTGACTAGAAGCCACGGTCACAGCGAACTAGTCCATTCACTTACTAATGTAAGAGTCACAGGGCGGCACGGCGATCCTTGGTCGTGCGGAGGGAGTTGCAGTTAAAATCGCCTTATATGCAAAGCCGTAACTATACAGTGAACCCTCCGCCCCCTAGTGGCCGGCAGCCAGATATGTATAACTGCATTCTATGGCTAGGCAGGGGATGTAGATAGGCTTTTATTTCCATCCTTATACGATTCCTTCACTGGCACTTGTGTTCTTTGAGATCTGAGATGTTTTTTTTTGTTTTTTTTAGGATAAGGTTGATGCTGCCGTGAAGGAACTTCTTGCCTCAGTACAAGCTCTGGCTCAATACAATGGTCCGACCGTAACGGAGAACAAACCAGTGGCCACAACAGTATCTGAGGATAAAAAACCTAAAGAAGACAAGAAGCAGAAGGAGAAAGAAAATAAGTCTGAAAAGCAGAACAAGCAGACGAAACCAGGAGACGGTCAGAAGAAGAAGGATGGCGGCAAGGAGGCTGTAAATGCTGGGGAGGGCCAAGGACCTAAGAAACAGACCAGGTACCATAGGATTTCCCTTCAACAGGTTTACATTTCTTAAAGGGAGTGTGTCCCCATAACCCAGCTTATCACCCCAGCTCACAGATAATAGGTTAGTGTCACCAGACCCAGCATATCACCCCAGCCCTGCAGATAGATAGGTTAGTGTCACCAGACCCAGCATATCACCCCAGTCCTGCAGATAGATAGGTTAGTGTCACCAGAACCAGCATATCACCCCAGCCCTGCAGATAGATAGGTTAGTGTCACCAGAACCAGCATATCACCTCAGCCCTGCAGATAGATAGGTTAGTGTCACCAGAACCAGCATATCACCCCAGCCCTGCAGATAGCTAGGTTATTGTCACCAGACCCAGCATATCACCCCAGTCCTGCAGATAGATAGGTTAGTGTCACCAGAACCAGCATATCACCCCAGCCCTGCAGATAGATAGGTTAGTGTCACCAGAACCAGCATATCACCCCAGCCCTGCAGATAGATAGGTTAGTGTCACCAGAACCAGCATATCACCCCAGCCCTGCAGATAGATAGGTTAGTGTCACCAGACCCAGCATATCACCCCAGTCCTGCAGATAGATAGGTTAGTGTCACCAGAACCAGCATATCACCCCAGCCCTGCAGATAGATAGGTTAGTGTCACCAGAACCAGCATATCACCTCAGCCCTGCAGATAGATAGGTTAGTGTCACCAGAACCAGCATATCACCCCAGCCCTGCAGATAGCTAGGTTATTGTCACCAGACCCAGCATATCACCCCAGTCCTGCAGATAGATAGGTTAGTGTCACCAGAACCAGCATATCACCCCAGCCCTGCAGATAGATAGGTTAGTGTCACCAGAACCAGCATATCACCCCAGCCCTGCAGATAGATAGGTTAGTGTCACCAGAACCAGCATATCACCCCAGCCCTGCAGATAGATAGGTTAGTGTCACCAGAACCAGCATATCACCCCAGCCCTGCAGATAGATAGGTTAGTGTCACCAGACCCCAGCATATCACTCCAGCCCTGCAGATAGATAGGTTAGTGTCACCAGACCCAGCATATCACCCCAGCCCTGCAGATAGATAGGTTAGTGTCACCAGAACCAGCATATCACCCCAGCCCTGCAGATAGATAGGTCACCAGAACCAGCATATCACCCCAGCCCTGCAGATAGATAGGTTAGTGTCACCAGAACCACCATATCACCCCAGCCCTGCAGATAGATAGGTTAGTGTCGCCAGACCCAGCATATCACCCCAGCCCTGCAGGTAATAGGTTAGGGTCATCTGAATCAAACCCCCAATTTCCCCTTGTGAATCGCTGCCTCCATTGCTGAAATATTGTTGTTTTTGTCAATATGCAAATGAGATGTTTGGGGCACTGAGGATACTGCTATTGCTCCAAAGAGCTCATTTACATATTGACAAAAACAGAGATGGCATTTACATCTAGCCTGTGGATATGCCACATTGGGCATACATTATCCATACATTCAAGTGGCTGCTACCAGGGAATAATAGATGGCAGTTCAGCCACAAAGCAGTGTATGGTAACATACCTTTAGTGTACAGCGCGCTGTATGATTTTTATTTCTTCTTTTAATAATTTTTGGTTTATGTATTGTTTAGGTTGGGGCTGGAAGCTAAGAAAGAAGAGAATCTCGCTGACTGGTACTCCCAGGTAATATACCTTGTGTGGTGTATGTACTATACTATGCTACTGAACCGTGGTATAGATGTGTATAGGCCTCTGTTCACATGTCATTTGTTGTGTAGCTGAATGTATGTTCCCCTCCGGAGTTTGCCAAATTCCTGGACAACCCCTTTAACTTTTTTTTTTTCTTATTGGCTTTACATCTTCAGATACTTGTGTCACAAAATGACCATTGTTTCCTAATATTATGTCACAAAGAGAGAGGCTCTATGTGTCTGTGTGGCCACCCAGTGGTTGAGCTGTGCATTACGATCTAAGTGCAGGTTTTATCACACATTGTTACCCCATGTGAATCCAGCCTGGTAGATCTCCAGGTTTTACTATATACAGAATCTTCTGTGTCTCACAGGTGATCACAAAGGCCGAGATGATCGAGTATTACGACGTCAGCGGCTGCTACGTGCTGCGACCATGGGCCTTTGCCATCTGGGAATCCATTAAAGATTTCTTTGATGGTGAGATAAAGAAGTTGGGTGTGGAAAACTGCTACTTCCCCATGTTCGTGTCTCAGGCGGCTCTTGAGAAAGAGAAGACTCACATCGCTGACTTTGCTCCAGAGGTATGGTAAAACAAAGTAATGCTCGTTATCTTAAAGGGGATTTCTGGGACAAAATATGATCAGTGGGGGTGTCTGACACCCGGGATGTCCGCCAATCATCTGTTGTGGCCTCTTCCCTGTGCTGATGATGTCCTGTTCATCAGTCACCTGGTACAGCAGTAGTTTAACCCATCACATCCTGGGAAGGTCATCACGTATGTCCCAGAAAACCCCTTTATGGAGTATGTCTAAGACTTGATTCTGATGCCATTTCCTTTAAGACAGGTCATCAGTGTCAGATTAGTGGGAGTCTAACGCCTGGCGCCCCAGTCGATCAGCTGCTGCACCCTTCAGATGTACATTGTGTATGTAAGCAGAGGCAGACAGCTCTGTACACAGTGTAGTGGCCGCACTGGGGTACTGCCACATATATTTGGATAATCCCCACCTGTTAGAAGGGTTCCATAACAATAGCTGACCCTAAAGTGTGCCCTGCTGTGACCCATAGTGATCACCTGTAGTCTGTGAAAACCTGGCAGAAAAATGTTCAGTATTCCTGCAGCGCCACCACAGGCTAAATGAGGCACTACAAAGTGTCCAATCACATCAATGTGTTTTGTGTAGGAAAGGCCAGTCCTCCAGAGGCAGAGTTACCCTTTATGTCTGCTGTCTGCTCTGACTAAGAGCACCTCTTACTGTTAAAGGGGTCATCTGGGGACTAATAAAGCTCACCAGTACTTTCCCCGTACTAGATAAGCTTCATTTCTACTCTCCACTTCGGTCCCCCGGGGCCCTGTTTATTATAATTCGCAGGGGGAGGCTGATACCTTGTTCCTGGGTCTCCCCTACAGCCGCTCTGGTTCTCACTGGACCTTGGTGGGTTTTCTAAACATTAGCTGGGTTTATTGAAATGGCCACTTCTGGGTCCCCATTTTGCAGCAGGACACCCATAGGGCCATCGATCCCTGTATTATACAGATAGACTTGTCAGTTCAGGATACTACTTGCTTCCCATCACTGCTTTACTCCCTATCGCTCTCGATTTTGTTAATATCTGTATTACATGTACTATTGTAATGTTTATGTTCTTATTTAGGTAGCCTGGGTTACCAGATCAGGGAAGACCGAGCTGGCGGAGCCGATCGCTGTGCGGCCAACTAGTGAAACTGGTAAAAAGCCATAACCCCCCCCCCCCCATCCTACACACACACACACACACCATTCACATACAAAGTACAGGAGATCCTCGAGTCCGGGCAGTCACACTCAGGGTTAGGTGAGCCCAGCCTTAGACGCCATTATATTTTTAGAGACCCGTATGCGATGGGATCTCTTCTTGTTACATTAGGAAAACTTTTCCTAAAGCTTTGGGAATGGCTTTCCTGATCCCATAGTGTTAGGTGTGGCCCGTGCTTAGCACTACAAGCCATAATGTAGCCACTTAGACCATCAGACCCTGTGTATATGGAGGTGTTCTACCTTACAAGTATAGCTTCTAGTAGGGAGTCATAGGAGTAGCATATGGAGGCCATACGGCCCTCTGCACTGGCTGGATTCACAGCACCAATACCTTGTTTCAAATCCCACAGCTAAAATAATTTTAAAGCGAACCTGTCTGTTTGGGACCCTAAACCTCCCATAGATGGTTAAGTGCAGGGCTATGAAGGAACACTAGACTGTCAGGAACGCCCTTCTGACAGTGAACGGTGAAATTAAGACCCCCGATATCCCCCGCCCCGGGGCACATAAAGGGAAAGCCGACAGAGCGCTGAATTCAGCACGCTGTCGGCTTTCTAGTGGCATGTAAAACCGCATATACATGAGGACGTGAAAGGTCCTCTTTAAGAATTAGGGGAATTGAGATCCCCCTCCTTATTTTAGTCAGTGTGACAAAAGTTTGAACAAAAAAAGGAGTAAGCACTACAAATCACATAGGTCTTATACAGACCCCTGCACATATGAACAAGGACCTAACACATGAATCCATTTTTTTTGGAAACTCTTGGTTCTTAAAGGGGTTTTTCGGGACATACATATTAATGACCTACCTTTACAATACGTCACCAATATGTGATCAGTGGGGTCTGACGCCCAGGACACCCCCAGATCAACTGATTAAAGAGGCTGCAGTGTTTAGGTGGGTGCTGTGGCCTCCACTGACTACCATCACAGCGCCGTACAATGTATAGTGGTTGTGCCTAGTATTGTAGTTTGGCCCCATTTACCTGATTGAGGGTGACCTGCTGCTGTGCCATGTGATGAAGAACGTGACATCATCAGCACAAGGATGAGGCTGCAGCACCTATACAGGCAGCTGTCCTGAGTGTCAGACCCCCCCATATTCCTGACCTATCCCAGAAAACCCTTTTAATGGAAATTTGCTAGAATAATCTTATCTTATCTTATCCTCTTTCAGTAATGTATCCTGCCTATGCTAAATGGGTGCAGTCGCATCGGGACCTCCCTATAAAGCTGAACCAGTGGTGCAATGTTGTGGTAGGTACAGCTAACCTACAGGGCCTGTGTCCTGCTGCTGATGTGTAGCCTGAATATTGTCTCTTTCTTTTTCTCAGAGATGGGAGTTCAAGCATCCTCAGCCATTCCTCCGCACCCGGGAGTTCCTTTGGCAGGAGGGTCACACGGCTTTTGCTACATACGAGGAGGCTGCAGAGGAGGTATGCCAGTCCCATAGAGAGATTGCTATGTGTGTAGTGTCCTGTACCATGGAGCAGGGCAAAGCCCGTTATATGTAACTTCAGCCCCACTTTTTAACCCTTTAATGCTACAATCAAAGGGAGAGACTTGGGTAAATCCCTGTGACACAAAGGTCTGATCACATTTCTTATTGTTAGGTCAATAGGTGTGCCCTAGCAGCTGTCTTTGTATATAACACTGGGTCCAATTCTGCAGTGAACCTGCAACACATTTGCAGCAAAATCCACATATTACATGAATTTTGTCATGGATTCTGTCACAGGTTTCACCCTATGCATATAGTTATCCAAATTATTTTATTTGGATTAAAAAAAAAAAAAAACAGGAAAATTTAAATTTAAAAAGTTGTTAAAAATTATTTAAAAAACTGAGTGTCCATATTTTTTGCAATCAGTAAACTTTATTAAAGCGCTTTACTTGTCCAAACAACTTATCCTCTATCTTGTGAATACGGAATAACTTCCCCCTGGGAAAAGATGGGAAAACCCTTAAACTATAGTTCCCAATCATGAAAATATAATTGATAATGATTGGTGTATGTCATTAAAAAGTGCAGCAGAATAATTTTTTGTTGCAAAAAAAAAAAAAAAAAAAAAATTAAATGCACCTAAGTAAAGTACAGCTCACCCCACAAAAACAAGGCCTGATATGACTTTGTCAAACAGAAATCTAAAAATAAATTACATTTAGTGCAGGTGGGTGGTAGTGTCTTTATCTGTCCACTAGATGGCAGCAGTCCTCCATTCTACTTGTCCTTACCTGCTCCATTTTCCAAGTGTCCTTATTTCACCCGTCTCAGCTTCTCCCTATAGGGTCGTGTTAATGGAGTTTTGCCCAAATTCTGGAATACAAAGGGTCTCATTATTTGCTTCAGACATCACATTACATTATGTTTTCTCTTTTTCAGACACATTGGGCTATAAATAAATTTAGCTTCTCCATTACAACAAGGTTACATAGAGTCACTTGGTGAAATTAATTCATTTAATATAAAGTTTCCAGGTGCCCGTTTTTTTTTTTTTTTGTTTGTTTTTTTAGTTTTTTTACAGGGGGTTTCCAGGACTTACGTAGGTCATCAATATGTTATTGGTGGGGGTCTGATACTTGGAGCCCCCACAGATCAGCTGGTTGAAGAGATTGCAGTCTCTTCATTGAATACAAAGGCTTTGCTTAGTATTGCTGCTCAGCCCATTCACTTGAATGGGACTGAGCTGCTGATGTACCATGTGACTGATGAATATGACATCAGCAGTACCAGGAGGGGGGCCACAGCGCTTATTATCCTCGTGGCTTCTTGAAACCGCTGATCTGCGGAGGTCCTGGGTATTGGTTCTTAGGACCCCTTTAGATGCCTGATCCCTGCAGATCTGCTATACCAGGACATCACAGCTCCCAGTAATGCTTACCAAATGATTATTATTATATCCCGGGAACCACGCTGCTCAGCTGTACCAGGACATTCCCAGGAGACGTGGTGTCCTGGTACAGCTGATCTGCAGGGTTCCGGTTGGTTAAAGGTGTACTATTGATGTGTATGTATCTGGTGGAGCCATTATCTGTACAGCACTGATGGTTCTTGCAGGTCCTGCAGATTCTGGATTTCTATGCCCGGGTCTATGAGGAGCTCTTGGCAATTCCCATAGTAAAAGGAAGGAAGACCGAAAAGGAAAAGTTTGCTGGCGGCGACTACACGACCACCGTGGAGGCGTTCATCTCTGCCAGTGGCCGAGCTATACAGGTTTGTGTTTAATTAAATTTATTTTACTCATTTATATAGTGCCAGCAAGTTCTGGAGCGCAGTACAGAGGAGGTCATCACTCACATTGGTCCCTGTCTCCACTGGGACTGACAATCTACATTCCATGTTAGTCTGTCAGTGTGGGGTTTAACCCACCAGACATGGGGTGATCCTAGGAACACCGTGCTGCTGTTGCACCTCATTGGATTTTGCAAAATTATGGAATACTTTTGGGTACATTTTTTTTTTTTTTTTAAACATTGCTATCTTGATGTAAACAGATGGCCAACTCTTTGCATCCATTTTTTGCATCTGCTGAATGGATGTAAAAAATGTGATGTAAATGGAGCTGAGCGTGTACATGTACATTATGTTTCATTCTTTTCTGGGAACTATGTATTCCGGGAACCTGGTTGAAGAGGCCGCAGCCTTCACGAGCACTGCAGCTTCTTCCCTGCCCTGATGACATCAAGTTCATCGGTCACATGCCACAGCAGCAGCTCAGTCCCATTCAAGTGAAGGACACTGAGCTGCAAAACCAAGAACAACCACTACAATATGTATGGCGCTGTGCTTGAAATTCAGTGATCATGCTGCAGCTCAGCCTAAACGCCTTGGTCTCTTTGAGCAGTTGATCTCTGAGGGTTGTGTTTTGGACCCCCACGATCCTATACTGATGATCAGTCCTAAGGACAGGCCATCAATATATAAGGCCCAGAAAACCTCTTTTTTAAAAAAAAAAAAAAAAAAAAAAAAAAAAAAGGCTGACCTAACACTTGCAGGTGACAGATTTCTCAGAAGTGTAACAGATTCTGATAATCCAGCACATAGCTCCACTGATGCCGGATTATCACATACCCTGGATTATTGGGCAGCTATGTGACAAGGGCAGAGAGTCTTCAGAAACATGGCCGAAGAATAAAATGGACCCAAAATCGATTTTCCAGTTGGTTCATCCTTTGGTCCTGTGACATTCCACTGTATATGTTGTGTTTTCAGCAGATTTATTGCTCATCGCTTCTCTTGTGTTTGCTTACAGGGAGCCACATCACATCACCTGGGACAGAATTTCTCAAAAATGTTTGAGATCACCTTTGAAGATCCTAAAACACCAGGTGAAAAGCAGTATGCCTTCCAGAACTCTTGGGGTCTGACCACCAGGACGATCGGCGTAATGACCATGGTTCATGGAGACAATATGGGGCTGGTGTTACCGCCAAGAGTCGCCTGTGTCCAGGTGGGATATGACACACGGACACCAGTGGCATCAGGGAGGGCGTAGTATTAATAAAAATTGGTATTGGGGTTAAAACCATGTCACTGGCAATACAACTGGGACAAGAGCCAGATCTCCTGGTTATATCTTTTAGTAATGGTTTTCCTTTTTAAACCTAAAAATAAATGCGGCATCAGAAATGACATTTTTTAAACCCAGATTTTTTGTTAAAGATATTTTTTTAAGAATTTTTTTGTTTTTTTTTTAAATTTTCCATAAAACAGTACTGTAACTTGCAGTTTTTGGTCTGACCACCAAGCCCAATAATAGAATGACACTTGACAGTTCTATAGGGGTTAATATTTGAGGAGTCAGTACCACCTTTTGTATTTAGGCAAGGCCTAGAGGATCCTGTTTTATAGGGGACAAAATGCGACTGAATCTCCTGAAGAACTTTGCAACAGCTACATAAATGAGTTCCCTACAGAATCCAAGACAACAGTGAGCTCCACCTAGTGGTGACTGTAGGAAGACGGTGTTTTATCATGTAACTGTAGAGGATTTGGAACATTTGCATCAGACGAATAAACCCTATAAAATTCTAGTTAACTGATTTTATATTTTTTTGTATAAAGGTCATCGTCATTCCATGCGGCATCACGAACACGCTGTCAGAAGACGACAGGGGCGCTCTCCTCCAGAAGTGCAGTCAGTATCTCAAGCGCCTTCTCAACGTGAACATCCGGGCACGAAGCGATGTGCGTGACAACTACTCCCCTGGATGGAAATTCAACCACTGGGAGCTGAAGGTTAGTTACCTGACATTACATCCGGCTTTCGTGCCACGCTCACTGATCAGTCTCCTGATGCACTCGTTGTACATCGAAAAATATATTTAGCGTTTTGTGCAGGGGTCATTAGACGGGTTTATTATTACCCTTTATTGCGGTTTCCTCATCCGGTTATTATCAGCTGTAAAAAGAGTCAATTCTAGAACATGGTTGTATCGGAACCAGCAGGCAATGGCACTTTATGTGTGACCGATTACATGGTAAAGGCTTGCTGGTTAAACATTGAGCAGGACTCGGGTTAACCTTCCTGTATATACGGTACAAGCTCAAAATCGGCCCATCTAATGTACCTCTTATACAGGTCGGCTTTTAAAGGGGTTGTCCAGGATCATAGAATTAGATTCATGTAACAGGGGAGGGCTAGAAAATAAGGAGGGCTGACCATTACTGCTCTGTATGTATAGAGAGCGGTGACCTCACGTCAATGGGGCCGCAGCAGGCAATCACTGTACAGCTCAGAGCGGCGATTGGTTTGCAGCGCTCCAGTCCATGTGATGTCACCACTGCAGGCACTTTGTATATAAACCGTGGCGGCAGTGATACCCGTCCCAATGCTTTTATATTTTCTAGCCCTCCCCTGCTGCCTGCATCTAATTTTATCATCCTCGACAACCCCTTTTAAGAGAACCTTTCACCACCTCCAACAACTTGAGCTGTGTTCATACTTTGTAATAGCCGCCCCTTCACTGATTCTGGCACAGTTGGAATTTTTCCCTAGCCCCGTCATTACTGAGCAATCGGTGCAGTTAGTTTTGGTGCCTGATAATGATACCTAGACTCCCAAGTGATGGTGTCAGGCAGGAGCAGGCAAGGGAGTGGGATTCAGAACTCTGACACTGTCCACCTCTGATTTGTGCTATCAATCACCCACCCCCCCTTGCCTGCTCCTGCCGGACACCACCCACTTGACGTTAGAGAGTCTAATTTGCATATCAGGCACCAAAACTAACTGCATTGATTGCTCAGGAATGGTGGAGGCTAGAGAAAAAAATTACAACTGTGCTGGAATCAGTGGAGGGGGAGGCTATTAAAGGATGGAAAGAGGTGGAGGTTGTGATAGGTCCTCTTTATGCACATGATGTATACAGGGTGTCTGCTAAAAAGGGGCCCAGGCTGATAGCTCAGAAAGGACTCGTGTACACAATGGATGCTGTATACATTGTCGTGTATGCGCTGTTCACTGGAGCCCTATGTCCTGTATAATGGCCTGGCAGTGTTACTGCAGCTCAGGACCCCCCCCAAAAAAATGGCAGCATTTCATCTTTTGTCTCACTGATAACAACCACCTACTTGTGAAATGGGCAGAGTGTGTCTAATTTAGGGGACTGTTTGATGTGTGCCCATTGTGCCAGGCTGCGGGCTATTTTGGCATCTTTAATATCCCATAATCTCATCTGCGGACCATGTTAGCGGGTTCACCAGAGGTGTCGGGCTGTCAGCCGGCTGTCTATGACACTGGGCGGTTACATCATGTTCCATAAAACGTTATCTTTTTGGATTCCCTCCATGATAGAATAGGCTTCATAACAATAGGTGGCAGTCAAAGGTGGCCTCCTACCAGTGGAAGAGCGCCCCCTGAAGTTACAAAATAGGTATGACAGGGGCAATAATCAAGGACAAATCCAAGACAGAAGTCCAACTAACAGGAGGTTCTTCTAGCCCCATACTCCTTCCGCTTCACTTTCTTGATATCCTAAGTCTTTTTAATACCTTTTTATAGAGATCTTTTTCTTTTACTTTTTTTTTAAATATTTTTTAGTTTTATTGCAGATCATTAAAGGGCTTTTCTAGGACCTATATATTGATGGCTTGTCCTTTAGAATAGGTTATAATTATGTGATTGGTGGGCTCTGACACCAGGGACCTCCACAGATCAGCTAATTGAAGACACCACAGCTTTCAGGTGAGCGCTGCAGCCTGTTCACTGAATACCAAGCGCCGTACATTGTATAGTGGCTGTGCTTGGTACTGCAACTCAGCCCAATTCACTTGAATAGGGCTGAGCAGCAAACAGGTCACATGACAAATGACATCATCGGCACAGGGAAGAAGCTCATGATTGCCGCAGCCTCTTCAGCTTGCTGATTGGCTGGGCTCCCAGGTGTTAGACCCCCCTCTGATCACATAGTGATGACCCATCCTAAGGAGAGACCATCCACCTTCCAGGTTGGTCTGGTTCTTGTAGTCCCCTGACAGTCAGTGATATTACACCATATCGACACAGTCACTACTTTTGTCTCACGCTAACAGGGTTGTCCAGCATTAGATAAACATGGCTGCTTCTTTCACTCCTGTCCATGGGTTGTCTGGTATTGTTGTCCGAGTCAGTCCAGCTGAAGTACCGCTCACAACCTGTGAACAGGCGTGGTGCTGTTTTTGGAGGAAAAAAAAAGTCCAATCATGTACAAACCCTTTAAATCCACCTTTATAACTGCCCCTTGTTCTGCTCTACAGGGGGTCCCCATCAGGCTAGAAGTGGGGCCCAGAGACATGAAGAGTCAGCAGTTTGTAGCCGTCCGACGTGACACCGGAGAGAAACTGACAATTCGCGAGGACCAGGTGGAAACCAAACTAAGGGACCTCCTGGAAGAAATTCATAAGAATCTCTACAACAGGTAACTTGTCCGTGTCTTGTAATGTCACCAATGTAGTCTGAAGATGTCACCAGGCCGCAGGGTCACTCATTGCCTCCTTCTACCTCAGGGCCCTCCGTGATCTGACAAGTCACATGGTGGTCGCCGACACAATGGAAGAATTCCAGAAGCAGCTCGATACAGGGAAAGTAAGTGGATCATTTCTTTACTGACTTATGGTTCAGTTATTCTCCAGTCACATCCAAATCTGCAGCCACAAAACCTTGTGCTGATTCATTTATCTAGTGCATGGTGGAGCGTGTGCTGTGCTAAGTGCAAACACCACATCTCCTACAATGCTCTGCAGCACATGCTTAGCTGTTTCATGCAGCTTTATACGTGACTATTGTAATTGCTTTAATAATAAGTTAGTCTAATCTGTCGTTTTATTGATTTCCTACAGGGAGATTCTCTTAAAGGGGTTTTCTGGCCGCCTGCTGGTCCACATAATAGGTCATCAGTGTCTGATCGGTGAGGGGCTGACACCTGCCCACATCAGCTGTTCTGTCTGCCTCCCAAGTGATAGGTTGCAGTACCCTGGCACTACCACTATACCGTGGAGGGCGCTGCAGCTTTGTGCCTGTTACTTGAATAGGCTCAGCACAACTTCTAGCACCAGGAGGCAGCCAGATCAGTTGAGTGGTGCGGAGTCCAAGTGTCGGAACCCTCTGATTGGATACTGATGACCTAATCTGGCGGCCGGGGAACCCCTTTTAAGGACCTCCATGTCCATATACCATAATAAGACCTATAGGAATCATAACTAGGGGTCTTCCTTGTGACCCACCTGTATGGGGCAGAGTCGGTAGAGAAGGACTGCTCTGATGGCCCTGACTCCGCATTGTATGGTAGGCGATGCACGTAGCATGTAATGCTTTCCCATGCTGCCTCTGGGTATGTTTACCTCATCGATAAGGGTCACTTTATACGTGGAATATTTGTCAATCAAATGATTTACCGATATCCCATAATCTTATCTGCGGCAGACGGCCACACATCACTTATCAGGCCTGTCCATGACATTGGATGGGTTATATCAGTTACCATTAACCTTTGGACACCCTCCATGATGCAGGCTTCATTACAATGGGTGCAATTCAAAGGTGACGTCTGAGCAATGTAACAAACGCCCGTTCTTGACAGGCAAGGACCTTAAAGGCGATGTCCCATGATGAAAGTGCCCACTAGGTTACTGTATTCCTTATGTGATTCTCATAGTTTGCACAATTGGATCCTTTTAAAAGTCCATTGTCTATCCCAAGATATTAAGCTGACTGATTTGGATTGGCGCCCCCTGCTGTTCCTTCAGACAAGGTTTTACGTGTCCATCCAGTGGTCTTTTCATTGGAGGACATACATGTGAAGAATGAATGTAAGCAAAGAGGGAAGGACTGTAAGGGTAGGGTGATGAGGAGGAGAGACATTGGGGGGCTTGTAGTACATTGCCTGACTAATGCTGCCATGTGCGCCTCCTCCAGATCCCATCTTAAAGGCAATTTGTCACCAGAAAATTATCTATTTTTTTTTTTTAAACAAAGTTTTTATGTTAAACATATTAAGAATTTATTTTTTTTTTTTTTTTCAATTTTCATGTCACTATCTACCTTTTCACTCTGACCACTAAGCCTAATAATAGACTGACACTTGCTAATTCTATAAGGGTTATCTTTGAAGCAGTCACCTCATTTACATCACAGACAGGATTACAATAGAAGATAACGCCTCTACAGATAACACCACAGAGCCATCATTACATCCACTACTGACAATAGAGGATGTCACAGCTCCCCTGCACATGTTTGGAAAACTCTCCGAAAGCTCACACTGAGTCGGCTCCAGGTGCCATGACTGTGCTGTAAAGCATATCACTAAATGTTGTTAACAAAGCAGAGGAGATGCTCAGACAAGATGGCTGCCCCATAATAAAAAAAAAAAAATCTATGAGCTAAATAGACTGGACTCTAGACTGATATAGTGTAGAAAACTAGCAGTGATATTTGTGCAGCTGTGTTGAGCTCACAGAGCATTGTCTAGCCTGGATACTTTTGTCTCCACTTCTCAGCTGTGAGCAGGGCTAGCTATGTACAGGGTCACTGCCCCCGGATGTGTCTTCAGTCACTGACAGCACACAGATCTTGAAAACATTGAAGAATGAAGACATAAAGTATCATAGAACATTCTAGATATTAAGCTTTATTTATGTAAAACCAGAAAAATGTGCAAGTGGAAGAACTAGTGCTGCTGTCACAGGTGCAGGTTGTTACAATGTGTCAGCTAAAAGCTGGAGCTCTGGAAGGTGTTGGAACAGACTGCAGCTGCATTATACAAAGAAGGTTTGGACTCTCTCTCTCTGGTACAGTGCGTCTAAACCGGGGAATCATCTACTATGGTCTGTGTTGGTGAGCCTGGTTTTTGCCATTTTAAAGGGTCTGTCACCAGAACCAGCATATCACCCCAGCCCTGCAGATAGATAGGTTAGTGTCACCAGACTCAGTATATCACCCCAGCCCTGCAGATAGATAGGTTAGTGTCACCAGACTCAGCATATCACCCCAGCCCTGCAGATAGATAGGTTAGTGTCACCAGAACCAGCATATCACCCCAGCCCTGCAGATAGATAGGTTAGTGTCACCAGAACCAGCATATCACCCCAGTCCTGCAGATAGATAGGTTAGTGTCACCAGAACTAGCATATCACCCCAGCCCTGCAGATAGATAGGTTAGTGTCACCAGTACCAGCATATCACCCCAGCCCCGCAGATAGATAGGTTAGTGTCACCAGAACCAGCATATCACCCCAGTCCTGCAGATAGATAGGTTAGTGTCACCAGACCCAGCATATCACCCCAGCCCTGCAGATAGATAGGTTAGTGTCACCAGAACCAGAATATCACCCCAGCCCTGCAGATAGATAGGTTAGTGTCACCAGAACCAGCATATCACCCCAGCCCTGCAGATAGATAGGTTAGTGTCACCAGACCCAGCATATCACCCCAGCCCTGCAGATAGATAGGTTAGTGTCACCAGAACCAGCATATCACCCCAGCCCTGCAGATAGATAGGTTAGTGTCACCAGACCCAGCATATCACCCCAGTCCTGCAGATAGATAGGTTAGTATCACCAGAACCAGCATATCACCCCAGTCCTGCAGATAGATAGGTTAGTGTCACCAGAACCAGCATATCACCCCAGCCCTGCAGATAGATAGGTTAGGGTCACCTGAATCATACAGTGTTTTTTCCTTGTGTATCGCTGCCTCCGTTGCCAAGAGAGTACCATTTTTGTCAATATGCCAATGCGCTCTTTGAAGTAACAAGGAGGCCACCATTGCTCCAGAGCTCATTTGTATATTGACAAAAAACAGAGATATCTCAGCATCGGAGGCAGTGATTCACAATGGGAAAACACTGTCAGTTTAGGTTCACCTGATCAATCTATTGGCAGGGATGGTTGGTTTGGTAGGTCTGGTGACACTCCCTCTAAGGAATTGTATATATTTGGCTGTTAGTGCTCACATATATGGCAAAATCTGGTCCTTCTGGGATACGTCCTGCACAGCTCTGTCCTTACCCTACAGGTCTCCATTACTGGTAGATATGATGGTGTGGACCTTACTGTGCAGCCATGGGGCTGTTTACTTGGATTAGGAAGGCTGTAGATTGAGCTCTCCTTTCCTCCACATACCATAAGCCCTTCCTAAAATGTCTGAAACATTGAAATTTGTACAGATAAGATGCAATAAAATTTTCCTGCTAGATCATAACTGATAGTGTAAAGGAGATCCAACAGTGTCAAGGCTGATCGGAGAGGAGATAAAATCTGTACAGGGACGTCAACAGGAAGCCATAGTGTTTACCGCAGCGTTTATCTTTATGGTGTATAATTGGTAGGATAACTTTACTGCGTCTGTATTTGGCACTAGCAATGTATATACTGTATATCTCAGAGAATCTGATAGAAATAATCGGACCCTACTAAAACTTTCCTTGTATGAACCTAATGACTCCGGGATCTTTTGTTCCCAGAGTCTGACCTATCTGCAAATTCCTTGACTCCATAGGTGGCCATTGTACCGTTGTGTGCAGGGTAGACCGCCATCTCGATGAACCACTAGTGCATATCCATGACTCTCCATTCCCTTCAGTAGAACTTACGGTAATTGGGTGCAGTGCCCTGTCGGACCCATAAAAGCAAATGGAGCATTGGTCACCCAAGCACGTAACTTCTCGATTCACAAAGAATATTCAGGAACCCCCCTTTGTGGTAAATGTTGTTTATAGGAAACTCCCTTTAAATCTCACCCACTCCACCCTAAAAATATAATTTAACCACCCCCTTACCTATGGGAAGTATATTTATGTGCTGTTTTCCGTTCCAGCCACCAGGTCCTGCCCCATAGATCACCTCCTCCGATTCTACTTTACAAACAATCTACCGGCATCTTCAGGCATTACTAGAAGATTGCTGTACCTGTGTGATCACGATGGTCCTCTAGTCAGGGGCATATGCAGGATTTTCTAGAGGTGGGGAGAGGGTGAGAAGGTGAGCAATATTCCTGGGATAGGGGAACCCTATTGCAGGGGAAGTTCCCTCCGCATAGTATAGGTTCCCCTCCCCTCCATACACATAGTGTATTGTTCCCCGGTCCCACACAGTGCAGTGCCCCCTTCACACCAGATTCCACACAGAGTATTGCCTCCCTAGTCCTACACAGTATGTGTCCTGGGGAGTAGTGACCATGGTTCTCAGTACTTGGACTCCCCACTTCTCTGGTCCTGGTGCCCATGTCAGTCCGTCATCGGCACACACAAGGTGCTGGGAGTCTTGGGAGTGGTGAGTACTGTGAATCATACTCACTGCTCACTCTGGGGCCCCACCGGAAGCCAATAAGCACTTTGATCACTATTGATGGAAATTCTCATTGGTTACCAGGTCACTGCTCTCCTGTATCATCATTCAGGAAACCACCCCCTTTAGTACGCCCCTGCTTCTAGTAATGCCTGGCCACCAGGTAGGTTCTTCTAGTAATGCCTGGCCACCAGGTAGGTTCTTCTAGTAATGCCTGGCCACAAGGTAGATGCCTCTAGTAATGCCTGGCCACAAGGTAGATGCCTCTAGTAATGCCTGGCCACCAGGTAGGTGCCTCTAGTAATGTCTGGTCACCAGGTAGGTGCTTCTAGTAATGCCTGGCCACAAGGTAGATGCCTCTAGTAATGCCTGGCCACAAGGTAGGTGCCTCTAGTAATGTGTGGCCACCAGGTAGGTGCCTCTAGTAATGTCTGGTCACCAGGTAGGTGCCTCTAGTAATGCCTGGCCACCAGGTAGGTGCCTCTAGTAATGTCTGGTCACCAGGTAGGTGCCTCTAGTAATGCCTGGCCACCAGGTAGGTGTCTCTAGTAATGTCTGGCCACCAGGTAGGTGCCTCTAGTAATGCCTGGCCACCAGGTAGGTGCCTCTAGTAATGTCTGGCCACCAGGTAGGTATACTTCCTTTAGTTAAGGGGTTGTTAAAATACCTTTTTAGGGTGGCGGGTCTTTTATGTTGGCTATATTTGCTATATATGTGACCTCTTTTCCTGATTATTCCCTTGTTCTCCAGATTGTACAGATCCCGTTCTGTGGTGAAATTGACTGTGAAGACTGGATTAAGAAGACGACCGCCAAGTAAGTGCCCTAAACTGTTTTACCCACTGGTATCGAACCTCGTGTAAAGAATATTGTATGGAGCCGATAGACAGAATAATAGTCATAAGGATAGTCTTGGCTCCTAAAATGATGGATCAGTGTATTGTGTGTGTGTATACAGTGATGGCCAAAAGTATTGGCACCCCTGCAATTCTGTCAGATAATACTCAATTTCTTCCAGAAAATGATTGCAATCACAAATGCTTTGGTAATAATATCTTCATTTATTTTGTCTTTAATGGAAAACCACAAAAAGAATTGTCAAAAAGCCAAATTGGATATAATTCCACACCAAACATAAAAAAGGGGGTGGACAAAAGTATTGGCACCCTTTGAAAAATCATGTGATGCTTCTCTAATTTGTGTAATTAACAGCACCTGTTACTTACCTGTGGCACATAACAGGTGGTGGCAATAACTAAATCACACTTGCAGCCAGTTGAAATGGATTAAAGTTGACTCAACCTCTGTCCTGTGTCCTTGTGTGTACCACATTGAGCATGGAGAAAAGAAAGAAGACCAAAGAACTGTCTGAGGACTTGAGAAGCAAAATTGTGAGGAAGCATGAGCAATCTCAAGGCTACAAGTCCATCTCCAAAGACCTGAATGTTCCTGTGTCTACCGTGCGCAGTGTCATCAAGAAGTGTAAAGCCCATGGCACTGCGGCTAACCTCCCTAGATGTGGACGGAAAAGAAAAATTGACGAGAGATTTCAACGAAAGATTGTGCGGATGGTGGCTAAAGAACCTCGACTAACATCCAAACAAGTTCTAGCTGCCCTGCAGTCCGAGGGTACAACAATGTCAACCCGTACTATCCGTCGGCGTCTGAATGAAAAGGGACTCTATGGTAGGATACCCAGGAAGACCCCACTTCTGACCCAGAGACATAAAAAAGCCAAAACTTACCTGAGAAAGCCAAAAACTTTTTGGAAGAATGTTCTCTGGTCAGATGAGACAAAAGTAGAGCTTTTTGGGAAAAGGCATCAACATAGAGTTTACAGGAAAAAAAAAAGAGGCCTTCAAAGAAAAGAACACGGTCCCTACAGTCAAACATGGCGGAGGTTCCCTGATGTTTTGGGGTTGCTTTGCTGCCTCTGGCACTGGACTGCTTGACCGTGTGCATGGCATTATGAAGTCTGCAGCATAATGTAGGGCCCAGTGTGAGAAAGCTGGGTCTCCCTCAGAGGTCATGGGTCTTCCAGCAGGACAATGACCCAAAACACACTTCAAAAAGCACTAGAAAATGGTGTGAGAGAAAGCACTGGAGACTTGTAAAGTGGCAGCAATGAGTCCAGACCTGAATCCCATAGAACACCTGTGGAGAGATCTCACAATGGCAGTTTGGAGAAGGCGCCCTTCACATCTCAGGGACCTGGAGAAATTCCAGCAGAGCATTGTAAGAAACTCATTGATGGTTACCGGAAGCGGTTGTTCGCAGTTATATTGTCTAAAGGTTGTGCTACCAAGTTTTAGGCTGAGGGTGCCAATACTTTTGTCTGGCCCATTTTTGGAGTTTTGTGTAAAATGATCAATGATTTGACTTTTTTTTTCATTCTCTTTTGTGTTTTTTCATTGCAAGCAAAATAAATGAAGATATTATTACCAAAGCATTTGTGATTGCAATCATTTTCTGGAAGAAATTGAGTATTATCTGACAGAATTGCAGGGGTGCCAATACTTTTGGCCAGCACTGTATGTATCAGGATGTCACTCAATATCGCCATTTCTGTGTGTACAGGGACCAAGACCTGGAGCCTGGAGCACCATCAATGGGAGCCAAGAGTCTTTGTATCCCCTTCAAACCACTTAAGGAGCTGCAGCCCGGCGCCAAGTGTGTGTGCGAGAAGAACCCTGCCAAGTATTACACCCTGTTTGGCCGCAGCTACTAGACAGAGACCGACACCCGGACCCCTTTATTAAACTCTTTATTTTTAATACCTAATGTAAACCTCAGAACAGATTTTAGGACCCATCCTGTGTGGGGGGAGGGGGCAGCGCTCTAGAGCTCTACACACGTATTTTCTGAATACATCCCTAATAATAAAAGCTACAGTGAACCCCGTGTCATGTCTTCATTCCCCTGTCTGAAAATGTATCCGCGGTCACCGAGGTCTGGTCTTTGCCACCAAGTGGAGAGTTCGGGAGAAGGGAGTGCTCTGGCACCAAGGGGTGCATGTGGATGGGCTTTGTGGGGTGTCTGGTAAACCTGTGCTTGGCCTTTGAGATTGGTATGCTTGGGATTGTCCAAAAATGAATGGTATGTGAACAGGAGATGCCCTCATGGTTTGTCAGTTTGCAGACAACGTAGGGGTTAATTTAGAGGGGTTGGCTATGAGTTGGGGAGGGGGCAACAGGTGGCCCCTGCATGGATCAACTGTACAGGGCCACTTCCAACCCCTGTAACTATATAGTGGGAAGGTGCCAGAACTGCAACAAAGCTCTCATTAGGCTCAGTGGACACTAAGCTGCAGTGTCGGTGCCCGAGCACTATACAGGGACAGGCGCCAGCTCTGCCAGATCTGTGCAGTGTATAATATGGTAGCTGTATATATATAGAGCTCGTAGGGCACTGTGTATACAACAGTCTGGAAGCTAGATACGGTAATAAGCCATCCCTGACATCTCTTTGGGATGTCTGACTGTCACTGACAAACAGCTCCCCATACCTGTACTACTGCTATCACCCTTACTACTATTGGTACTACTGCTGGTACTATTGGTACTACTGCTATCACCCTTACTACTATTGGTACTACTGCTGGTACTATTGGTACTACTGCTATCACCCTTACTACTATTGGTACTACTGCAGGTACTATTGGTACTACTGCTATCACCCTTACTACTATTGGTACTACTGCAGGTACTATTGGTTCTACTGCTATCACCCTTACTACTATTGGTACTACTGCTGGTACTATTGGTACTACTGCTATCACCCTTACTACTATTGGTACTACTGCTGGTACTATTGGTACTACTGCTATCACCCTTACTACTATTGGTACTACTGCTATCACCCTTACTACTATTGGTACTACTGCTGGTACTATTGATACTACTGCTATCACCCTTACTACTATTGGTACTACTGCTGGTACTATTGGTACTACTGCTATCACCCTTACTACTATTGGTACTACTGCTGGTACTATTGGTACTACTGCTATCACCCTTACTACTATTGGTACTACTGCAGGTACTATTGGTACTACTGCTATCACCCTTACTACTATTTGTACTACTGCTGGTACTATTGGTACTACTGCTATCACCCTTACTACTATTTGTACTACTGCTGGTACTATTGGTACTACTGCTGGTACTATTGGTACTATTGCTATCACCCTTACTACTATTTGTACTACTGCAGGTACTATTTGTACTACTGCTGGTACTATTGCTATTACTATGGGTACTATTGCTGGTACTATTGGTACTACTGCAGGTACTATTGGTTCTACTGCTATCACCCTTACTACTATTGGTACTACTGCTGGTACTATTGGTACTACTGCTATCACCCTTACTACTATTGGTACTACTGCTATCACCCTTACTACTATTGGTACTACTGCTGGTACTATTGATACTACTGCTATCACCCTTACTACTATTGGTACTACTGCTGGTACTATTGGTACTACTGCTATCACCCTTACTACTATTGGTACTACTGCTGGTACTATTGGTACTACTGCTATCACCCTTACTACTATTGGTACTACTGCAGGTACTATTGGTACTACTGCTATCACCCTTACTACTATTTGTACTACTGCTGGTACTATTGGTACTACTGCTATCACCCTTACTACTATTTGTACTACTGCTGGTACTATTGGTACTACTGCTGGTACTATTGGTACTATTGCTATCACCCTTACTACTATTTGTACTACTGCAGGTACTATTTGTACTACTGCTGGTACTATTGCTATTACTATGGGTACTATTGCTGGTACTGTTGGTACTACTGTAGGTACTATTACTGGTACTATTTGTACTACTGCAGGTACTATTGGTACTATTGCTATTACTATGGGTACTATTGCTGGTACTATTGGTACTACTGTAGGTACTATTACTGGTACTATTTGTACTACTGTTGGTACTATTGGTACTATTACTGGTACTATTGGTACTATTGCTATTACTATGGGTACTATTGCTGGTACTATTGGTACTACTGCAGGTACTATTGCTGGTACTGTTGGTACTACTGCAGGTACTATTGCTGGTACTATTGGTACTACTGCAGGTACTATTGGTACTACTGCAGATACTATTGCTGGTACTATTGGTACTACTGCAGGTACTATTGGTACTACTGCAGGTACTATTTGTACTACTGCTGGTACTATTGCTATTACTATGGGTACTATTGCTGGTACTATTGGTACTACTGCAGGTACTATTGCTGGTACTGTTGGTACTACTGCAGGTACTATTGCTGGTACTATTGGTTTTACTGCAGGTACTATTGGTACTATTGCTGGTACTACTGCAGGTACTACTGTGGGTACTATTGGTACTATTACTGGTACTATTGGTACTATTGCTATTATTATGGGTACTATTGCTGGTACTATTGGTACTACTGCAGGTACTATTGCTGGTACTGTTGGTACTACTGCAGGTACTATTGCTGGTACTATTGGTACTACTGCAGGTACTATTGGTACTACTGCTATCACCCTTACTACTATTGGTACTACTGCTGGTACTATTGGTTCTACTGCTATCACCCTTACTACTATTGGTACTACTGCTGGTACTATTGGTACTACTGCTATCACCCTTACTACTATTTGTACTACTGCAGGTACTATTGGTACTATTGCTATTACTATGGGTACTATTGCTGGTACTGTTGGTACTACTGTAGGTACTATTACTGGTACTATTTGTACTACTGCAGGTACTATTGGTACTATTGCTATTACTATGGGTACTACTGCAGGTACTATTGCTGGTACTGTTGGTACTACTGCAGGTACTATTGCTGGTACTATTGGTACTACTGCAGGTACTATTGCTGGTACTATTGGTACTACTGCAGGTACTATTGGTACTACTGCAGGTACTATTTGTACTACTGATGGTACTATTGCTATTACTATGGGTACTATTGCTGGTACTATTGGTACTACTGCAGGTACTATTGCTGGTACTATTGGTACTACTGCAGGTACTATTGCTGGTACTGTTGGTACTACTGCAGGTACTATTGCTGGTACTATTGGTACTACTGCAGGTACTATTGGTACTACTGCAGGCACTATTGCTGGTACTATTGGTACTACTGCAGGTACTATTGCTGGTACTGTTGGTACTACTGCAGGTACTATTGCTGGTACTATTGGTTTTACTGCAGGTACTATTGGTACTATTGCTGGTACTACTGCAGGTACTATTGGTACTACTGTGGGTACTATTGGTACTATTACTGGTACTATTGGTACTATTGCTATTATTATGGGTACTATTGCTGGTACTATTGGTACTACTGCAGGTACTATTGCTGGTACTGTTGGTACTACTGCAGGTACTATTGCTGGTACTATTAGTACTACTGCAGGTACTATTGGTACTATTGCTGGTACTACTGCAGGTACTATTTGTACTATTGCTGGTACTATTGGTACTACTGTGGGTACTATTGGTACTATTACTGGTACTATTGGTACTACTGCAGGTACTATTTGTACTATTGCTGGTACTATTGGTACTACTGCAGGTACTATTGCTGGTACTATTGATACTACTGCAGGTACTATTGGTACTATTGCTGGTACTACTGCAGGTACTATTGGTACTATTGCTGGTACTATTGGTACTATTGCTGGTACTATTGGTACTACTGCAGGTACTATTGGTACTACTGCAGGTACTATTTGTACTACTGCTGGTACTATTGGTACTATTGCTATTACTATGGGTACTATTGCTGGTACTATTGGTACTACTGCAGGTACTATTGCTGGTACTGTTGGTACTACTGCAGGTACTATTGCTGGTACTATTGGTTTTACTGCAGGTACTATTGGTATTATTGCTGGTACTACTGCAGGTACTATTGGTACTACTGTTGGTACTATTGGTACTATTACTGGTACTATTGGTACTATTGCTATTACTATGGGTACTATTGCTGGTACTATTGGTACTACTGCAGGTACTATTGCTGGTACTGTTGGTACTACTGCAGGTACTATTGCTGGTACTGTTGGTACTACTGCAGGTACTATTGCTGGTACTATTGATACTACTGCAGGTACTATTGGTACTATTGCTGTTACTACTGCAGGTACTATTGGTACTATTGCTGGTACTATTGGTACTACTGCAGGTACTATTGCTGGTACTACTGCAGGTACTATTGGTACTATTGCTGGTACTATTGGTACTATTGCTGGTACTATTGGTACTACTGCAGGTACTATTGCTGGTACTATTGATACTACTGCAGGTACTATTGCTGGAACTATTGGTACTACTGCAGGTACTATTGCTGGTACTATTGCTGGTACTATTAGTACTACTGCAGGTACTATTGCTGGTACTACTGCAGGTACTATTGGTACTATTGCTGGTACTATTGGTACTACTGCTGCTGGTACTATTGGTACTATTGCTGGTACTATTGGTACTATTGCTGGTACTATTGATACTACTGCAGGTACTATTGGTACTATTGCTGGTACTATTGGTACTACTGAAGGTACTATTGCTGGTACTATTGGTACTATTGCTGGTACTATTGGTACTACTGCAGGTACTATTGCTGGTACTATTGATACTACTGCAGGTACTATTGGTACTACTGCAGGTACTATTGCTGGTACTATTGGTACTACTGCAGGTACTATTGCTGGTACTATTGGTACTACTGCAGGTACTATTGCTGGTACTATTGGTACTACTGCAGGTACTATTGCTGGTACTATTAGTACTACTGCTATCACCCTTGTCACTGTTATCACAGCTATTTCATACTGTCAGTTACTTTGGGGATTCTTTCCGACAAAATGGCTGCACTCACTGTATAGACCCAGCCGCCTTATCCTAAACCTTCTGGGATGAAAAATAAGGGGGCAAAAAAAAAACATGGCTGCTGCCATAGATAAGACCACATGGGATTTATAATTTATTGTTCATACCTTGTAATTCTGATATAAGAGAAAAGTAATAAAAATAAGATGATGTGAGGCGTCCTATAGGGGACTATTTATTCTTTGTTTGGATTCTGGGTTTGATGTCCTTTTAATTCAAATGCAGAAATGAACTAAAGAATTTGGGACATTTTTGAAACTGGACTTGGATAATACATTAAAATGTGCGGCACGGTGGCTCAGTGGTTAGCACTGCAGCCTTGCACTGGAGTCCTGGGTTCAAATCCTGCCAGGGACAACATCTGCAAGGAGTTTGTATGTTCTCCCCGTGTTTGCGTGGGTTTCCTCCGGGTACTCCGGTTTCCTCCCACACTGCAAAGACATACTGATAGGGAATGTAGATTGTGAACCCTATATGGGACAGTGACTGACAATGTCTGTAAAGCGCTGCGGAATATGATGGCGATATATAAGTAAGCATAATAAATAAGGCTGATGGTGATAACTATGGATATACCCAAATCTACCAAACAAAACTACTTGCCACTATTGATAAAGTTTCTAAAAGCAAAGTGGAAGCAAATCCATATTTTTGTTTTTTAGAAAATACTAAAAGTTCCAAAAAGTTAAAAATTTCCATAATAATTTAAGCACACAAATTAATTTTACTAATTTTTTTAGATTAAACATAACCCACCAGAGCCGGAGAGTTGGGTAAGGCCAAAAGACTCTGCTAGAGAAAGGGAAAAATAAGAACAAGAACAAATGGAGTTTATGGACATTAAATAGAGGAAAATTTTGGTAATTTGGGTGGGAAAGGAGAAGCGTTTCCTATGGTCAGTTGTAAGTGTCAGTATTGTGGAGAATACATACATTTACAGAACAGGACTGAAAATCGATTTCTATAAAAAAAAGAAAAATCACCAAACACAGATCTCCTCACTTACTATCTATCTATCTATCTATCTATCTATCTATCTATCTATCTATCTATCTATCTCATATCTATCTCCTCTATCTATTTATCTATCCAATCTGTACTTTCTCTGTCTTATTTATCATCTCTCTTGTCCATCATAGATCTCTTACACAGTGTTTGTATTTTCTCCAGTTCTTTCCTTTTATCTTACTTGCATGTACATTTTGCTGAACACTTTTCTCACTTTTATAATCCTGCCGGACATATTAGTCTATATCCCATAAACATATAACTATATACTAGTGTTATTACATGTTATATACCCTTATAATAGATCATTAGACTGAGCAATATAATCTTTATCTTTACCACATGTCAAAGATTCATGATAACAAACCTGACTGAAATCTGAAGAATAGATCCAACAGCTTCAGATACAGTAGTAGTAATATTCTAGTGTATACTGTAGGTGAAAACATTATTTTATATTCTTGTATGGCGTAGTATTATAGTAGTTATATTCTTGTACATAGGAGCAGTATTATAGTAGTTATATTCTTGTACATAGGAGCAGTATTATAGTAGTTATATTCTTGTACATAAGAGTAGTATTGTAGTAGTTATATTCTTGTACATAAGAGCAGTATTATAGTAGTTATATTCTTGTACATAGGAGCAGTATTATAGTAGGTATATTCTTGTACATAGGTGGCAGTATTAGAGTAGTTATATTCTTGTACATAGGAGTAGTATTATAGTAGTTATATTCTTGTACATAGGAGGTAGTATTATAGTAGTTATATTCTTGTACATAGGAGCAGTATTATAGTAGTTATATTCTTGTACATAGGGGCAGTATTATAGTAGTTATATTCTTGTACATAGGAGCAGTATTATAGTAGTTATATTCTTGTACATAGGAGCAGTATTATAGTAGTTATATTCTTGTACATAGGGGCAGTATTATAGTAGTTATATTCTTGTACATAGGAGTAGTATTATAGTAGTTATATTCTTGTACATAGGGGCAGTATTATAGTAGTTATATTCTTGTACATAGGAGCAGTATTATAGTAGTTATATTCTTGTACATAGGAGCAGTATTATAGTAGTTATATTCTTGTACATAGGAGCAGTATTATAGTAGTTATATTCTTGTACATAGGGGCAGTATTATAGTAGTTATATTCTTGTACATAGGAGTAGTATTATAGTAGTTATATTCTTGTACATAGGGGCAGTATTATAGTAGTTATATTCTTGTACATAGGAGCAGTATTATAGTAGTTATATTCTTGTACATAGGAGCAGTATTATAGTAGTTATATTCTTGTACATAGGAGGTAGTATTATAGTAGTTATATTCTTGTACATAGGAGCAGTATTATAGTAGTTATATTCTTGTACATAGGAGGTAGTATTATAGTAGTTATATTCTTGTACATAGCAGGTAGTATTATAGTAGTTATATTCTTGTACATAGGAGCAGTATTATAGTAGTTATATTCTTGTACATAGGAGGTAGTATTATAGTAGTTATATTCTTGTATATAGGAGCAGTATTATAGTAGTTATATTCTTGTACATAGGAGCAGTATTATAGTAATAATATTCTTGTATATAGGAGCAGTATTATAGTAGTTATATTCTTGTACATAGGAGCAGTATTATAGTAATAATATTCTTGTATATAGGAGCAGTATTATAGTAGTTATATTCTTGTACATAGGAGCAGTATTATAGTAGTTATATTCTTGTACATAGGAGTAGTATTATAGTAGTTATATTCTTGTACATAGGAGGCAGTATTATAGTAGTTATATTCTTGTACATAGGAGCAGTATTATAGTAGTTATATTCCTGTACATAGGGGCAGTATTATAGTAGTTATATTCTTGTACATAGGAGGAGTATTATAGTAGTTATATTCTTGTACATAGGAGTAGTATTATAGTAGTTATATTCTTGTACATAGGAGGAGTATTATAGTAGTTATATTCTTGTACATAGGAGGAGTATTATAGTAGTTATATTCTTGTACATAGGAGGAGTATTATAGTAGTTATATTCTTGTACATAGGAGCAGTATTATAGTAGTTATAGTCTTGTACATAGGAGTAGTATTATAGTAGTTATATTTTTCTACATAGGAGCAGTATTATAGTAGTTATATTCTTGTACATAGGGAGCAGTATTATAGTAGTTATATTCTTGTACATAGGAGCAGTATTATAGTAGTTATATTCTTGTACATAGGAGCAGTATTATAGTACAGTCATGGCCAAAAGTTTTGAGAATGATACAAATATTAATTTTTACAAAGTCTACTGCTTCAGTTTTTCTAATGGCCATTTGCATATACTCCAGAATGTTATAAAGAGTGATCAGCTTAACAGCAATTACTTGCAAAGTCAATATTTGCCTAGAAAATGAACTTTATCCCCCAAAACACATTTCAACATCATTGCAGCCCTGCCTTAAAAGGACCACCTAACATCGTTTCAGTGATTGCTCCATTAGCACAGGTGTGGGTGTTGATGAGGACAGGGCTGGAGATCAATCTGTCATGATTAAGTAAGAATGACACCACTGGACACTTTAAAAGGAGGCTGGTGCTTGCCATCATTGTTTCTCTTCTGTTAACCATGGTTATCTCTAAAGAAACACGTGCAGTCATCATTGCACTGCACAAAAATGGCCTAACTGGGAAGAGTATTGCAGCTAGAAAGATTGCACCTCAGTCAACAATCTATCGCATCATCAAGAACTTCAAGGAGAGAGGTTCCATTGGTGCCAAAAAGGCTCCAGGGCGCCCAAGAAAGACCAGCAAGCGGCAGGACCGTCTCTTAAAAGTGTTTCAGCTGCGGGATCGGGCTACCAGCAGTGCAGAGCTTGCTGAGGAATGGCAGCAGGCAGGTGTGAGTGCATCTGCACGCACTGTGAGGCGGAGACTCTTGGAGCAAGGACTGGTCTCAAGGAGGGCAGCAAAGAAGCCACTTCTCTCCAGAAAAAACATCAGGGACAGACTGATATTCTGCAAAAGGTACAGGGAGTGGACTGCTGAGGACTGGGGGAAAGTCATTTTCTCTGATGAATCCCCTTTTCGATTGTTTGGAACATCTGGAAAACAGCTTATTCGGAGAAGAAGAGGTGAGCGCTACCACCAGTCACCAGTCTTGTCTCATGCCAACTGTAAAGCATCCTGAAACCATTCATGTGTGGGGTTGCTTCTCAGCCAAGGGAATCGGCTCTCTCACAGTCTTGCCTAAAAACAAAGCCATGAATATAGAATGGTACCAGAATGTCCTCCAAGAGCAACTTCTCCCAACCGTCCAAGAGCAGTTTGGCGCTCAACAATGCCTTTTCCAGCATGATGGAGCACCTTGCCATAAAGCAAAGGTGATAACTAAATGGCTCAGGGAACAAAACATAGAGATTTTGGGTCCATGGCCTGGAAACTCCCCAGATCTTAATCCCATTGAGAACTTGTGGTCAATCATCAAGAGACGGGTGGACAAACAAAAACCAACAAATTCAGACAAAATTAAAGCATTGATTCTGCAAGAATGGACTGCTATCAGTCAGGATTTGGTCCAGAAGTTGATTGAGAGCATGCCAGGGAGAATTGCAGAGGTCCTGAAGAAGAAGGGTCAACACTGCAAATATTGACTTGCTGCATTAACTCATTCTAACTGTCAATATAAGCTTCTGTTACTCATAATATGAATGCAATTCTATTTCTGTATGTGATAAAAACATCTGACAAACACACATAAAAACCAGAGGGCGGCAGATCATGTGAAAATATAATATTTGTGTCATTCTCAAAACTTTTGGCCATGACTGTAGTTATATTCTTGTACATAGGAGCAGTATTATAGTAGTTATATTCTTGTACATAGGAGCAGTATTATAGTAGTTATATTCTTGTACATAGGAGCAGTATTATAGTAGTTATATTCTTGTACATAGGAGCAGTATTATAGTAGTTATATTTTTGTACATAGGGGCAGTATTATAGTAGTTATATTCTTGTACATAGGAGGTAGTATTATAGTAGTTATATTCTTGTACATAGCAGTATTATAGTAGTTATATTCTTGTACATAGGGGGCAGTATTATAGCAGTTATAGTCTTGTACATAGGAGCAGTATTATAGTAGTTATATTCTTGTACATAGGAGTAGTATTATAGTAGTTATATTCTTGTACATAGGAGCAGTATTATAGTAGTTATATTCTTGTACATAGGGGGTAGTATTATAGTATTTATATTCTTGTACATAGGGGGTAGTATTATAGTATTTACATTCTTGTACATAGGAGCCGTATTATAGTAGTTATATTTTTGTACATAGGAGGTAGTATTATAGTAGTTATATTCTTGTACACATGCTATAGTAGTTTGGTTTAGCATATTTATATGTTTTTTTTTCTGGTGTTATTCCTTACCAAATAGAACTAACAACCTGTTCAGAGCTCTATAGTTACTTTCCACTATAATAATACAGTTCACTGAACCTGGTGATAATTTACTGTTTCTTATTTTAATGGTTGCAATTAAATCATAACACCCATCCATAATGGAAAATTTAGTTCAGTGAGCCAGAATTTAGCAGGAAATACTTAATTTCCTTATGGAGATCACAGATCCTCTATATACTACACCACACAGGACAGATCCTCTATATACTACACCGCACAGGAGAGAGGACAGATCCTCTATATACTACACCACACAGGACAGATCCTCTATATACTACACCGCACAGGACAGATCCTCTATATACTACACCACACAGGAGAGAGGACAGATCCTCTATATACTACACCGCACAGGAGAGAGGACAGATCCTCTATATACTACACCGCACAGGAGAGAGGACAGATCCTCTATATACTACACCACACAGGAGAGAGGACAGATCCTCTATATACTACACCACACAGGACAGATCCTCTATATACTACACCGCACAGGAGAGAGGACAGATCCTCTATATACTACACCACACAGGACAGATCCTCTATATACTACACCACACAGGACAGATCCTCTATATACTACACCGCACAGGACAGATCCTCTATATACTACACCGCACAGGAGAGAGGACAGATCCTCTATATACTACACCACACAGGAGAGAGGACAGATACTCTATATACTACACCACACAGGACAGATCCTCTATATACTACACCACACAGGACAGATCCTCTATATACTACACAGCACAGGAGAGAGGACAGATCCTCTATATACTACACCACACAGGACAGATCCTCTATATACTACACCACACAGGACAGATCCTCTATATACTACACCGCACAGGAGAGAGGACAGATCCTCTATATACTACACCGCACAGGAGAGATCCTCTATATACTACACCACACAGGACAGATCCTCTATATACTACACCGCACAGGAGAGAGGACAGATCCTCTATATACTACACCTCACAGGAGAGATCCTCTATATACTACACCACACAGGAGAGAGGACAGATCCTCTATATACTACACCACACAGGAGAAAGGACAGATCCTCTATATACTACACCGCACAGGAGAGAGGACAGATCCTCTATATACTACACCACACAGGACAGATCCTCTATATACTACACCACACAGGAGAGATCCTCTATATACTACACCACACAGGAGAGAGGACAGATCCTCTATATACTACACCACACAGGACAGATCCTCTATATACTACACCACACAGGACAGATCCTCTATATACTACATCACACAGGAGAGAGGACAGATCCTCTATATACTACACCGCACAGGAGAGAGGACAGATCCTCTATATACTACACCACACAGGAGAGATCCTCTATATACTACACCACACAGGAGAGAGGACAGATCCTCTATATACTACACCACACAGGAGAGATCCTCTATATACTACACCACACAGGAGAGAGGACAGATCTTCTATATACTACACCACACAGGAGAGAGGACAGATCCTCTATATACTACACCACACAGGAGAGATCCTCTATATACTACACCACACAGGAGAGAGGACAGATCCTCTATATACTACACCACACAGGAGAGATCCTCTATATACTACACCGCACAGGAGAGGGGACAGATCCTCTATATACTACAGCACACAGGACAGATCCTCTATATACTACATCACACAGGAGAGAGGACAGATCCTCTATATACTACACCGCACATGACAGATCCTCTATATACTATACCGCACAGGAGAGAGGACAGATCCTCTATATACTACACCACACAGGAGAGAGGACAGATCCTCTATATACTACACCACACAGGACAGATCCTCTATATACTACACCACACAGGACAGATCCTCTATATACTACACCACACAGGACAGATCCTCTATATACTACACCACACAGGACAGATCCTCTATATACTACACCGCACAGGACAGATCCTCTATATACTATACCGCACAGGACAGATCCTCTATATACTACACCACACAGGAGAGAGAGGACAGATCCTCTATATACTACACCACACAGGAGAAAGGACAGATCCTCTATATACTACACCGCACAGGAGAGAGGACAGATCCTCTATATACTACACCACACAGGACAGATCCTCTATATACTACACCACACAGGAGAGATCCTCTATATACTACACCACACAGGAGAGAGGACAGATCCTCTATATACTACACCACACAGGACAGATCCTCTATATACTACACCACACAGGACAGATCCTCTATATACTACATCACACAGGAGAGAGGACAGATCCTCTATATACTACACCGCACAGGAGAGAGGACAGATCCTCTATATACTACACCACACAGGAGAGATCCTCTATATACTACACCACACAGGAGAGAGGACAGATCCTCTATATACTACACCACACAGGAGAGATCCTCTATATACTACACCGCACAGGAGAGGGGACAGATCCTCTATATACTACACCACACAGGACAGATCCTCTATATACTACATCACACAGGAGAGAGGACAGATCCTCTATATACTACACCGCACATGACAGATCCTCTATATACTATACCGCACAGGACAGATCCTCTATATACTACACCACACAGGAGAGAGGACAGATCCTCTATATACTACACCACACAGGAGAGAGGACAGATCCTCTATATACTACACCACACAGGACAGATCCTCTATATACTACACCACACAGGACAGATCCTCTATATACTACACCACACAGGACAGATCCTCTATATACTACACCGCACAGGACAGATCCTCTATATACTACACCGCACAGGAGAGAGAGGACAGATCCTCTATATACTACACCACACAGGAGAGAGGACAGATCCTCTATATACTACACCACACAGGAGAGAGGACAGATCCTCTATATACTACACCGCACAGGAGAGAGGACAGATCCTCTATATACTACACCGCACAGGAGAGATCCTCTATATACTACACCACACAGGAGAGAGGACAGATCCTCTATATACTACACCACACAGGAGAGAGGACAGATCCTCTATATACTACACCACAAAGGAGAGATCCTCTATATACTACACCACACAGGAGAGATCCTCTATATACTACACCACACAGGAGAGATCCTCTATATACTACACCGCACAGGAGAGAGGACAGATCCTCTATATACTACACCGCACAGGAGAGAGGACAGATCCTCTATATACTACACCACAAAGGAGAGAGGACAGATCCTCTATATACTACACCGCACAGGAGAGAGGACAGATCCTCTACATACTACACCACACAGGAGAGAGGACAGATCCTCTATATACTACACCACACAGGAGAGATCCTCTATATACTACACCACACAGGAGAGGACAGATCCTCTATATACTACACCACACAGGAGAGAGGACAGATCCTCTATATACTACACCACACAGGAGAGATCCTCTATATACTACACCACACAGGACAGATCCTCTATATACTACACCACACAGGAGAGAGGACAGATCCTCTATATACTACACCACACAGGACAGATCCTCTATATACTACACCGTACAGGAGAGAGGACAGATCCTCTATATACTACACCACACAGGAGAGAGGACAGATCCTCTATATACTACACCACACAGGACAGATCCTCTATATACTACACCACACAGGACAGATCCTCTATATACTACACCACACAGGACAGATCCTCTATATACTACACCACACAGGACAGATCCTCTATATACTACACCGCACAGGACAGATCCTCTATATACTACACCGCACAGGAGAGAGAGGACAGATCCTCTATATACTACACCACACAGGAGAGAGGACAGATCCTCTATATACTACACCACACAGGAGAGAGGACAGATCCTCTATATACTACACCGCACAGGAGAGAGGACAGATCCTCTATATACTACACCGCACAGGAGAGATCCTCTATATACTACACCACACAGGAGAGAGGACAGATCCTCTATATACTACACCACACAGGGGAGAGGACAGATCCTCTATATACTACACCGCACAGGAGAGAGGACAGATCCTCTACAGTCATGGCCAAAAGTTTTGAGAATGACACAAATATTATATTTTCACATGATCTGCTGCCCTCTGGTTTTTATGTGTGTTTGTCAGATGTTTTTATCACATACAGAAATAGAATTGCATTCATATTATGAGTACCAGAAGCTTATATTGACAGTTAGAATGAGTTAATGCAGCAAGTCAATATTTGCAGTGTTGACCCTTCTTCTTCAGGACCTCTGCAATTCTCCCTGGCATGCTCTCAATCAACTTCTGGACCAAATCCTGACTGATAGCAGTCCATTCTTGCAGAATCAATGCTTTAAATTTGTCTGAATTTGTTGGTTTTTGTTTGTCCACCCGTCTCTTGATGATTGACCACAAGTTCTCAATGGGATTAAGATCTGGGGAGTTTCCAGGCCATGGACCCAAAATCTCTATGTTTTGTTCCCTGAGCCATTTAGTTATCACCTTTGCTTTATGGCAAGGTGCTCCATCATGCTGGAAAAGGCATTGTTGAGCGCCAAACTGCTCTTGGACGGTTGGGAGAAGTTGCTCTTGGAGGACATTCTGGTACCATTCTTTATTCATGGCTGTGTTTTTAGGCAAGACTGTGAGAGAGCCGATTCCCTTGGCTGAGAAGCAACCCCACACATGAATGGTTTCAGGATGCTTTACAGTTGGCATGAGACAAGAGTGGTGGTAGCGCTCACCTCTTCTTCTCCGAATAAGCTGTTTTCCAGATGTTCCAAACAATCGAAAAGGGGATTCATCAGAGAAAATGACTTTACCCCAGTCCTCAGCAGTCCACTCCCTGTACCTTTTGCAGAATATCAGTCTGTCCCTGATGTTTTTTCTGGAGAGAAGTGGCTTCTTTGCTGCCCTCCTTGAGACCAGGCCTTGCTCCAAGAGTCTCCGCCTCACAGTGTGTGCAGATGCACTCACACCTGCCTGCTGCCATTCCTCAGCAAGCTCTGCTCTGCTGGTAGCCCGATCCCGCAGCTGAAACACTTTTAAGAGACGGTCCTGCCGTTTGCTGGTCTTTCTTGGGCGCCCTGGAGCCTTTTTGGCACCAGTGGAACCTCTCTCCTTGAAGTTCTTGATGATGCGATAGATTGTTGACTGAGGTGCAATCTTTCTAGCTGCAATACTCTTCCCAGTTAGACCATTTTTGTGCAGTGCAATGATGACTGCACGTGTTTCTTTAGAGATAACCATGGTTAACAGAAGAGAAACAATGATGGCAAGCACCAGCCTCCTTTTAAAGTGTCCAGTGGTGTCATTCTTACTTAATCATGACAGATTGATCTCCAGCCCTGTCCTCATCAACACCCACACCTGTGTTAATGGAGCAATCACTGAAACGATGTTAGGTGGTCCTTTTAAGGCAGGGCTGCAATGATGTTGAAATGTGTTTTGGGGGATAAAGTTCATTTTCTAGGCAAATATTGACTTTTCAAGTAATTGCTGTTAAGCTGATCACTCTTTATAACATTATGGAGTATATGCAAATTGCCATTAGAAAAACTGAAGCAGTAGACTTTGTAAAAATTAATATTTGTATCATTCTCAAAACTTTTGGCCATGACTGTATATACTACACCTCACAGGAGAGATCCTCTATATACTACACCACACAGGAGAGAGGACAGATCCTCTATATACTACACCACACAGGAGAAAGGACAGATCCTCTATATACTACACCGCACAGGAGAGAGGACAGATCCTCTATATACTACACCACACAGGACAGATCCTCTATATACTACACCACACAGGAGAGATCCTCTATATACTACACCACACAGGAGAGAGGACAGATCCTCTATATACTACACCACACAGGACAGATCCTCTATATACTACACCACACAGGACAGATCCTCTATATACTACATCACACAGGAGAGAGGACAGATCCTCTATATACTACACCGCACAGGAGAGAGGACAGATCCTCTATATACTACACCACACAGGAGAGATCCTCTATATACTACACCACACAGGAGAGAGGACAGATCCTCTATATACTACACCACACAGGAGAGATCCTCTATATACTACACCGCACAGGAGAGGGGACAGATCCTCTATATACTACACCACACAGGACAGATCCTCTATATACTACATCACACAGGAGAGAGGACAGATCCTCTATATACTACACCGCACATGACAGATCCTCTATATACTATACCGCACAGGACAGATCCTCTATATACTACACCACACAGGAGAGAGGACAGATCCTCTATATACTACACCACACAGGAGAGAGGACAGATCCTCTATATACTACACCACACAGGACAGATCCTCTATATACTACACCACACAGGACAGATCCTCTATATACTACACCACACAGGACAGATCCTCTATATACTACACCGCACAGGACAGATCCTCTATATACTACACCGCACAGGAGAGAGAGGACAGATCCTCTATATACTACACCACACAGGAGAGAGGACAGATCCTCTATATACTACACCACACAGGAGAGAGGACAGATCCTCTATATACTACACCGCACAGGAGAGAGGACAGATCCTCTATATACTACACCGCACAGGAGAGATCCTCTATATACTACACCACACAGGAGAGAGGACAGATCCTCTATATACTACACCACACAGGAGAGAGGACAGATCCTCTATATACTACACCACAAAGGAGAGATCCTCTATATACTACACCACACAGGAGAGATCCTCTATATACTACACCACACAGGAGAGATCCTCTATATACTACACCGCACAGGAGAGAGGACAGATCCTCTATATACTACACCACAAAGGAGAGAGGACAGATCCTCTATATACTACACCGCACAGGAGAGAGGACAGATCCTCTACATACTACACCACACAGGAGAGAGGACAGATCCTCTATATACTACACCACACAGGAGAGATCCTCTATATACTACACCACACAGGAGAGGACAGATCCTCTATATACTACACCACACAGGAGAGAGGACAGATCCTCTATATACTACACCACACAGGAGAGATCCTCTATATACTACACCACACAGGACAGATCCTCTATATACTACACCACACAGGAGAGAGGACAGATCCTCTATATACTACACCACACAGGACAGATCCTCTATATACTACACCGTACAGGAGAGAGGACAGATCCTCTATATACTACACCACACAGGAGAGATCCTCTATATACTACACCACACAGGAGAGAGGACAGATACTCTATATACTACACCACACAGGGCAGATCCTCTATATACTACACCACACAGGACAGATCCTCTATATACTACACCACACAGGAGAGATCCTCTATATTCTACACCACACAGGACAGATCCTCTATATACTACACCACACAGGAGAGAGGACAGATCCTCTATATACTACACCACACAGGAGAGAGGACAGATCCTCTATATACTACACCGCACAGGACAGATCCTCTATATACTACACCGCACAGGAGAGATCCTCTATATACTACACCACACAGGACAGATCCTCTATATACTACACCACACAGGAGAGAGGACAGATCCTCTATATACTACACCGCACAGGACAGATCCTCTATATACTACACCACACAGGACAGATCCTCTATATACTACACCACACAGGAGAGAGGACAGATCCTCTATATACTACACCGCACAGGACAGATCCTTATATACTACACCACACAGGAGAGAGGACAGATCCTCTATATACTACACCGCACAGGAGAGAGGACAGATCCTCTATATACTACACCACACAGGAGAGAGAGGACAGATCCTCTATATACTACACCACACAGGACAGATCCTCTATATACTACACCGCACAGGAGAGATCCTCTATATACTACACCGCACAGGACAGATCCTCTATATACTACACCACACAGGACAGATCCTCTATATACTACACCACACAGGAGAGAGGACAGATCCTGTATATACTACACCACACAGGAGAGAGGACAGATTCTCTATATACTACACCGCACAGGAGAGAGGACAGATCCTCTATATACTACACCACACAGGACAGATCCTCTATATACTACACCACACAGGACAGATCCTCTATATACTACACCACACAGGAGAGAGGACAGATCCTCTATATACTACACCGCACAGGAGAGAGGACAGATCCTCTATATACTACACCACACAGGAGAGATCCTCTATATACTACACCACACAGGAGAGAGGACAGATCCTCTATATACTACACCACACAGGGCAGATCCTCTATATACTACACCACACAGGACAGATCCTCTATATACTACACCACACAGGAGAGATCCTCTATATTCTACACCACACAGGACAGATCCTCTATATACTACACCACACAGGAGAGAGGACAGATCCTCTATATACTACACCACACAGGAGAGATCCTCTATATACTACACCACACAGGACAGATCCTCTATATACTACACCACACAGGAGAGAGGACAGATCCTCTATATACTACACCGCACAGGACAGATCCTCTATATACTACACCACACAGGAGAGAGGACAGATCCTCTATATACTACACCGCACAGGACAGATCCTTATATACTACACCACACAGGAGAGAGGACAGATCCTCTATATACTACACCGCACAGGACAGATCCTCTATATACTACACCGCACAGGAGAGAGGAGAGATCCTCTATATACTACACCGCACAGGAGAGAGGACAGATCCTCTATATACTACACCACACAGGACAGATCCTCTATATACTACACCACACAGGAGAGATCCTCTATATACTACACCGCACAGGAGAGAGGACAGATCCTCTATATACTACACCACACAGGAGAGAGGACAGATCCTCTATATACTACACCGCACAGGAGAGAGGACAGATCCTCTATATACTACACCACACAGGACAGATCCTCTATATACTACACCACACAGGAGAGATCCTCTATATACTACACCACACAGGAGAGAGGACAGATCCTCTATATACTACACCACACAGGAGAGAGGACAGATCCTCTATATACTACACCACACAGGAGAGAGAGGACAGATCCTCTATATACTACACCGCACAGGAGAGAGGACAGATCCTCTATATACTACACCACACAGGACAGATCCTCTATATACTACACCACACAGGACAGATCCTCTATATACTACACCACACAGGAGAGATCCTCTATATACTACACCACACAGGAGAGATCCTCTATATACTACACCACACAGGAGAGAGGACAGATCCTCTATATACTACACCACACATGACAGATCCTCTATATACTACACCACACAGGAGAGAGGACAGATCCTCTATATACTACACCACACAGGAGAGAGGACAGATCCTCTATATACTACACCACACAGGACAGATCCTCTATATACTACACCACACAGGAGAGATCCTCTATATACTACACCACACAGGACAGATCCTCTATATACTACACCGCACAGGAGAGAGGACAGATCCTCTATATACTACACCGCACAGGACAGATCCTCTATATACTACACCGCACAGGAGAGAGGACAGATCCTCTATATACTACACCACACAGGACAGATCCTCTATATACTACACCACACAGGAGAGATCCTCTATATACTACACCACACAGGACAGATCCTCTATATACTACACCGCACAGGAGAGAGGACAGATCCTCTATATACTACACCGCACAGGACAGATCCTCTATATACTACACCACACAGGAGAGAGGACAGATCCTCTATATACTACACCACACAGGACAGATCCTCTATATACTACACCACACAGGAGAGATCCTCTATATACTACACCACACAGGACAGATCCTCTATATACTACACCACACAGGACAGATCCTCTATATACTACACCACACAGGACAGATCCTCTATATACTACACCACACAGGACAGATCCTCTATATACTACACCGCACAGGAGAGAGGACAGATCCTCTATATACTACACCACACAGGACAGATCCTCTATATACTACACCGCACAGGAGAGAGAGGACAGATCCTCTATATACTACACCGCACAGGACAGATCCTCTATATACTACACCGCACAGGACAGATCCTTATATACTACACCACACAGGAGAGAGGACAGATCCTCTATATACTACACCACACAGGACAGATCCTCTATATACTACACCACACAGGAGAGAGGACAGATGCTCTATATACTACACCACACAGGAGAGATCCTCTATATACTACACCACACAGGAGAGAGGACAGATCCTCTATATACTACACCACACAGGAGAGAGGACAGATCCTCTATATACTACACCGCACAGGAGAGAGGACAGATCCTCTATATACTACACCACACAGGAGAGAGGACAGATCCTCTATATACTACACCACACAGGACAGATCCTCTATATACTACACCACACAGGAGAGAGGACAGATCCTCTATATACTACACCACACAGGACAGATCCTCTATTCTAAATCCTAACTCTTTACATATTACATGGAACCGTGTATCAATTCTGCATCTTTAATAATCGCACACATTAAAACGGGTTGTGCAGGAATTGGAGAAACCCCATTGGAGGTCGGGGTGGTGTAAAATTAAAAAATAAAGCATACTTACCTAACCCTGGTGTTTTGTTGTCCACTGATGGTGTCTGTTTGGTCCGTTTGTTGCTGAAAGTCCTGTGCCTCATGTGACCGATCAGTGGCTTCAGTTGTTGCTGGTTAGGAGTATGTGAGTGGTGACACCGGTCCTTCTCCAGTGGCCAGTTATTGGTCTCAGTGGCCCAGGAAGTCGAACAACAAGGTGGTGGCAGACAATAGAGTGGTGGGGACACACTGTCTTCATAGAGGTTGCTCCAATTCCTTACCATAATGCCTTACCTGTACTTACTTAGGGTACTAGGGAAGAGAATGAAATGAAAAGTGCTCCTTCACCCAAGCCTACCGGGGCATTCAGATATTCTAGGTGTTATATTTATAGCAGCAAATTTTTATATCATTTTTTTCTGCTAGCCTGCTTCAATTATTATGTCCACAAGTTTACATACTTTATGAACACAATATTGCAGGGTTATAGAACGTCTTCAGTTCCTCTTCTTTTGCTTGGTAGTCTTCACATCTACTATTACCTCTGGTAATGATGATACACCTTCACTTTAATGGCCCTTTAACAAACAGTTATTTTTTTACGGTGCCATAAAATGAGATTGTAACCTGTGATTGGCATAATCTATAAGTAGCTGCTATCCATACAGTAGAGTTACTCAGTCCCAGCTTGACTAGCGCACCTGTAAGAGCTCCGTCATGGGTCGTTACTCCGGTAGAAGCGCCCGTCTTTTTGTCATGTGCGTGGTCCATTTCTTCTTGTTCATAGCAGAGCTGGTGATGGGGTACATAGGGAACTCCCTTTCTTTGTCCTCCGATGGCTTTGCCGTCCTCTCCCATCTCATCTCCATGATAATCGGTCTATTTGGTGTCAAGTATAGTCGTGTCCAATGGCACCAGAGAAACACCTACGGTTTCCTAAGAGCGGACGCAGTTGGCGCTTTTGGTAACTCCATCTTTGCCGCTGCGCTTATGTTCAGCATCTTTATTGAAGCCATCAAGAGATTTATAAAGCCGGAGAAGACAGATAACGCATTACTGGTGTTAATCGGCGGGGTAGTCGGCCTGGCCATTAACGTGATAAACTATGTCATCTTTCTTGACTGCTGCTTTCCTAAGAAATCTGGTGATAATCCGGACCCGGAGAAAGGTGAGAATGTACATTAGTAATTGTAATAGATGAATGACTAATGTTATGTCACCCAGCTTTCCTAGACTCCTGAATGGCAAGTGTGCTCATCTATCTATCTATCTATCTAAAACAGTTATGATAAATAAACTGTATAGAATTTAGAGAAAAAGTCGCATTGGATTCAAAATGATCTGGGTGCTGGGGTAAGGACTGATGGCAGGGAGATGAGGTCGGGGTATTGAGGCACTGGAGCTTGGGTGCGAGGGTCTGGGTACCAAGGTCAGGGTGCTGGAGACAGTACCAAGATCTGGATACTGAAGTTAGGGTGCTGGTGATTGTACAAAGGTCTTTGTGTTGAGATCTGGGTACTGAGGTCATGGTGCTGAAGATTGGGCACTGAGGTAAGGGTGCTGGTGTTGGTACTGAGTGCTGAGTGATAGTGTCAGTATTGAGGATTGGGTGTTGGGGTCTGGGTTCTGTGATGTCTGGTACATTGTTAGACTGGCCCACCTGAATACTAAGAGATCCTCCGGTGAGTCCAGGCTTCGTAGGTCCAGTATTTGGAGGAGACTTTAGAGCAATCACTTGATACTAAGGGTTATTTTTATGGGAAATACATGACAAGATTACTTACTACATGGGAAAACTGACATGGCTGAAGAACGCCAGGATGCTGCATGTAACGTCCTGGCGTTCTTCACTGCAAGCAGCACTTTCCTGTCCGTGTGTTTCGTGCAAAAACCGAGTGGAAACCACACCCCATTATAGTCTATGGGTTCCACTGGTTTTCTTAGGTAACTGCTTTTCTATGTGTATAGGTTTCTGTTCAGGGGGTCCCCAAACGGACTCCCCGAACAGAAACCCGAACGCAGATGTGAAACGGCCCTATGTTAAAATGTTTCTATTGTTTTTTCTGTTTGCAGATGCCACTAGGGGGAGCTTGTTACATGCAGAATTGCTCCACCTAGAGGTAGATGGAGCAATAAAACCAAACTGGGTCTACAATAAAACTATAGAATGAGCAGATCAATGCAGAACTCTGAGCTTTAGGGATATAAATTGTCACCCTATAACCATAGCGTGTGTATATATATATATATATATATATATATAGACACTTGTAGCTTCCCCATATATCATAGCACAGCATATCACCAGTATGTCCTTTACCCGCTTATCTACAAGATGAGACGAGACATTTGTTTAGATAACTTCTAAACTATAAAATGGCTCTAAAGTTCATGGTCTAATCCCCAATACCGAGGGTACAACAGGTGGAATCTTCGATTGTGTCGGCCGCACATTCCAGGGGGATGGGGAATCTCAAGACTGATTGATCCCTGAACTGGAACTGCCATGAAGAGAGTTTAGAGAGTTGATAGATACAATATCCAGTATAAGGATAATATATAATCAAATAATGTGAGGTGTGTGAGCATATAACTAAGGCCAGCTTCACACCACTCAGAGGATAAGAACAATGGACTGTAAAACCGGCAGAATAACATTTACACACACAACATTGACTGCAGTGGTAAAAAAAAGACATAAGGTTCCTTCTGTCAGCTTTCAGTATTTTTTAGTTAGAGCAAAAGGGCGCAGCGTCTTTTCTTCCATCTATAAAAACTAAAAGCTGATAGAAGGAAGTGTTAGGCTGCGGTCACACTAGTGTTATGTGTTCCCCATTCCATTTAAAATATGTGGAGAGAAAAGTCCTGCAAGCAGGACTTTTCTCTCCACCGATTTTAGGTGGAAACCCGGCGGACCCCATTATAGTCTATTGTTTCTGGGTAACTGCTTTATAAGCAGATAGGGTTTCTTTTTTTCGGGTCTCCAAGCGGCTCCAAAGAACGGAAACCCGAATGCTAGTGTGAACCTAGCGTAAGTCTTTTTTTACCACTGCAGTCAATGATGTGATTTGTGTGTATGTATCATTCTGCCAGTTTTACAGTCCGTTGTTCTTATCCTTTGGGGGAACAAACAATGGATATTACAACAATACTGTGAGACTAGACTGATACATAATAGCCTAAAATGTCCATTAATCCAACATAACACAAAAATATTCTTAATGCAAAAATATTTTATCTATCTATCTATCTATCTACAGTGCTGGCCAAAAGTATTGGCACCCCTGCAATTCTGTCAGATAATACTCAATTTCTTCCAGAAAATGATTGCAATCACAAATGCTTTGGTAATAATATCTTCATTTATTTTGCTTGCAATGAAAAAACACAAAAGAGAATGAAAAAAAAAGTCAAATCATTGATCATTTGACACAAAACTCCAAAAATGGGCCGGACAAAAGTATTGGCACCCCCAGCCTAAAACTTGGTAGCACAACCTTTAGACAAAATAACTGCGAACAACCGCTTCCGGTAACCATCAATGAGTTTCTTACAATGCTCTGCTGGAATTTCTCCAGGTCCCTGAGATGTGAAGGGTGCCTTCTCCAAACTGCCATTGTGAGATCTCTCCACAGGTGTTCTATGGGATTCAGGTCTGGACTCATTGCTGGCCACTTTACAAGTCTCCAGTGCTTTCTCTCACACCATTTTCTAGTGCTTTTTGAAGTGTGTTTTGGGTCATTGTCCTGCTGGAAGACCCATGACCTCTGAGGGAGACCCAGCTTTCTCACACTGGGCCCTACATTATGCTGCAGACTTCATAATGCCATGCACACGGTCAAGCAGTCCAGTGCCAGAGGCAGCAAAGCAACCCCAAAACATCAGGGAACCTCCGCCATGTTTGACTGTAGGGACCGTGTTCTTTTCTTTGAAGGCCTCTTTTTTTTTCCTGTAAACTCTATGTTGATGCCTTTTCCCAAAAAGCTCTACTTTTGTCTCATCTGACCAGAGAACATTCTTCCAAAAAGTTTTTGGCTTTCTCAGGTAAGTTTTGGCTTTTATATGTCTCTGGGTCAGAAGTGGGGTCTTCCTGGGTATCCTACCATAGAGTCCCTTTTCATTCAGACGCCTACGGATAGTACGGGTTGACACTGTTGTACCCTCGGACTGCAGGGCAGCTAGAACTTGTTTGGATGTTAGTCGAGGTTCTTTAGCCACCATCCGCACAATCTTTTGTTGAAATGTCTCGTCAATTTTTCTTTTCCGTCCACATCTAGGGAGGTTAGCCACAGTGCCATGGGCTTTAAACTTCTTGATGACACTGCGCACGGTAGACACAGGAACATTCAGGTCTTTGGAGATGGACTTGTAGCCTTGAGATTGCTCATGCTTCCTCACAATTTTGCTTCTCAAGTCCTCAGACAGTTCTTTGGTCTTCTTTCTTTTCTCCATGCTCAATGTGGTACACACAAGGACACAGGACAGAGGTTGAGTCAACTTTAATCCATTTCAACTGGCTGCAAGTGTGATTTAGTTATTGCCACCACCTGTTATGTGCCACAGGTAAGTAACAGGTGCTGTTAATTACACAAATTAGAGAAGCATCACCTGATTTTTCAAAGGGTGCCAATACTTTTGTCCACCCCCTTTTTTATGTTTGGTGTGGAATTATATCCAATTTGGCTTTTTGACAATTCTTTTTGTGGTTTTCCATTGAAGACAAATTAAATGAAGATATTATTACCAAAGCATTTGTGATTGCAATCATTTTCTGGAAGAAATTGAGTACTATCTGACAGAATTGCAGGGGTGCCAATACTTTTGGCCAGCACTCTATCTATCTCATATCTATTTATCTAATCTATCTCACTATCCGTATAACTAATATATAGATAGATAGATATATTTATCTATCTATATTATCTATTTAACAATCCATCTAGCAAACATCTATCTATCTATCGGAGATCACTGGTATAGTGTGTGATGCTTCCACATTGCCTGTATAATTTGACCGGTTGCAATGCCAACTATTACCTCTGGGAGGCAGTAGAGTAAAGATATAAAGGGAATTATACAATCATTTTACTATTTTCAAATTAAAATGTAAAAATCGGATTTCACACGAACGTGTTTTGTATGACAAGTCACAGACAAGTCATGTGACCAAAAGATCTGTGCAAATTGTCTGCATCTTACTGTTTTTTAGAGCTGCGACTTGACTGTTAAAACTGTCAAATCACAAACATGTCACGTGAGTGGCCTAAAATGCATCTAGGTCGCTTCTGACCTCCTGTGAAAGCGTCCGAAAAAAAACCTGCCCGTAGTAACCAATCACAGCACAGCTTGCATTTCATATTGTGATTAGCATATTGGTTGATACATGTGATTGGTTGCTATGGGCAACAAAAGCAGAGTTTGTTTTTTTTAGGGTGGGGGATACACGATATGGCCACTGATGTGTGTGAAGCCCCGGACATTGTCACAAAGGCTAGGCTAAGGGCAGGTGGGACGTCAGACACATCGGCGGACATATTGGGGAAGATTTATTAAAACGGTCTAAAAGCAAAACAGTCTCAGTTGCCCAAAGCAACCAATCACAGCGCAGCTTTCATTTTGTATTCTGCACCTGGAATCTGAAAGCTGTGCTGTGATTGGTTGCTATGGTTAACTAAGCCAGCTTTAATAAATCTGCCTCATTTTGGCTAGTGTCATACCGTTGAGTTTGATATGTCCTAAATGTCCAATATATCTTGAGAATGAGGTTACCCCCTGTCTCGTGGCCACTGTGAGTGGAGAGGTGGCCGCCGCATGAGCTGCTCTTTCCATTCACTTCTATAGGAGTTCTGATAGTAGCCAAGCATGGAGGCCTGGTTATCTTTGGAAGTCCCATGGAAGTGTATGGAGACTGCTGCGCATGCGCGGTCCACTCACTGCAGCCAGGAGATGGGGTCAGCGACCATTGAACATCATGTAATCCATTCTCTCTTATTTCTTATATAATAGTTTCCATTGACTGGGTCATATATTTAGTATGGATGTCTCTTGTGATCTGGATTATAATTACTCATTAATTAGAGGGTGTGTCCTCTATAACCTTAATAACTGGTTGGCGCCATATTGTATAAGTTATTCCATTGTGTACCTATAGGATGTAGCAACGAGGATGTGCCCACACCAGTAGTGGCAGACAAAGCTTTCCCAAGGAGGCAGACCTCCAGATATCTTAGTCTCATGGAATATCTTAAAGAAAGCTGTCAATTAACTCGACTAATGACATGATTTACATAATTAACCTCAGAAAAAAGGCTGATCTCTAAAATGAGAACCAACAGACCTAGATAAGACCTAAACTTGTACAAGCCAAATTTTTGAAGCAGATTTTTTGAAAAATTGGTGTTTCTTTCATTTGTAGAATTTATACTCAACACAGTGTCTCTTCTTTGGCCATAGGTGACCATATAGAGGACGAATCTGACCTGGAAGGTGAAAAGGACAAGGTTGAAAGGCAGGGTACCCTCAACATTAGAGGTAATTATGGCTTTGGGTTCGATAGTCCTCCCTACATTGTCAGTAGGACTTGTTGATCTATGATCTACTGCTGGGTCCTAGCTAACATCTACATGGACTGCCTGAAGTTTTGGTGACATAGTCATCCCTTCTACTGAATGTGACACCACCACATGACTTTCCCATCATCACCCTCTTGTTTTGAGCAATGACAATTTTATCAATTTATCTTAATATTTTCTTCTTTCTCCTGAACTTCCTGTCCTTGACATTCCATCATGTATTGCACAGCATTGGTTAAAGGAAAGCACAGTATTGCACCTCCATTAAAAGCCAGTTACAGTATCCTGGATCTCTCTGCAGCCACAACTATCCTGTGTGTCCTATACATGCAGTTTAGAAGTACATTTGCTAGTCCTTCTCTGCACATTGTATGGGCATTGCTATCTATTCTCAATGGATACAACCATGAATGCAGGAACTTTCTATGGTCTGGGACTTGTCAGAAACCCAGCCATGATTTCCTTTTTGTGGTTGTCAGGTTATCTACTCATACATGTAGTGTCCTCCTGATAACCAGCCATGATGTCCTTATTGTGGTCGGGTTATCTACTCATACATGTAGTGTCCTCCTGATAACCAGCCATGATGTCCTTATTGTGGTCGGGTTATCTTCTCATACATGTAGTGTCCTCCTGATAACCAGCCATGATGTCCTTATTGTGGTCGGATTATCTTCTCATACATGTAGTGTCCTCCTGATAACCAGCCATGATGTCCTTATTGTGGTCAGGTTATCTTCTCATACATGTAGCGTCCTCCTGCTAACCAGCCATGATGTCCTTATTGTGTCCGGGTTATCTTCTCATACATGTAGTGTCCTCCTGATAACCAGCCATGATGTCCTTATTGTGGTCAGGTTATCTTCTCATACATGTAGTGTCCCCTCCTGATAACCAGCCATGATGTCCTTATTGTGGTCAGGTTATCTTCTCATACATGTAGTGTCCTCCTGCTAACCAGCCATGATGTCCTTATTGTGGTCAGGTTATCTTCTCATACATGTAGTGTCCTCCTGATAACCAGCCATGATGTCCTTATTGTTTTTGGGTTATCTTCTCATACATGTAGGGTCCTCCTGATAACCAGCCATGATGTCCTTATTGTGTCCGGGTTATCTTCTCATACATGTAGTGTCCCTCCTGATAACCAGCCATGATGTCCTTATTGTGGTCGGGTTATCTTCTCATACATGTAGTGTCCCTCCTGATAACCAGCCATGATGTCCTTATTGTGTCCGGGTTATCTTCTCATACATGTAGTGTCCTCCTGCTAACCAGCCATGATGTCCTTATTGTGTCCGGGTTATCTTCTCATACATGTAGTGTCCTCCTGATAACCAGCCATGATGTCCTTATTGTGGTTGGGTTATCTTCTCATACATGTAGTGTCCCTCCTGATAACCAGCCATGATGTCCTTATTGTGGCCGGGTTATCTTCTCATACATGTAGTGTCCTCCTGCTAACCAGCCATGATGTCCTTATTGTGGTCGGGTTATCTTCTCATACATGTAGTGTCCTCCTGATAACCAGCCATGATGTCCTTATTGTGGTCGGGTTATCTTCTCATACATGTAGGGTCCTCCTGATAACCAGCCATGATGTCCTTATTGTGTCCGGGTTATCTTCTCATACATGTAGTGTCCCTCCTGATAACCAGCCATGATGTCCTTATTGTGTCCGGGTTATCTTCTCATACATGTAGTGTCCTCCTGCTAACCAGCCATGATGTCCTTATTGTGTCCGGGTTATCTTCTCATACATGTAGTGTCCTCCTGATAACCAGCCATGATGTCCTTATTGTGGTTGGGTTATCTTCTCATACATGTAGTGTCCCTCCTGATAACCAGCCATGATGTCCTTATTGTGGCCGGGTTATCTTCTCATACATGTAGTGTCCTCCTGCTAACCAGCCATGATGTCCTTATTGTGGTCGGGTTATCTTCTCATACATGTAGTGTCCTCCTGATAACCAGCCATGATGTCCTTATTGTGGTCGGGTTATCTTCTCATACATGTAGGGTCCTCCTGATAACCAGCCATGATGTCCTTATTGTGTCCGGGTTATCTTCTCATACATGTAGTGTCCTCCTGATAACCAGCCATGATGTCCTTATTGTGGTCGGGTTATCTTCTCATACATGTAGTGTCCTCCTGATAACCAGCCATGATGTCCTTATTGTGGTCGGGTTATCTTCTCATACATGTAGTGTCCTCCTGATAACCAGCCATGATGTCCTTATTGTGGTCAGGTTATCTTCTCATACATGTAGTGTCCTCCTGATAACCAGCCATGATGTCCTTATTGTGGTCAGGTTATCTTCTCATACATGTAGTGTCCCTCCTCATAACCAGCCATGATGTCCTTATTGTGGTCAGGTTATCTTCTCATACATGTAGTGACCCCTCCTGATAACCAGCCATGATGTCCTTATTGTGGTCAGGTTATCTTCTCATACATGTAGTGTCCCTCCTGATAACCAGCCATGATGTCCTTATTGTGGTCAGGTTATCTTCTCATACATGTAGTGTCCCTCCTGATAACCAGCCATGATGTCCTTATTGTGGTCAGGTTATCTTCTCATACATGTAGTGTCCCTCCTGATAACCAGCCATGATGTCCTTATTGTGGTCGGGTTATCTTCTCATACATGTAGTGTCCCTCCTGATAACCAGCCATGATGTCCTTATTGTGGTCGGGTTATCTTCTCATACATGTAGTGTCCCTCCTGATAACCAGCCATGATGTCCTTATTGTGGTCAGGTTATCTTCTCATACATGTAGTGTCCCTCCTGATAACCAGCCATGATGTCCTTATTGTGGTCAGGTTATCTTCTCATACATGTAGTGTCCCCTCCTGATAACCAGCCATGATGTCCTTATTGTGGTCAGGTTATCTTCTCATACATGTAGTGTCCCCTCCTGATAACCAGCCATGATGTCCTTATTGTGGTCAGGTTATCTTCTCATACATGTAGTGTCCCTGCCTGATAACCAGCCATGATGTCCTTATTGTGGTCGGGTTATCTTCTCATACATGTAGTGTCCTCCTGATAACCAGCCATGATGTCCTTATTGTGGTCAGGTTATCTTCTCATACATGTAGTGTCCCTCCTGATAACCAGCCATGATGTCCTTATTGTGGTCGGGTTACATTCTCATACATGTAGTGTCCCTGCCTTATAACCTGTCCACAGCCAAGGAAATCATGACTGGGTTTCTGACAAGTCCTGGACCATAGAAAGTTCCTGCTTTTATGATTGTATCCATTGACCAATTAAGACAAAAGATGTCACCACTAAGATGGTTAGAGGAAATCTTTAAAACTCTGCAAAATTTTTAATTATTTATATTTGCAAAAAAGTTTATTAATTATCTGCAAATTTAATTATGGTTACGTGTATGAGAAAACCCCTTTAAGTCCCACCCCCTAACCACTCCATCCCACTAAGAACACCCGCTTTTGGGCAGGGTTTGCACATATCCTGCCCCTTTTTGATCCAGGATAATACAAATGTGCTGAGATTTTTACTGAAAACTTGGGACAATTGAGGATTGTTGGCAACCATGGATGCCTCAGATTTCTCTTCTGCCTCCAATCCTTTCAAGATGGTTTTCTTTACAAACTTGTAACTTAGTACAGTGCAGGAGATCAGGTTTTCAGCTGAAATTTCATCTGCGAAGTATCTGACACTGAAAGCAGGTGTTTCACGACATCTCAAACATGTAGACGCAATTGTCAATGACTTGAGATTATACTGAGTCAATGCTCAACATGGCGGTGTTCTGGGTTGGGGAGGGAGCAATAATTGTAGGCTGAATGAGTGTCCCTGATGACTGAGACTATTAACATCGGTGAGGAGGTCACAAATAGCAGGTTTAAAAACATGACATTTTTGCAAAAATTGCTTTATAGTGTTTTTTTTTTGTTTCTTAAGGTGTCCTGCTTCATGTGATGGGCGACGCACTGGGGTCTGTGGTTGTTGTGGTGGCAGCCGTCATATTTTATGTACGACCGCTACCTGATGACGCAGAATGCAACTGGCAGTGTTACATTGATCCCAGCCTGACAATCGTGATGGTCGTTATTATTTTATGTTCCGTCTTTCCCCTGATCAGAGAGACAGCCACCACCCTGCTTCAGATGGTTCCCAAAGGCATCAATACTGGAGAAATCGGTAAGAACAATATTATTTTGAGAAGGACCTCATAGTAAAGATCAAAATGGGCCACCCTTGTCATGCGGGACTGATGTTTGCCTCTCCTCTCCCACCACCATGCCCCTTCCATGACTCTTGGACCGATTCTCTCTGGAGAGTCCTGCACATGTTCTCGCTACTGAGTAGCAAGAAGGCATGGGACCACCCACAGCTGGGCCCCATCATATCTATAGTAGGTGTGCCCTTGTTTACGGCTGAAGAAACTGTATCCCACCATAGAGACGCCTCTTCTTTTGTCAGACACTTTTATTAAATCGGTTGTCCAGGACCAAAATATTGAGCTCCACTTCCTCTTATCAGGGAATGACATCAAGTCAAGTGAATGGGACAAGGTCATGTGACCAGTAGACATGATATCACTTACTGAGAAGAGGAAGTGGAGTTCAGTATCATAGTCATGGACAACTCCTTTAAGTTTAAGGTGTTTTCCTGGCTGTGGGTTGTTTTGCAATGTGATTACTTATCTTCAGGATAGGTCATTGGTATCAGATTGGCAGAGGTCCGACTCCTGGCCCCTGCACAAATCAACCAACGGGGCTGCATCCAACAGCCGTAACTATACAGGGGAAGTAGCTGGAAGCAGAAGGCTCTGTCCACTGTATAGTGGCCATGCTGGAGTACTGCAGCTTAGCTCTTGGTAACTCCAGAACTGCTGCTTTACAGTGGACTGAGCCTTCTGTTTCCGGCTGCTTCCCTGTATAGTTCCAGTGCCCTGAGCCCAAAAAGCTGATCGGTGTGGAAGCTGGATGTCAGACCTCCACCGATCAAAGCACCTACAGCCTGGATAATCCCTTTAAGGTCTTTTTCTGGCGGCAAATTTTCTTTAAGGACAGTTCACAATCTTAGGAAATTACATAACTGGCTGATGAATTTCCAATAAGAGCAATTACAATGATGAGTATTTATAAGGGACCTCTTGTTTGGTGGGCCACCATGATGTATAAAATAGTTTTTGTTGCCATTAAATTAATTATAGGCAACCTGGGAATTTATGTATTTATGAATTACTATTTTAATTTTGTTCACATTTTTAAAAATAAATTCTCTAGGTCATGAAATTTCCATGATACCAGGGGTGAAAAGTATCCATGAAATCCACATTTGGGAGTTAGCCAGCGGGAAGAACATCGCAACCCTCCACGTGAAGTTTCAGAGCCAAGAAGACTACACTTTGGCTAATCACAGCATCCGTAAAATCTTCCACGCACAAGGCGTCCATGCGGTCACGCTCCAGGCTGAGTTTACAGGTGCAAAAGACTTCTCCTTAGAGTGCAACAATCCATGCATATCCAAAAGGTGCGATGAGAACCTCTGCTGCAGCCAGGAGCTGGTTCCGTTTTCTGAGTCCGATGGTCATGCCCTGAAGAAAGGCAAATCCTCCCAAGTGTGGTACAGAAGTAATGAGACTCCGTTTGACCCCAAGTGTGTAGGGACTCCGGAAGTGAAGGCGATTCCCAATGGCTTACACTCAAAAAATGAGGGACTGAAAGCCAACTCTACCCGGTTTTAAACTATTCCCATGGACTGAAGGGAATGAACCCCCTAAATTACATTTACTTGAGGTCCGAAGAGACTTACAGATCTCTAGTGCAGGTTATGACGTGGTCTGTGGTGTGTATATCGCTTTATGAGGGCCGTCACCTTGAATGTGTTAGGATCGTAGAATCCATTGAATGTAAAAATGTAGAAAAGGCACAGATATATGATAAAGACGTCACAGAACTGTATCATAATATGTCATTGAGGAAATGATGAGGCTAAGCCACATGATGGGCAAATTATAAGAGCCAAAGGCGTGGCTGCTTACCTCTTTGGAGCACTGGTAATGTCCAAGTTGCTCCAAATACCTCATTTGCGTATTGACGAAAATGTCAATATCTTGGCAATGTTTCACAAGAGGAAAACATTGTTTGATTCAGGTAACCCTAACCTATATATCTGTGGGGCTGGTTTGGTATGCTGGATTCTGGTGACACACTCCTTTTAGAGGGGTTGTTCAGCCTTCTGGTATTGATGACCCTTCCTTAGGTGGGGCTCGATATTTTGCACCTCCATTTATCAGCTCTTCACAGTGGCACAGTGTTGGACCTCCACCAATCTGATAATGAAGATCCATCCTAAGACTAGGTCATCAACATCAAACACTGCAAAGCTCCCCAGGTGACTCCTCAAGGTATTGTCATGTTTAAAAAAACCAAACACTCTATTCCTCATTTATTACAGTGGGGTCTCCTTTAATGCACCCTTTAACTATTTCCCAGACCAGAGGCATCCACAAAGAGCATCCCTTCGTCTGGAGGACTCAGCTAACATGGACAGCCCTTTGATGTAAATGGTAACTATGTAATACTTCATTTCACCTGTGGTGTCACTGCAGGGAAATTGAATACATGCCAAGTATCTCCTCAGCTTATTGTTGAGAGATTCTTCTAATAGTGAACATCTCCTTGAAATGGCAACTCCGGTTACTATTGATAGAAAATGCACAGTTATCTTTACTAACATGAATGCTAAAAATATTTAATAAAATAGGTCTCTATAGATGAATATAAATAACTTTTCATTCTAATTTCCATGTTATAATAGGGTGGATAATAGATTTCAGCTCCTGGTTGATAAAGCATGGCTGCTAAGAGGAGTGAGGGAAAGCAAAGTGACGACTCTTGTGGAGGCCACTCATTATCCTGACTTTAACACTGTCGCATATGGGCAAGAATATAACTAGTATACTAGTCTCTATGTACAAGAATATAACTACTATAATTCTGCCCCCTATGTACAAGAATATAACTACTATAATACTGCCCCCTATGTACAAGAATATAACTACTATAATACTGCCCCTATGTACAAGTGTATAATTACTATAATACTGCCCCCTATGTACAAGAATATAACTACTATAATACTACTCCTATGTACAAGAATATAACTACTATAATACTGCTCCTATGTACAAGTGTATAATTACTATAATACTGCCCCCTATGTACAAGAATATAACTACTATAATACTGCCCCCTATGTACAAGAATATAACTACTATAATACTGCCGCCTATGTACAAGAATATAACTACTATAATACTGCCGCCTATGTACAAGAATATAACTACTATAATACTGCCCCCTATGTACAAGAATATAACTACTATAATACTGCTCCTATGTACAAGAATATAACTACTATAATACTGCCGCCTATGTACAAGAATATAACTACTATAATACTGTCCCCTATGTACAAGAATATAACTACTATAATACTGTCCCCTATGTACAAGAATATAACTACTATAATACTGCTCCTATGTATAAGAATATAACTACTATAATACTGCTCCTATGTATAAGAATATAACTACTATAATACTACTCCTATGTACAAGAATATAACTACTATAATACTACCTCCTATGTACAAGAATATAACTACTATAATACTGCTCTTATGCACAACAATATAACTACTATAATACTGCTCCTATGTACAAGAATATAACTACTATAATACTGCCTCCTATGTACAACAATATAACTACTATAATACTGCTCCTATGTACAAGAATATAACTACTATAATACTGCTCCTATGTACAAGAATATAACTACTATAATACTGCTCCTATGTACAAGAATATAACTACTATAATACTGCTCCTATGTACAAGAATATAACTACTATAATACTGCTCCTATGTACAAGAATATAACTACTATAATACTACCTGCTATGTACAAGAATATAACTACTATAATACTGCTCCTATATACAAGAATATAACTACTATAATACTGCTCCTATGTACAAGAATATAACTACTATAATACTACTCCTATGTACAAGAATATAACTACTATAATACTGCCCCTATGTACAAGAATATAACTACTATAATACTGCTCCTATGTACAAGAATATAACTACTATAATACTACCTCCTATGTACAAAAATATAACTACTATAATACTGCTCCTATGTACAAGAACATAAAACTACTATAATATTCTTGTATAACTACTATAATACTGCCTCTCAAAAAGGAATGAAAAATGATCAAAAAGTCATACATTCCATAAAATGGTATCAATAAAAACTGCAGCTTGCCCTGCAAAAAACAAGTCTCTCCACAGTTCTGTGGATAGAAATATAAAAAAAAAGTTACAGGAGTCAGAATATGTCAATGAAGAGATTTTATTTTTTAAAAAGCTGTTAATTAAAAAAAAAAAAAAAAAACTTTGGCATTCCTTGAATCGTCTGACCCACAGAATAAAGGTAATGTGTAATTTCTGTTGTACAGTGAATTCCCTAAAAAAAAAAAAAAAAAAAAAATAAAATTTGCATAACTGTGGTTTTACTATGTCCCCATTAATAATTTTTCCAGTTTATGTGATATATAAAAGTGTGCCATTAGGAAGTACAACTTATCCCACAAAAAAAACAAGCCCAATAGGGCTCTGTGAAGGGAAAAATAAAAAAGTTACAGTTTTGGAAAGCAGCAAGAAAGCGAAAAATGCTAAAAGAGAAAATGGCTATGACAGGAAGAGGTTAATAGGTTAATATCCTAGCAATGTACCTGGAATATATTGCACATATTTGTAGTAATGGCGTTATTGAAGGTCTTAAAGTGATATATATAGATTTGATGTCTTTTGTATATTATAGTATATACTGTATATAAAGTATATTTTTTCATTGTATATACTGTCAGGTCGAAGGGTTTTGTTACCGATTATTCTTTTAATCCAATGTATGTTCCTAGAAAATAAAATTGATATTGCTATTGTGCCTAAAATTTATAAATTTCAATGAAAATTAAATGAGCTGTTAAAGTGGGACTACAGTAGTCGATTTGTGGCTAATACCTAAAAATTCATGTCAGTATTGGCAACCACCATCAATGTCTTAGACCTGAAAAGCCCCTTAATATAATAATATGAAATAAACTAATAAATGAAACAGGTCAGAGAATCCCGGCCGCCGTCTTCAAATGCAGAGTGCAATACATGACACAGCCTGTCAGTAAGGGTGGCGCTGTTCCTGGAAGAAGGCGGTCATGATTTTATAATCTCATACAACTACTTTAACAATGTACATGTGGCAGCCTGTAGCCTGGAAATAGTATCCTTAAAGGGGTGATGGCAACACCTTGTGTATGTGCCTTATTATCTGACCACAGGCTGCCATAAATGGAGTCTGATTATAACGATATCCAAGAAACGGCTGAATCTGTGGCCATTCCGTGCACTGGAGACGCTTTATTACTAATATACCCTGCAGTGCCCTGGAGCCCTGTTTGTTACCTGTGTGGAGGGCAGCTGGGGAGGCCGGAAACCTTGTTCCTCTGTCTCCCTTACATAGACTCCGACTCTTGCTGACATCACCGGCTCGCCTCTATTTGGTCCGCAGGTCCATTGAGTAGAGTGGAGTCAGTCACGTGACCACACATCGCAGCGTCAGCAGGGGAGGCAGAGGAATGAGAGTTCTGGCCTCCCCAGCTGCCCTCCTAAAGTAATAAATGGGGGACTGGAGTCTATATTAGTAGTAAAGATTATCTAGTGCAGGGAATGTACTGGCAAGCTGTATTACTCCCTGGAAAACCCCTTTAAGTCCTTGACATCCCCTATCATTGTGTGTTCTAGGGGCGTTACTAGAGTCAAGCGCTCAAAACCCCAAGGCATATCGCTATGTCCACTTTTATAATATGGGCGCAGCACTAAAATGTCCTGAAATATTATCATTCAAATCCTGATGTTACTATCATGTAGTGACCATATAGGGGTAGATATTAGTTCTATACGGGTACTTTGCAGCCCCTATAGGGATCGATATGGGCATGTTCACGCATTGGAAATGGAAGGGGAATTTGAGCAGACCTCCGCCTTAAATTCCTCTTCCATTTCCGCCCCTCTGGCTTTCTTCTGCACCTGTCACCCACTGATTAGGTATTGGTAGAGGGCTCGCGGCGTGGGTTCTGCGGCTGAATTGGAAGACCACCTTGAATTTCTCTCCACATTTCGTAATGTGAACCTGGCCTTATGTAGTAATAGCGCCTCCCCGGTATTGCCCCTTTGGTGGCTCTTCTCTCCTCATAGTAATAGAATTGGACTCGTACACAATATTGCGGTATGATTTATACTTTTCCTAGCAAACACCTCACCTAAATCACAGAAAACCGCATGTAAAATCGTGAACTATTTATTGCCTGAAATAAGACGCTGCATTTGATAAATTTCTGGAGATCCCCAGGCTAAGGTACCGTCAGAGACGAAAGTAGAAGCTCCTGGACCCCAATGCAAAATATGTAACGGGACCCCCTCTTACCATGTGTGTCTATAATACCGATGTCTTCTCATGTTATAGAGAAACCTTTGGGCCCTCTCAGACTCCGGGGCCCCTTTAGCCATTGCTACCTCTGCACCCACTATAGCTGCACCCTTGGGTATCCCCATAGCATGAAATCTCATATTTGCGTTAATGCATCTCAATATTTCTTTCCTCTACAAAAGGATTTATTAATATCATTTTGTGTGCCGAACTCTGGGAAAGCAGGATGACAGTCACCCAGCTTTCCAGAAATAGATATAAGCTCTAGGAGCAGTGAGTCAGTGGAGGCTCCTGAGGATGCCAGCACGTACAATGCTATAGGGATTCGCTGGCATTTGTGCTAGCTACTTGTTCATTATACACATGACATAATAAGATGTAACAGGAGGAGAGCCGGGCTGCACACTACCCCATGTATGTGACGGAAAATAGGAGTGGCCTGGGCTGGGTGGTGAGATAATCCTGACACAGCAACTACCCTTATCACAGCCTCATATATAAACTGCAGTCACAGCAGCTCTGATCCCTCTACTAAGAAGCAACAGCGCTCAGGAGCAAGACCACCTATACCAGGGGAACAGCACCACCAGCCCGTCTGCACCACCTATACCAGGAGAACAGCACCACCAGCTCGTCTGCACCAGGACAACAGCTCTTCTGCACCATCTGCACCAGGAGAACTGCACCACTGCTTCAGCACCCCAACAACTGCCCCACTAACTCTGCTGCAGCACCCCAAGAACAGCATCACAACTCTGCTACATCAGAAACACAACCATATTGCCCCCTGCGCTAGCAGTATAGCCACTCTCTAAGTGCCCCACCATTATCTTGCACAGCGACCTCTGACCCTACTTCTGTGCATTCCTAACTACTCCCTAAATTCTGCTGTATTACACTAGTGGGATCCCTGGTTGGTGGTACTCCACTGCACACTAGTCTGCTCACCCTGGCTAATACACTACCAGCTGTGTGCTGCCATATGCGCTCTGCCCTTAGAGACTACACGAAGAGTCCATCACTGAGCCCCATACAAAGCTGACAGTGGCCCCTTACCTGACCCCACAGCGTGACCACTGATTCCTAAGAGCCTTCGGTAAGGACCACCAGTGCACAGCCATGGGTCGCTACACTGGGAAGACCTGCCGTCTCATCTTCATGTTGGTCATCACTGTCATCTTCTTTGTGGCAGAGTTAGTCTCTGGCTACTTAGGCAATTCCATCGCCCTGATCTCCGACTCCTTTAATATGTTGTCAGATTTGATCTCTCTGTGCGTGGGGATCACAGCCTCCCGTATATCTAGGCGCACAAGCAGGGGACCCCAAGCTACCTATGGGTATACCCGAGCAGAGGTGGTGGGCGCACTGTGCAATGCTGTCTTCCTCACCGCTCTTTGCTTTACCATCTTGGTGGACTCTATACTAAGGCTGGCCAAGCCTGAAAAGATTGATGATCCTGAGTTGGTGCTGATAGTGGGTGCACTTGGGTTGGGAGTGAATATCATTGGTCTTTTGGTCTTCCAAGACTATAGCTGCTGTATACGCTTCCTATGTGGGCGAAAAGGCCAACCAGAATCAGAAGAAACCAAAGAAGTCTCCAATGATCGCCTGAATGTCACCCCTTACCGAGCCGAGGGTAGCCAAGGATCCGAGAGCCTGGACGACAACTTAGCAGGTGCCTTTCGGTTATTTTAGAAGGGGATTTGGGGTGATGGGTATAACTATAAATGTCTTACTTTTGGCAAACCATCTTGGGACTAATAGTTATCCTACAGCGAGGAGTCCCTGCCTGTAACTATACATCTTGTATTTAACCTTCACAAAGTACAGCATGATACATATCTAGGGTCACTAAGGGTTAATGACTTCATAAATTCCTAGATCTCCTTATCTCACAGGATCTTACAAAGTGCATTCATGTGCTCACTGAAACCAGCCGTGAAAGACAAGAAATATCTCATATATTTGCAGATCAGTCTTTTGCAAAAAATTTGAAATTTTGGAAATTTTTGCAGTTTTTGTAAAACTTGTGGTCCCGGGCTAGAAGGAAACCTGTTAGAGATGATGACTGGAAGCAAGTTGGTTTCAGTCATTTGACTTATTTCTCAGGAGTAAAGGGCACGTCTTGCACAAGAGTCATCTTCTCATACTCAAAGTTTTTGAGTTTAAAGGGGAAGATCACTTTTAGCAATTCTGATCTGACAGAGGGAGCACCTAACTTCAGGCCTGTTTATGAGCTATATATATACTATTATCCTAAACTGGTCGCCCCTTGTCCAAAACACACAGTCACCAATGTCACATTACACAATGGTGCACCTGCTGCAGTCCCATCTGCTGTGAGGACCACATTCAATAAACTAACTTAGGCTATTATGTTATTAGGATTTGGTTGTAAGAAAAACATGGCTGCCACAACTGTTCACAGGGGGCGTGTGGTATAGCAGCTGAACACCATTCACTTCAATGAGGCTGAGCTGCAATACCACTAAGAACCTATGGACCAGTTTTTGGAAGAAAACAGCCATGTTTGTTATCTTTGATAACCCCTTTAACAATTCTGACCCTTGTTAAAAGTGAACTTCCCCTTTAAATCCTGAATGTAGTTCAATATGCTTAGGCAGGTACCGATCACTTTAAACACAAACAATAATGTAATGGTTCAGGGTGTAGAAAGTCTTCTTATAGATACTAATAGAAATAGAACCTATAGATCTGAAGGAGCTGAGCGGATTGATATGGAAAGATTTAGTAGAGATTCTTTACAATATCTGCTCATTCTGGGCTTAGGAGCATGGTGGGCGGTCCCACTCAGTGGCTGAAGCAGAGATAGCTGTCAATCACTGCATGGAACCGCCCACTGGACTCCCGAGACTGCGATGTACTTGAATATAATACAAGTTATACTGAACCTATATGTCAATCCGCTCAGTTCCTCCTGCTCTATAACATGTCACCCACAGACTGCACTGCGACAGGTTCCCCTTTAAACACTTGCCGACCGCCCATTGAGCACTGTGCATACAGCTATGGGAGATGCCATGCTGTGGCTTTCCGCCAGGTCTGTGGGTCAAGTTAATTTCCCTAGCACGCCCACATCACAGGTTCTAGCCCCGCCCCAGTGATACAAAACTATGTGTCACATACATAAAAATCAACAGAATGGAGGGGAACTATTTTAAAAAAATTTTTGTAGCATTTTGTATTAATTAATAAAAATGTGAAAGCAGACACATTTACCTCCCCTTTTTTATCTGGATATAAAAACAAATAACAAAGAAAAGCAAAGAAAAAAAAAAAAGAAAAAATTAAAATTATGAAAAAAAAAACCCTGTCTATCACCAATGCCAAAATTTGAAAGAAAGTATAGCCTTTAAATCTATATTTATAAAAAAAAAAACCTGAATGTATTGGGTCATGAAGTGCTTAAGAACAGGGCCAGATGAAGACTTAATAACCTTAATAATCTGTGGTATGTAAATGGTGGATGTCCCGAGATCTCTGTGCTAGGTAAATGGTGGATGTCCTGAGATCTTCGTGCTAGGTAAATGGTGGATGTCCTGAGATCTCTGTGCTAGGTAAATGGTGGATGTCCTGAGATCTTCGTGCTAGGTAAATGGTGGATGTCCTGAGATCTCTGTGCTAGGTAAATGGTGGATGTCCTGAGATCTCTGTGCTAGGTAAATGGTGGATGTCCTGAGATCTTCGTGCTAGGTAAATGGTGGATGTCCCGAGATCTCTGTGCTAAGTAAATGGTGGATGTCCTGAGATCTCTGTGCTAGGTAAATGGTGGATGTCCTGAGATCTCTGTGCTAGGTAAATGGTGGATGTCCCGAGATCTCTGTGCTAGGTAAATGGTGGATGTCCTGAGATCTCTGTGCTAGGTAAATGGTGGATGTCCCGAGATCTCTGTGCTAGGTAAATGGTGGATGTCCCGAGATGTTCGTGCTAGGTAAATGGTGGATGTCCTGAGATCTTCATGCTAGGTAATTGGTGGATGTCCCGAGATCTCTGTGCTAGGTAAATGGTGGATGTCCCGAGATGTTCGTGCTAGGTAAATGGTGGATGTCCTGAGATCTTCATGCTAGGTAAATGGTGGATGTCCTGAGATCTCTGTGCTAGGTAAATGGTGGATGTCCTGAGATCTCCGTGCTAGGTAAATGGTGGATGTCCCGAGATCTCTGTGCTAGGTAAATGGTGGATGTCCTGAGTTCTTCAGATGTGTCCGACTTGGTCTCTGTCTGACAATGCTGGGGGATATATGTTTTTGTTGTCACTGGAGAAGCAGATTTTTTGAAAAACTGGTGTTTCTTCTGTTTGTAGAATTTATACACAACACAGCGTTTCTTCTTTGGCTATAGGTGACCATATAGATGAGGAAGAATCTGACCAGGAAGATGGAAATGCCAAGAATGAAAAGAACGCAGCCGCCCTCAATATTAGAGGTAACTAAACCTTTGACTGTACCGGGGCCGGTAGTCCTATTTGTATCCTTCTGAGCCCCCCATGCATGCTTGGCTTGACCGGGCAAACTTGTCCAGGCAACGACACCTCATCTCCAGTAAGAACAAATGATCAGCCATATTGGAATTCATGAACCCCTTTTTAAATAGCCTACACCCCCATATGACATCCAGATACTCTTCACAAGAACACCTCCTTAAATGGACCATGTCCAGAGTAATATGAGATAGGCTGGTTGCTAGGGATGCATTAACAGGGTTGTTAGGCAATAGCAACCAAACTATATCAAATAACAAAATGTGATTGGTCCTTTTTAGACAGTCGGGAAGAGGAAGCAGCTTATATTCTTATTTCCTTACTACCTAAATAACAAACATAAGGATTTACAGATCTGCATAGGACCTTCACATCCATCATTACATATGATGACCTGAAGGTCCTATGCAGAGCTGTAACTTGATGTTCCTGGGCCCCAATGCAACACCTGTAATGGGGCACATACCATACCTATCATGTTATATTTTATATGGTATGGTAGAAAGACATTTTGGGCCCCTCGATGTTCAGGCTAGGTAGCAACTGCTACTTCTTCACCCTCTATAGCTACATCACTGGTAGTATGTATGGTGCTTTATGAGGCCTCCATGCAACACTGAATCTGTCCCAAAAAAAACATATTTCTGGACAACCATTGCCTCATTAACCAAAAAACATTAAAGGGCTTGTCTCATGAAGCCCTATTAAGCCCATGGACATCATAGATGGTGGTCCCATTTGGGAACCCCTCTATGAGCTGGAACAGAAAGCTTCTCTGTAGGAGTCTTCTGTTCTGTCTTAAAAGGGTATTTCAGTTACAACAAGTTACCCTTATCCACATGACAGCTCCTCTGATCACAAGGTTGGGGGGTCCCTTGTACTCCCCAATGAAAGGAGCAGTGTTCTGACTCAATAGCTTGGCTGCAAGTGTGAGGTTGTGAGAGTGTCCTGTAGTCTCTATGCTAACCAGCAATTTACACCAAGATATCTATCAGATAGTGTTCAACTCAACTGAGGAGGCGTAGATAAGATTCCAGATGCTTTAATCCAAGTAAATCTTGTAGAACCTCATACAGCAGTAGGTGAAAAATGATGAAATACCAGGAGCTGAGCAGACATGTTGCTTACAAAGAAGTGAAACTAAACTGAGGGGGAGAGAGGAGGAGATACAGCATCACAGCTAAGGATACAGAGAGAGAGAGGGGACAAACTACAAAGACAAACAGTATCACAGATACATGTCAGTGAATTAAACCAAGTCCTGGGACATGACACTCCCCGCCTGAAATCTTTAGATTTCACTGAAAACAAACATTAATAATGTCCTGAGATGTCCATAAAGTCCTCTTCAAACCTGAAAAACAAAAAAGAAACATGCACAACAAACAATAATCAACAGTTAGTCCAAATAAACCAATCTTCAGGTCGGGAAGTCGCAATTTGCCAACACCTCCACCAACCCACACTGTAATCCACAAGAACACGGTTTTAGTTCATGGAAGGAAGCTCCCCGCCATGAGCTGTGAATGGAGTCCTTATCTTCTTTTATGTGACATCTCCTCTTGGAAGAAGAAGCACCAGTTCATTAATTGGGCGGAAGAAAACTCGCACTGAGCCTCCCTTGGTTACCTTGACCTCCACTTTCCGAGTCTTCCCATCATCACTAGGGACAACTTTAGTGATGAGACCCATAGGCCATTCATTCCGATGGACTTCTTTATCCCTTAGAAGGACGAGGTCACCCACCTGGAGATTAGGTTTTGAGGTCTGCCATTTGTGACGGCTCTGTAGCATGTGGAGGTACTCTGTTTTCCAGCGGTGCCCGAACACATTGGACAGGTGTTGAACTTGTTTCCATTGGCGTCTGTAAATGTCACTGTGATCTAAGGTACGTGGAGAGGTAGCAGCAGTACCAATTTTCTGAGTAAGAAGCGTTGCTGGGGTTAAGATAATTGGAGATTCAGGGTCTGAAGATACTGGGACAAGTGGCCTTGCATTGATTATCGCAGACACTTCAGCAAGAAAGGTTATTAACGTCTCATGGGTAAGCAGTGTCGACTTGTGGTCCATCAACATAGAGTCAAGGATTCTGCGTGTGATCCCAATCATACGTTCCCAGGAACCTCCCATATGGGATGAATGTGGAGGGTTAAACGTCCAAGTGCACCCATTGTTGGATAAGAAGTTGTCTAACTGCAGTTCTTTGCAGGCTCCAACGAAGTTAGTGCCACAGTCAGACCTCAGTTGTTTCTCAGCAGGCAGTGGAGTGTCCCAGTCTATGTTCTCAGTGGTAAGCTGTCTTAGTAGTAGCTTGCCTTGAATGGTGATGGGAGCAATGAAACCAAGAGGATCATAAATGCTGTTCACAACAGATAAAACTCCTCGTTTGGTGAAAGGTTTGTCACAAGAAGACACTTGGAATGTGAATGTGTCTTGTTCAGTGTTCCATAGCAATCCTAGGCTGCGTTGCATAGGAGGAGTATCAGAACTGAGATCAAGATCCTTCAAGTTGATTGCATGATCATCAGAGGGAAATGCCTTCATTACCTCCCTATTGTTGGAGATGATCTTGTGAAGTCTGAGGTTAGCTACAGACAGCATTTCCTGTGTTCTAGAGAGGAGATCGATCACTTCTTCACTTGCAGGTAAGGATTTAAGACCATCATCAACATAGAAGTTCCTCTCAACAAACTGACGAGCATCAGAGCCATATTATTTCTCACCTTCTTGGGCGGTCCTTCTCAGTCCATAGATCGCTACTGCAGGAGATGGGCTATTGCCAAAGACATGTACCTTCATCCGGTAATCTATGACTTCATTGTTGACATCATTGTCCTTATGCCATAGGAACCTGAGATAGTTTCTGTCATCATCCTTAACAATGAAGCAATGAAACATCTGTTGGATGTCGGCCATCACTGCAACTGGTTCCTGTCTGAAACGGATTAAGACTCCTATGAGGCTGTTGTTTAGGTTAGGACCAGTGAGGAGCAGGTTGTTGAGAGAGACGCCTTCATACTGAGCACTAGAATCGAACACGACCCTGATTTGGTCAGGTTTGCGAGGGTGATACACACCAAATGATGGAAGGTACCAGCATTCTTATCCTTCCTTTAGTGGAGGTGCAGGTTCTGCATGATCTCTCTCAAAAACCTTCTGCATGAAACCTACAAAGTGTTTCTCCATCTCTGGTTTCCTCTTGAGGGTACGTTTTAAAGAGGAAAATCTAGAAACTGCTTGGTTCAGATTGTTTGGTAGTTTTGATCTCGGGGAGCGGAAAGGTAAGGGTGCTACCCAGCTGTTGGAGTCATCTTGAATGAATTCCTTGTCCATAAGTTTGAGAAATTCTTTATCAGCTATAGCCGGTGCCAGCTTGTTGTCATCACTTGTTGTATTGAACACTGTTAATCCAAGGGTGTCGTCCCCAGGCAGGAAAGTATTCACGTTGTCTCGGTGATTATGCAGCCACTTACTGTTGCTTATCTTCTCTTTCACTTGGTAGTGATGTGGACATGGCTGAAAACAAGTGCTGCGACCATTTGGTAACATATGCGTCTTAAATGAAGAAATATTGGTGGGCCTTTTCATCCTACCTATGCAGACGTTGCCAATGATTACCCATCCTAGATCGAGGCGCTGGGCAAATGGTGCATCATGTGGTCCATTAATTTGCTGGCGTATTTTGTGCAGTCTGAGAATGTCTCTACCTAGCAGAACTAGAATGTCTGCATTTTTGTCAAGGGATGGTATTTCACTGGCTATAGCCCTTAGATGAGGGTGCTGGAAAGCCGCCTCTGGTGTGGATATCTCTTCTCTGTTTGATGGTATCTGGTTGCACTCAACAAGTGTGGGCAAAGGTATCTCCAAATTGCCCTTGAGGGAAGCTATTACGAGACCGCTGGCCCTTCTTCCAGAAACCTCTGATATGCCACTACAAGTACCCAAGGTATATGGATAAGTATCACCCTTTAAGTTAAACAGATCAAAGAGTTCTGACCTTGCAAGTGAGTGGTTGCTCTGGTCGTCCAAAATGGCGTACACCCTCAGAGCCCTTTCTGGTTGGCCCTTGGGGTATATATTGACTAGGCATATCCTTGCACAGGACTTGTCACAAAGGTCTTCTCCGCAGACTTCTGTACATGAGGAAGATACTGTGGTAGTATTTGCTGCTTGATCTGTGTTCTCCCCACCATGCTTAGTTGGGGAAGGGGAACCTCTAGGTGGTGTGGCACTAGGCTGGGATGGATGAAGAGCTTGTACATGGTTCTCACTGCCACACTCTATACACTTAATAGCAATTTTACAGTCTCTAGCAACATGTTCAGTAGAGGCACAACATTTGAAACATATCCCTAGTTTCTTAAGAAGCTCTCTACGTTCCTGGATTGGTTTCCTCCTGAAGCCAATACACTTCTTGAGGGGATGAGGCTTCTTGTGAATAGGACACAGACGGTTAGGATTTTCTACCTTTTCATCTTGGTTGTTGCAACTGCTTTCTTCTGGTGCTGATGTAGGTATAGGAAGAATATCAGTCTTTTTCACCGAAACTGGGCCTCTGCGGTTTCTGTAGTTAGAATGTGAGCTGTCATACTTAATAGGAGGTGAACCAGGAACACTGGGATCCCCATAGGAAAAGCTTGGGTCATTCTTGGATTCTGCAATGTTCTTGATAAACTCACAGAAGTAGGAAAATGGAGGAAAGGAGACTCTATTCTCATTTTTGTATCTTGACCCAACTGTGGTCCACCTTTCTTGAATATTATATGGCAACTTGGTGACTATTGGGTTTACCCCACGAGCAGTGTCCAGGTAACTGAGGCCCGGTAGGAGAGTGTCCGCCTTAGCCAGTAGGCGCTCCATGAGTAGGTCACTAAGTTCTTGAAATTTCTGATGATCCTTACCAGATATCTTTGTAAACCCTTGCAACCGTTTGAACAGAGCATTCTCTATTGCTTCAGGACTGCCATAGGTTTTCTCCAGTCTTTCCCAAGCAGCGGTAAGGCCTGCTATGGGGTTGTAAATGTGGACGGATCTGAGTCTTTTAGCACGTTCTGTGGACTGTGGGCCAAGCCACCGGATAAGCAAATCTAATTCTTCAGCTGCAGTAATGCCAAGGTCACTAATTGCAGTTTTGAAGGCACATTTCCAGCCTCTGTAGTTCTCAGGTTGGTCATCAAACCTTGTGAGTCCAGTCTTAGTAAGCTCACGGCGAACCATGTACCTTGCAAACTCTGACATGTCTGTTCTCTCTGACTTTAAATATTGAGTTGCTGGCTGAGTAGCAGTGATTACGTTGTTAGTGGGGTTATGGTTAACAGAGGTAGGTAGTGTAGGGGCTGCGTAGGCATTCAGCCTAGGAGCTAGCTTAAAGTCCATAGGTTTAGCCACATATGGATGTGAGACTGGACGGTTGTTTGCAGTCTGGTGGTATGGTGTCACATTGGTGTTTACCTGAGTATCAGTATATTGCATTTGCTGAGGTGCAAGGCTTTGGGAATCCATGAAGGAAGAAGAAACTGGATGCTGGACAGGCAGGGCATTGTACTGACCTTGAATGCGGTGTGCTTCAGAAGATACTGTGCCCTGTTGCACTGGAGAAATGTCGTCCCTGACAGGAACATTTGTGGCAAATAGGGATTCACTGCTTTGGCTTAGTACATAGTCTCTTGTGCGCTTGAGGGGATCCTCTGCTTCCACATCACACAAACTGGTACTGTCACTTTCACTTCCACTGATGGCCTGTTCTAAAATGCTTAACCTTGCCATGGCTGCAGCGTGCTCATTCTGTTTCTCTAGAGCCTCTAGTTCTGCCCTTTTTTGAGCTGCATTAGCTTCCATTGCTGCTGCATTAGCTTCCATTTCTGCTTTCTGTTGAGCTGCCTTAGCTTCCATCGCTGCTTTCTGTTGAGCTACCTTAGCTTCCATCTCTGCTTTCTGTTGAGCTACCTTAGCTTCCATCTCTGCTTTCTGTTGTGCAAAGGCTGCCTCTATCTTAGTAGCTTCCGCCTCTGCACGTGCTTTTATAAGTTGCTCACTGAGTGTGGAAGATTTTGAGGAACGTGACTTAGATGTACGCTTTGAACGCTTGGTAGACTCAGAAACATGGGATGCCATTTCCTGCAGTTGCGCAATTCTTGCCTCTGTCCTTAACTTAGTTTCATGTACTAAGCTTTCTCGTTCTGAATTGAGATGCTGGAAGCTTTGCAATTCAGCTAAAGAATCGTCTGTATGAAGTTTCCTCAATATGCTTTCATACTCCTCAGCTTTCATTTTATAATGTCCATGCATAGCACAAAGCTGTCGCAGAGCTCCCTCTAGTGGTGATACATGGTATGCAGGCAAGCACATGGCAGATATCTTAGTCTGTATTTTCTGCCACCATTTTGAGAGTTCACAGGAAAGTTCATGCTTTAAACCTTCTAGATTGTCTCTAACCTGTTTAATTGAGCGTCTAGCCTTCTCACTGGGCTGCAGACTGAGGTCCATGCTACCTTGTGCTTCAGGGTGCCCTTCAGCCATGATGCAACTCAAACAGGATAAATATAACTTTGCTGGAGTAAGATGGCTGCTTGCTAGAATCTTCTTATGCTGAGGGAGTCTGAGCTGCAGATGCAACTTACACAATGCTGATTCCTTCTGGCTTCAGGTAACTTGCTGTGACTGACTGTATGTCAGAAGTTGGTGAACTGTCTTACAGCCGTATCTGGCAGTCTTTATGCATCATTTTTCACTGTTCTGACTCAATAGCTTGGCTGCAAATGTGAGGTTGTGAGAGTGTCCTGTAGTCTCTATGCTAACCACCAATTTACACCAAGATATCTATCAGATAGTGTTCAACTCAACTGAGGAGGCGTAGATAAGATTCCAGATGCTTTAATCCAGGTAAATCTTGTAAAACCTCATACAGCAGTAGATGAAAAATGATGAAATACCAGGAGCTGAGCAGACATGTTGCTTACAAAGAAGTGAAACTAAACTGAGGGGGAGAGAGGAGGAGCTACTGCATCACAGCTAAGGATACAGAGAGAGAAAAGGGACAAACTACAAAGACACAGTATCACAGATATATGTCAGTGAATTAAACCAAGTCCTGGGACATGACAAGCAGCTGCCACTTTATTCACTTCTACGGGATTGCTGAGGATAGTGTTGGACTGACCCACCATAGTACCAGGGGATCCTGCAGTGGGCCCAGGCTCTAACACAAATATGGTCAAGTAGAAGACACCCAAATTTGAAGGGTACTGCGGTCTATTTCTTAGGGGCTGTTGGAGGGCGGGCCCCCATTTTATCTGGTGGGTCCAAGGAACCTCAGTCTGACACTGGCTGAGTACAAAGCATGAGAATGAATGGAGTGGCAGTGGGCATGCTCAACCTGACACTTCTGCTTCAAGCTGCCTGTAGTGCACATGCTTGACCTGCCATCCTAGCAGCCAGATCCCACCAATCAGCAAGTTAGGATAGGGGGTAACTTGCTCTAACCAGAATTCCCCTTTAATCTGAGCACGTATTACATGGTCAGCTATTTATTTGCATGAACGCCATGTAATATTACATATCCCAGTGCCTGCCTGGTTTTGGTCTCTTCCAAAATCAGGTGTTTTCCAAGAGGCCAGGAGCCGAAGTGATCAGCTGATCATCCCAGGGACCTCATTCTTTAACAGAACAACCCCTTTAAATATGGTAACCATTGTTCTATTGTATCAATCACTATGACTGTTTCTACCTGATCCTTTAGTGTTATATTTTGCTCCGGGCCCCACATTTCTCTGCAGCAGGTTTTCCCTCCCGTCCTCTCAAGTTGTTTTTCTTTTCCAAAGTTTACATACTTACATGTACTTAATCTAAGTACAATGCGGTAGAGCAGGTTCCAGCTGAAATGTCACCTGCGAAGTGTCTCACACTAGAGTCAGGTGTTCCGGGACTGCTCATGCATGTAGATGTAAGTGCCAGCCTATCAACACGGGGCATGTATGCCATGACAACTCCTCTACCACCCTAGTGATAAACTTAGACTTGTCATTTTATAACAACTGGAGAGGTACAGGTTACAGACCAACAATATATACATTTATGGTATTGTGCAGTCAGCAACATTTTAGGATTTTTTGCAACATTAGCAAAACTGGCCAGAAAACTGACCTAGGTTACATAGGAAATCTACTGACTGGTGTAGACTTCCATTCTGGTGCACACGAGGGCAGGAGTCTCCTAACAATTCAGACATACCTCGCACCAGTCCGGGACTGGTGTAGTAAAGTCCACCGCTGGTGCGAGTCACACCTAAATTATTAAAATCCATGCCAGACAGGAATAGTTTTCTGGCATGAGTTATAATAAATTTGTAAGGCTGAGCTGGTTCACCTGTCAAACCAGAGAATGGAGAACTGTTGGCAGGAGACCAGTTTTGAGGATAAGTATATAAGGTAAGTTGGTCAAAAAGTACCAGAGAACCTCTTTAAGATCTGTCACATGCTTGGCTTTTCCTGCTGTTCTACATAAGGAAGTATAACTGTAAGTGTGATTATTGTAAAGATATGACTGAAATGTTCCCATTTTGGCATAGAAGATCTGACTTGGACCTCAGTCAAGTAATGAAACCTTAAAAGAACGCTCCATGCACAGCAGATAAACCATGTCATGTCTAGTGTAGGGCATGAGGAGGATCAAGTATAACACAGGGATTGAAAAAATCCCTGTTTTATGCTCCACTCCTCAGGTCCTGCATTAGGCATAACACAATGAATCCATGTTCCTTTAATGTTCTAGACTATGGACAACCATAGACTATATTATGGGGTAAAACCTGAAAAAGTTGCTCCGTTTTTCTCCTTTTTCTCCAGCTGGGATGAATCCTCATACATTGCAGGCCTCTCAGTCCCGTTCAGTGTAAAATTTGTCAGACAAACTTTCTGACGGCTCAGTCTGAAGCTTCTCTCTCTCTTTTCCTGAAATCTCATAAAACTAACATCCCTTTTGACTTAAGTTTGACTTGGTTGTAAAGATATCATAAGAGCAGAGAGATTAGCTGCAGACTGAAGCATCAGACAAGCTGTTTGATGGATTTTACACTGAATAGGACTGAGCAGCCTGCAATGTATGAGAACCTATGCAGGCTGCACAATACAAACAGCATTTTAATTAAAAAAAACTATTACAAATATGTTTTTTTTCATCAAAGAGAGCAGCAAATGCAATAAAAAATGTAGTTCATCCATCATCTTTAAGCCAATATCTAAGAATGTATTTCTGGATGGCGTGTTGCCAATATATGTGAAAGTTGATTTACATTGAGTTCTTGTCTCTTCAGGTGTGCTACTTCATGTGATGAGTGATGCCCTGGGGTCTGTGGTTGTTGTGGTGGCAGCTGTTATATTTTATGTACGGCCATTGTCAGCTAACGCGACCTGCAACTGGCAGTGTTATATTGATCCCAGCCTGACAGTCGTAATGGTGGCCATCATTTTATTTTCTGCCTTCCCCCTCATCAAAGAGACAGCCACCATCTTGCTTCAGATGGTTCCCAAAGACATCAAGGTTGGAGAAATTGGTAAGAATAATTTATTTCTTAGCTCCAGTAAAGCCCTTACTGCTGCATAATACGTATATTATAGACCACATAGGACCAACTTGTCAACCTAAATAAAACAACTATCAATGGGGTTATCAAAAAATGGCGACTTATCCTTAAGATGGGCTGTCAATTTTATTTTGGTGGGAGCCTGACTGTCAGGGCCCCCGCAGATCAACTGTTTCCGGGAATGTGCAGCAGTTTACATTTAGGGCACTGTCCTGCTCACTTGCTGACTTTTAGTAGCAGCTGTCATGGGTCCTACAATGGTGTCTCATAGACTTGAATGTTATAGACTATGGACAACCTTTGGGGCCTTTTTTTTTAACATAGTAAACAGTTATACTCGCCTTCCCGCACCTGTCCAGCAAATCCTCAGGTTTCATGCAATGGGTATGAGACCTTTAGGACGTTGCTTCTAATCAGATTTTCCATAGCATATGATGCATGCATACATAAAATGTATAGTGCCAAGTACAGAATACTCAGACAGACTTGTTTAAGAAGGGGGGAAGGGAAGTCATACACAAAATGACACCCAGAATCTATTATACAGTGATCAGAACAAATAACATTATATTTAACCCTATATCTTCAAACTGCCTTATCATCTTCTTATAGCTGCACATATATGTTTCTGATCATGTCTATAGTCTAATGGGCATGGGGACTTCCACTTGTCCTTTGAAATTTTCCTTGAAATTGCCCAAGCAGATTTTTTGAAAGATAAGAATTGTCCTCTTGTATTTTAGCATGCCTGATCCTTTGTTCTACAAATATTCGGTATATCACTCAACTAACTTAGCATCTGTTGTTTACATACAAGTAGTGTACAGTCATGTAAAAAACAAGTCAATACATGTAAAATGAGATTAAAATAGAAATCCCTGGAATCAGATCAAAAAATGCATGAGGTCAAACATTATTTCTACAAGGGCTAGGAGACTATTTCTGTGTAAGAACACAAAGGCTTATGTAGCGTTGCCAGCTGGGGGTAAACAAAAGCAAGCGCAGACAAGCGGAGAACCCTAAAATGGGTATCATTCCAGTAAATACAGATAATCTCCTGGTGAGCAGACCAAGAACACGTATCAGATAAGAAGACTGCTGCATGCATAAAGCCGGCCAAATACATGAGATGATTGTTGGCCGAACCCACTGATTGTGCGAGATCGTTGACTATTACTGAGTGAACCAATTTGGATCGAACCAGATTAGACCCAAGCCTGAAACCTTTGGAGTTTGTCACCTGTAAACTGGAAGTAAAATTATTATACACTAGGGTTTCTTCAGACCCCAAAGTATAATAGGTGAAGGCCCAGGGGAGGTGTAAAAAATAACAAATAGTTATACTCATCTTTCCTCACTTCTCCTGGACTTCCTTGCGGTGTCCGGCGCTTTCTCTGGGTCCTCTTCTAGTCTCCTGGGTGATGTTATGCTCCCCTAACACATGGCTTTATGACCTGCCCTGGGCCTCCACCTATTATACTCTGGGATCTCTTATTATTTATTATAATTTTATAATAATTTCATTTCCAGTTCTATCTGAACAAATTCAACCCAAAGTCAATTTTTGGGCTGAACCCGAAACGAAAGGCATCTTTAGAGGTTCGCCCACCTCTATTGCTGACTAACTAATATATATGGGGAACGCCCCAGGGCTGTGGAGATGGTAGGCCAAACTGTGGGCTCTATTTTTCCATAGCCCGACTCCTTCATAAAGGACCAGGACAATGTAAAGAAGAATACCCTCAAATCAGCAACTGGTCTCCTATTGCCTAGAAATAATTTTAATATTATTATTACAATTTTCTTTTAATTCAATTTTCCAGGTGATAACATTTCCATGATAGACGGGGTGAAAAGTGTCCATGAAATCCACATTTGGGAATTAGCTAGCGGGAAGAACATCGCAACCCTCCACGTGAAGTTTCACAAACTTGAAGACTACACCACGGCCAATCGTAGCATCCGTAAAATCTTCCACGCACAAGGCATCCATGCAGTCACGCTCCAGGCTGAGTTTCCAGATGCAAAGGACTTCTCCTTGGCATGCAATGCACCATGCATATCCAAACAGTGCAAAGAGAACCTCTGCTGCAGCCAAGATCTGGTACCATCTGCCGAGGTGAATGGCAAAGCCCTGAAGAAAGGCAAGTCCCCTCAAGTGTGGTACAGAAGTAATGATATAAATACCGATGTTGAGATTCCAATTGATCTTGAATATGCAGCAAATCCGGAGGTGAAGGTTATTGCCAATGGCCTACATTCAGAAAACGAGGCACTGAATGCCAAGTGTACCCGGTTTTAAGCTATTGGCATGGACTGGAGGGTGAATTGAACCCCATGAATTATATGAGGACCAAAGTGACTTAGAGATCCTGAGTGATGACTATGACATGGTGTGCGGTGTGTAGTTTTCTGTTGTAGCATTTTGTCTTCAGGGCCGACACCATGAATGTACAAAAACCCAAAAATATAAGTTGTCACAGTACTGTATCACTATGTCTCATTGAGTGAAACATGAAGGACAAGATGCACACTAGGCAAATAGTAGGAGCTAAGATGCCACCCAATCTAACTCCTAGACATTTAATAATAATTTTCTAGAAGACCATTTTAAATATACAGAATTGCTCCTTAAAGGGAGTGTGTCAGCAGAACCCAGCATGTCAACCCAGGCCCACAGATACATAGGTTACAGTGAATCAAGTGCTGTTTTCCCATTGTGAATAGCTGCCTTGGTTGCCGAAATATCAGTTTTTGGTGCAATGGCAACGCCCTCTTTGCTCTAAAGAGCTCATTTGTATATTCTCAAAAATGCAAATGAGGCTCTGATTCACAAGGCGAAAAGACTGTTTGATTCTGGTGACACTAACCTATCTATCTGCGGGGCTCTGGTGATATGATGGGTTCTGGCGACGCTAACCTATCTATCTGCAGGGCTGGGGTGATATCCTGGTTCTGGTGACACTAACCTATCTATCTGCAGGGCTGGGGTGATATGCTAGGTCTGGTGACACTAACCTATCTATCTGCAGGGCTGGGGTGATATGCTGGTTCTGGTGACACTAACCTATCTATCTGCAGGGCTGGGGTGATACGCTGCTTCTGGTGACACTAACCTATCTATCTGCAGGGCTGGGGTGATATGCTGGTTCTGGTGACACTAACCTATCTATCTGCAGGGCTGGGGTGATATGCTGGGTCTGGTGACACTAACCTATCTATCTGCAGGACTGGAGTGATATACTGGTTCTGGTGACACTAACCTATCTATCTGCAGGGCTGGGGTGATATGCTGGTTCTGGTGACACTGACCTATCTATCTGCAGGGCTGGGTTGATATGCTGGGTCTGGTGACACTAACCTATCTATTTGCAGGGCTCGGGTGATATGATGGGTTCTGGCAACACTAACCTATCTATCTGCAGGGCTGGGGTGATATGATGGGTTCTGGCGACACTAATCTATCTATCTGCAGGGCTCAGGTGATATGATGGGTTCTGGCGACACTCCCTTTAAATGGTTTTCAGGATTGTAATATTGATGACCTAGCCATCAGATAGGTGAAGTTCTGACACCTGGAATTATGAGAATATACCTTGTTACTTCTGTAATATATTGGTGTCTCTTGATCAGGACCCTCAGTTATCCTATGGAAACATTTTACTTGAATTTTTTTTGTCCTCTTTGTATTTTGTCAGAGCTGCTTCGAAGCACAATTTTTTGTCTTTCGCCAAAATCACTTCTCAGGTATAAAGGTCATAGCTGTGTATATTAGTGATTAATATTCCTTACCAACAGTTATGTATACTATATAATTCACTGTAATTGAGGTTATATTAATTTAATTCACTGTGGAAATTAATGGGTTGCCCAGTTTTCTTCAGAGATAGAGGGGGGTCCCTTGTAACCAGGCATTGGTTACAAAGAGCATCTCTTGCTCTGGAGGACCGTGAACAACCCTTGATTTGCCTGGACACTGTGTAATGCTTTATTTTCCCTGTGGAGGCACTGCAGATAAATTGAATACTTGTTGTCAGGTTATGTCCGATCACTGGTAGGACAACCTGTAACCTTATGGCAAAACAGATTGTCCAAAATGTTCAACCCATTTAATATCTCAGCCATGTACCCTGAAACATGTTGTATATATTTGTTCCACTATGATTAATGAAGGTCTAAAAGTTTTATATATTTCATGTATTTGTAAAAAGTTATATTTTTCCGTTGTAAATGTCGTCAGGTGGAAGACTGTTATTCTTATTTGTTCAATCTAATTTATGTAAAATGCGATGAGTTAACTTTTTGTCCTAGAAAAAAGTAAATAAATATAACGTAATTGTTTTGTCTAATTTATAACGTACAATTAACATAATATAACTGGGAAAAGATTCACTTTTCAATGGCATTGCCTCTTCCTCCTCAGGAGCAATAGCAGTGTCCTTGGAACTTTTGCATATTGCCAACAAAAATATATCAGAATTGGGGGCAGCGATTCACTGCATGATTCTGGTGACACTAACCTATCTATCTGCAGAGCTGGGGTGATATGCTGGGGTCTGGTGACACTAACCTATCTATCTGCAGGGCTGGGGTGATATGCTGGGTCTGGTGACACTAACCTATCTATCTGCAGGACTGGGGTGATATGCTGGTTCTGGTGACACTAACCTATCTATCTGCAGGACTGGGGTGATATGCTGGTTCTGGTGACACTAACCTATCTATCTGCAGGACTGGGGTGATATGCTGGTTCTGGTGACAGTAACCTATCTATCTGCAGGGCTGGGGTGATATGCTGGTTCAGGTGACACTAACCTATCTATCTGCAGGGCTGGGGTGATATGCTGGTTCTGGTGACACTAACCTATCTATCTGCAGAGCTGGGGTGATATGCTGGTTCTGGTGACTCTAACCTATCTATCTGCAGGACTGGGGTGATATGCTGGGGTCTGGTGACACTAACCTATCTATCTGCAGGGCTGGGGTGATATGCTGGGTCTGGTGACACTAACCTATCTATCTGCAGGACTGGGGTGATATGCTGGTTCTGGTGACACTAACCTATCTATCTGCAGGACTGGGGTGATATGCTGGGGTCTGGTGACACTAACCTATCTATCTGCAGGGCTGGGGTGATATGCTGGGGTCTGGTGACACTAACCTATCTATCTGCAGGGCTGGGGAGATATGCTGGTTCTGGTGACACTAACCTATCTATCTGCAGGGCTGGGGTGATATGCTGGGTCTGGTGACAGTAACCTATCTATCTGCAGGGCTGGGGTGATATGCTGGTTCTGGTGAGCCTAACCTATCTATCTGCAAGGCTGGAGTGATATGCTGGGTCTGGTGACACTAACCTATCTGCGGGGCTGGGGTGATATGCTGGTTCTGGTGACACTAACCTATCTATTTGCAGGGCTGGGGTGATATGCTGGTTCTGGTGACACTAACCTATCTATCTGCAGGACTGGGGTGATATGCTCGGTCTGGTGACACTAACCTATCTATCTGCAGGACTGGGGTGATATGCTGGTTCTGGTGACACTAACCTATATATCTGCAGGGCTGGGGTGATATGCTGGGGTCTGGTGACACTAACCTATCTATCTGCAGGGCTGGGGTGATATGCTAGTTCTGGTGACACTGACCTATCTATCTGCAGGGCTGGGGTGATATGCTGGTTCTGGTGACACTAACCTATCTAACTGCAGGGCTGGGGTGATATGCTGGGTCTGGTGACAGTAACCTATCTATCTGCAGGGCTGGGGTGATATGCTGGGTCTGGTGACACTAACCTATCTATCTGCAGGGCTGGGGTGATATGCTAGGTCTGGTGACACTAACCTATCTATCTGCAGGGCTGGGGTGATAAGCTGGGTTCTAGAGACACACTCCCTTTAAAAGGCCTCCATTTTCACCATACCCAGAAGACAAGCCACTAAGGTCCCATCCTGACTTAAATGGCATCTATATGCTGCTGGTTTTCCAAATAGAACATGAAATTGCTCATAATTTAAAACAGTTAAATTGGTTTCAAACTAGAGCGCCCCTTTAAATTCCCTCCTTCTAACAGGTGGATAGTCATCAAGGCCCCTGTTCACATTAGAGATTAGATGAACCAATGGCACTAGCCCTAACCTAATTGACTGTTTCCTACAACAATCATATTCCATAGAGTCTATAACATATATGTCGGTCTGCCGCCTTGGGAAAGATTTGGCTGCCACTACTGGTATGGGCACCAAGGTATAGATGATATCTTTTGGTGCCCTAATGTTAAAGGTGAAGCTTTAGAAGATAGTCTTCTTTTTGAATAGGCAGAACCCAAGAGTGGCACTGTTTTTGGACAAATACAATCTAGGTGACCTAGGGAAAACCAATAAACTGTGTTGACCTGAATAGGCGGAGCCTGACACCACTAAAGACCAAATCTCTGTGTTATGCTCCACCCCCTGAAGCCAACTGCCAATCAGATGTGAGTTGCCGATCCCTGGTTCAATTCACAGTGGGAATCTGATCGGTACCAAAAGTTGTAATAAACCCATTTTCCCAAAGATTGACCCTACCGATTGAGCAGTCCCATAGGGATCTGTCTCACTCCAGTTCTCTAGGGGGTTTACTGGATTTTTCATTCATTGAAAGGCAATGACTGAATACTAAAAATTCTTCAGATTTCTTTGGATGTGTAAAATTAGATTCGCTTAAGCCCCCTCATACAATACCAATGCCATACACAGCAAAAATAAAATAAAAAATAAAAATATGGCCATAAAATCAGTAAAAAGTCCTAAAAATATTTTACAGAGATACGAGATTTTTTTTTTTTTCTTTGGGAGGACCCATTGATTATGTTTGGCTCCATGGGAAACTTCCCTTTGGGAACAGCTACACACTCAGGACCTGATGTAGAATAAGGGTAAGTTCATAGGGCAGATTTTGCGGTGGGACCCCCTTTTCTGCCGATGTCAAAAATATTTCCTACTTCCATTCACTTTAATAGGATCTTCAGACAGAATTGGCCTGAAAATCAATCAGGGCACTCATTTTTTTCTGCTAATTTTTTTTTAAATTTCCCATGAAAATTAACGGGAAGTGTAATTTTTGTGGTGGATTTTGCCACGAAAATTCCTCCGTGTGAACCTAGCCAAAGAGGAAAAAAAATCCTTTAAATAACATTACGGGTGAAAAATAAATTTAGAAAGTAAAAATAAAAAGTAAAAATGCTGACTATGTTATAATGTTACGCTCTTTGTTATATGTGTGTATTCGGTGTGAGTATTCTCGGTTTTATTTGTAGTGTTTTTTATTAGATGACGACATTGGATGTCTTTTGGGCATTTATGGATGTGTAAAAATGATGAACAAATGGAATAAAGTGTTTATTTTTGTAATAATTTCTGAGAGTTTTTGTCTGTTTTTGTCTTTCCTGAATATATTCAGCAAGGGCTGAGATGGTGACGATATGGCTGCTCTGCTGTGGCCGACACACTATTCTCCTGTGCACCTCTATGTTCGGCCTATCTCCTCCTGAGTGGCCAACCCCTGCAAGTCACCCCAACTTGACCACCGGCGATGAAGGACATGGACACTTTATTCCTTACTGAAGTTCTCTTTACTGAGGCAGATGATAGGTTACATAATGTATGCACTTCAGCTTCAAGATGGTTGACTGGGCAGTTGTTAGGCCTAGTATGCAAGGTCACAGTCCATGGTGGTAAACATTACATTTCTGCTGTCGCGAGAGATACATGGTCCTCCAATGAAGAACCTGCCCCCTTACCCATAAGTGTCTTAGGCTGTCCGGTTCACAGAACCAGATGGTGTCTTTGTGGCCAGTTAGAGGCTTTTTGCTATAGCTGTCCAATGTACTCTCTCGCTAGTTAGGCTCTAAGCTATGGAGTGATATTCCAAGGTGGCCGACTCACCGAGAGCGTGGGAATGGGCCCTTAAATAGGGCAATGTCTGACAATGAACCATGGGGCAGCAACAAACTCCTTCTCCAGTGATATAACTCACTGGTACAACTACTTGTATGTCCCACCTCTAAGGAGTCACCGAGCAATACAGCTTTCCAAAAGTACTAGAACGCTGCAATGAGCTGTACCAGCTAAAGTGACACAACATGGTGCAAGAACAACACAAGATACCACGTTGTGCACCAACACTGTACTCTCACTACAGCCACAGGCGCAGTCGGGACAGGGTTTTAACCCTTCCCATACAACAAGGTGAACACCATGTTTAAGGTACATTCAGGGGCGCACCGCTAATGAGGCGAAGTGAGGCGGCCGCCTCGGGCGGCACTGTCCGGGGGGCGGCATTTTTACTATTTAATGTAAACCAGCCCAGGACAGGCCGCTTTAAAAAAAAAAAAAAAAAACAGAGCTGAGCGGGGCCTGTCCTGGGCTGGTTTACAAGACTTCGCATCTCAGCGCAGGCGGCGATACAATGACGTCATCACGCCGCCTACGCTGAGACACAGACGTCGCGGACAAGAAGAGGAGGCGGCGGTGGCTGCATCAAGGCATCGCAGGTGAGTATAGCTTTTTTTTTATATATATAAATAGGCCGTAACCTGTTGGAGCATCCCCGGCAGGTCAGGGCCTATTTATTTACCTACCCCGCGTCTGCTCGTGGCCGCCCTCGCTTCCCCTTCTGCTAAGGACCGCAGAAAGGGAAGTGGATGCTGCTGTGAGCGGCCGCGGGCATCGGTAAGTTAGGCCGCGGGCCGCAAATACTACTATTATTATACTCCGGGGTCTATTCAGACCCCGGAGTATAATAATTGGAGGCCTGGGGTTGGTGAGGGAACATAAAAACCAGTGTTACCTCCTGCGATCCGATGTAACTCCGAGCAGGCTTGGGGCCTCTGGTGACGTCATCAGGTCGCGTACAGGGTACACACGGACATTATTAATATAAAGATGCACTTGGGGGTATTATTCATTATGGGGGGTTATATCATATATTTTATAATTGGGGGTAGCAGCAGGATGGGGGCTTTGTGTAGGTGAGGACAATGTGGGTCAGTGCCTGGAAAAGTGAGGAGCCAAAGATGTCTGTGCTGCAACCTTTACAGAGACAAGTCACAGCTGGAAGAAGTGGTCATGGCGGTCCAGAGGGAAGAGAAGGGAAATGTGACCGATTAGTCAGAGACATCACCGGTAAGTCACAGAATGTTACTGCCCTGTATACACCTAAATGATAGAGTATAAATACCTGCGTGATGGGGGTCTGTCTGCTGAGACCCCCACTGAGCCTGAGAATTGGGTTTTTTCCCCCACTAGGTGGGAATCCAGCCTGGCTGCAGCCATATATATAGGTGTGTCACTTGGTGGATGGACGAACCCGCGGGGCTCTCATTCACTTCAATGGGAGTGCCAAATATACCCGAAGTCCAGTACTCAGCTATCTGCGGCCTCCTATTATAGAGAATGGGGGCCACGTGGGCTCGTCCATCCACCAAGCAGAAGATGTGAGAAGTTACTTTCATTGTTAATGCCGTGTTGTTGATCTGATACTGAAGTAATACAGGAAGAAGAATTCTTAAAAACTGTTTTATAACTTTGTGTATTGTGTATATTGTGCAACGATAACAGTGTGTTAAACTAGTAGCATGGAAACGCAGTTTTTTTTTTTTTTTTTTTTTTGGGGGGCGACTTTCTATAGTCCGCCTCAGGCAGCAAAGAGGCTAGGTTCACCACTGGGTACATCTGTACTTGGTCGCCCACCGATCAGAACTTGTGTTATGTTACCATGAAACCGCAGTTACTCTTATATAAGCTTCACCTGGAGAAGGCCAGGCGATAAACAAATCTCCGCTGTCTCTTGTACGTACAAAGTGCAGATAGAAGAAGCCGACAAGAAGCCATAAATAGCGGATAGGCTGCAGGACAGACCTGCTCACACTTGGTAAACACCTGCGTCGCAACGTGGACTTATCATGTGAAATTGATTTTCTGGACTAACCCCATTTTGACTTGCAAAGTAAAACTATAACCAGGTCATAAAGTCATTTACATGTGATATTGAGCATAGAGGATAATTAATAAATAATTGAAATATATGGAAAATGAATTAATCTGCCTGAAGGTGATAAATATGTATATATAGCTATATGGAGCAAGTCATAGGGGTGGCAATGGGAGAATGGAAAATTATAATCATCTAGAAGACCGGAAGTATATATGTGTCCAGATGCAGGCAGAAAAGAGGAGGCAGATGAGCGCTGGTCCAGAATAAATGTAGTCTTTAATCCAATTGAATAAAACACACGACGCATTTCGGGACAAGCCCTTTTTTAAATATATATGTGTATCGTTGTCCTGTACCCCAAGTGTCAGCGTGTCCTGATACTGTAGCCCAAGTGTCAGCCTGTCATTGTCCTGTACCCCAAGTGTCAGAATAGCATTATTCTGTACCCCAAGTGTCAGCCTGTCATTGTCCTGTACCCCAAGTGTCAGAATAGCATTATCCTGTACCCAAAGTATCAGCATGACATTATCCTGTACCCCAATGTCAGCGTGTTATTATCCTGTACCCCAAGAGTCAGTGTGTCCTGATACTGCACCCCAATGTCAGCGTGTTATTATCCTGTACCCCAAGTGTCAGTGTGTCATTGTCCTATACCCCTAAGTGTGTGTTATTGTCCAGTTACCACAACTTTCCTTGTATAATTTTGTGCTTTTTCTGTATGTCACCAGGATCATTACTGAAACTACACTACAGATATCTGCTGATGTCCAGGTCATGATACTGATGGCTCAGGATGTGCATGAGCAGCACATTGCACCTTATCTGCAGCCAGCAGCTCCTATCTCCCTAGTACAATTTGCCTCCTCCCATATTGGCCTCAGGGTATGGCACTGCTGTGTTTGTCTGACTCATACAAGTATATGTAGAATATTTGTATTTGTAAATTGTAATGATCATACCTGCCAAGGCCCCCCAACCTCCATGTTTGCCTGGGTGAGCTTGCATGTTACAAGCGAAATGAGCATGCTATACTATACAGTGGGGAAAAAAAAGTATTTAGTCAGCCACCAATTGTGCAAGTTCTCCCACTTATAAAGATGAGGCCGGCCTGTAATTGTCATCATAGGTAGACCTCAACTATGAGAGACAAAATGAGAAAACAAATCCAGAAAATCACATTGTCTGATTTTTTAAGAATTTATTTGCAAATTATGGTGGAAAATAAGTATTTGGTCAATAACAAAACTTCATCCCAATACTTTGTTCTATCTCCTTTGTTGGCAATGACAGAGGTCAAACGTTTCCTGTAAGTCTTCACAAGGTTGGCACACACTGTTGCTGGTATGTTGGCCCATTCCTCCCTGCAGATCTCCTCTAGAGCAGGGATGTTTTGGGGCTGTCGCTGGGCAACACGGACTTTCAACTCCCTCCAAAGGTTTTCTATGGGGTTGAGATCTGGAGACTGGCTAGGCCACTCCAGGACCTTGAAATGCTTCTTACGAAGCCGCTCCTTTGTTGCCCTGGCGGTGTGCTTGGGATCATTGTCATGCTGAAAGACCCAGCTATGTTTCATCTTCAATGCCCTTGCTGATGGAAGGAGGTTTGCACTCAAAATCTAGTTCTACTTTGGTTTCATCTGACCATATGACATTCTCCCAATACTCTTCTGGAACATCCAAATGCTCTCTAGCAAACTTCAGACGGTCCCGGATATGTACTGGCTTAAGTAGGGGGACACGTCTGGCACTGCAGGATCTGAGTCCCTGGCGGCGTAGTGTGATACTGACGGTAGCCTTTGTTACGTTAGTCCCAGCTTTCTGCAGGTCACTCACTAGGTCCCCCCGTGTGGTTCTGGGATTTTTGCTCACCGTTCTTGTGATCATTTTGACCCCACGGGGTGAGATCTTGCGTGGAGCCCCTGATGGAGGGAGATTATCAGTGGTCTTGTATGTCTTCCATTTTCTAATTATTGCTCCCACAGGTGATTTCTTCACACCAAGCTGCTTGCCTATTGCAGATTCAGTCTTCCCAGCCTGGTGCAGGGCTACAATTTTGTTTCTGGTCCTTCCACAGCTCTTTGGTCTTCACCATAGTGGAGTTTGGAGTGTGACTGTTTGAGGTTGTGGACAGGAGTCTTTTATACTGATAACAATGTCAAACAGGAGCCATTACTACAGGTAATGAGTGGAGGACAGAGGAGCCTCTTAAAGAAGAAGTTACAGGTCTGTGAGAGACAGAAATCTTGCTTGTTTGTAGGTGACCAAATACTTATTTTCCACCATAATTTGCAAATAAATTCTTTAAAAATCAGACAATGTGATTTTCTGGATTTGTTTTCTCATTTTGTCTCTCATAGTTGAGGTCTAACTATGATGACAATTACAGGCCGGCCTCATCTTTTTAAGTGGGAGAACTTGTACAATTGGTGGCTGACTAAATACTTTTTTTCCCCACTGTATAAGGGCTTTGATGGCTATCACTAGTATAGTTGTCATATACGAACCCAGGCATTGGAGCTCTAAAGAGCCTAGAAAGCAGAACACAAAATTTTGCCACAGCTCTGCAGCACCTGAAGGCTACTATTGGCTCTAATTCATCTTCCTGAGAGGAGAAATGTCACATACACATGTTTCTTCTGTATCACTCACCTTTACTTTCCAAGTAATTCTTTCTCCCATGAGATGCCTCGTATGCATTAATTGCTTTTCTTTATATATCCCCAGCGTGTTACTCAGAGCTTCTTATAGGATGCATTTGTTCCTATGGGTCCCTGTGAAACTCGGTCTCTCTCGGTCACTCATGTCTCTTGAGGTGGAAAATCATAGGCAACAGTTACCCGTCATCCACCATATCCATGGCACATATTGTGCAGGTATGGTATTACAAATCAAAATCTAATGTTTATCCAGCTGTGTCTATGACACGGGCACCTCTACCTAGGAGGTTTATCGTCTGACGTATACACCAGATGATAGCAGGGCTCATTGTATAGAAAACGTGGACATGGGCAACGTGTAAAGAAGGACCACCTTTCCTGAAAATCTCTGGTGACAGGGGAGCTGCATATAGAGCCATATTGGTGTGTATAGTTTATAGTGTGCTATCCTACTTTATCCAAGTCTCCAGCAGTACAATAGAGCTCTCTTTAACTCACCTTCCCAAATGATAATGAGATGTCTCTGCTCATCTGCCCTAGTATATACAGCAAAGCTCGCAAATGAGCTACAGAAATCAGGAAGTCTCCGTCTATTGTGGCAGTGTGAAAACTGCAACTATTTAAGATTAAAAAATCTGAACAGCACATATAAAAATAAGAAAAAAAGATACAATGAAAATCATATTCATATGTCCTATTCTGCTGATACAGGGGTGTTAAAGGGGTGTTCGGAGCTACTAAGATTGATGACGTATCCTGGAGCAACAATGGGGGAGGCCCCATGGGCCCCTCCTACAATCCAACCCTACTTGAATGTAAGGGTTATATAGGATGTACAGTGCTGGTCAAAAGTATTGGCACCCCTGCAATTCTGTCAGATAATACTTAATTTCTTCCAGAAAATGATTGCAATCACAAATGCTTTGGTAATAATATCTTCATTTATTTTGCTTGCAATGAAAAAACACAAAAGAGAATGAAAAAAAAGTCAAATCATTGATCATTTTACACAAAACTCCAAAAATGGGCCGGACAAAAGTATTGGCACCCTCAGCCTAATACTTGGTAGCACAACCTTTAGACAAAATAACTGCGAACAACCGCTTCCGGTAACCATCAATGAGTTTCTTACAATGCTCTGCTGGAATTTCTCCAGGTCCCTGAGATGTGAAGGGCGCCTTCTCCAAACTGCCATTGTGAGATCTCTCCACAGGTGTTCTATGGGATTCAGGTCTGGACTCATTGCTGGCCACTTTAGAAGTCTCCAGTGCTTTCTCTCACACCATTTTCTAGTGCTTTTTGAAGTGTGTTTTGGGTCATTGTCCTGCTGGAAGACCCATGACCTCTGAGGGAGACCCAGCTTTCTCACACTGGGCCCTACATTATGCTGCAGACTTCATAATGCCATGCACACGGTCAAGCAGTCCAGTGCCAGAGGCAGCAAAGCAACCCCAAAACATCAGGGAACCTCCGCCATGTTTGACTGTAGGGACCGTGTTCTTTTCTTTGAAGGCCTCTTTTTTTTTCCTGTAAACTCTATGTTGATGCCTTTTCCCAAAAAGCTCTACTTTTGTCTCATCTGACCAGAGAACATTCTTCCAAAAAGTTTTTGGCTTTCTCAGGTAAGTTTTGGCTTTTTTATGTCTCTGGGTCAGAAGTGGGGTCTTCCTGGGTATCCTACCATAGAGTCCCTTTTCATTCAGACGCCGACGGATAGTACGGGTTGACACTGTTGTACCCTCGGACTGCAGGGCAGCTAGAACTTGTTTGGATGTTAGTCGAGGTTCTTTAGCCACCATCCGCACAATCTTTCGTTGAAATCTCTCGTCAATTTTTCTTTTCCGTCCACATCTAGGGAGGTTAGCCACAGTGCCATGGGCTTTAAACTTCTTGATGACACTGCACACGGTAGACACAGGAACATTCAGGTCTTTGGAGATGGACTTGTAGCCTTGAGATTGCTCATGCTTCCTCACAATTTTGCTTCTCAAGTCCTCAGACAGTTCTTTGGTCTTCTTTCTTTTCTCCATGCTCAATGTGGTACACACAAGGACACAGGACAGAGGTTGAGTCAACTTTAATCCATTTCAACTGGCTGCAAGTGTGATTTAGTTATTGCCACCACCTGTTATGTGCCACAGGTAAGTAACAGGTGCTGTTAATTACACAAATTAGAGAAGCATCACATGACTTTTCAAAGGGTGCCAATACTTTTGTCCACCCCCTTTTTTATGTTTGGTGTGGAATTATATCCAATTTGGCTTTTTGACAATTCTTTTTGTGGTTTTCCATGGAAGAAAAAAAAAAAAAAAATTAAATTAAAAATAATTTAAATTTTAATTAAAAAATAAAATAAATTAAAATATTTAATATAAAAATAAAAAAAAAAGAGAGAAAATAAGCAAATAGTAAAAAATATATGTTTATATTATGTTTTTTCATTATTAAAACAACAAAACCCCAGGGGCCGGGGCGGTAATTTTAAAAAAAGGTAAAAAAGAAAAAAAAAGGTATATTAAATTTCTTTACATTTGTTTTTGGTTTTGGGCGTCCCTGGCCCGCCGGTCCTGCACCTTCCGCCCCCCCCAGCCCCCGGGGGGGGTTGGGCCAAGCAAATTCTAAAAATAAAAAAAAAAAAAAAAGAAAGGGGTTGGGAAAAAAGAAACAGCAGCAACAAAAACAAGAGGAGGGGGTAAATGGTACTTTTGATTTTGAAAAAAGCAAGGGGGGGGCAAAAAGGGAGGCGCCACACCCCTCCGCGGGTCTTTCTCACTCTCCGGCGCGGGCACTAGCCTACTTATAAACATCAGTATTGGAGGTGTTATTATGCAGGTGGGGTGGGGGGGGGGGAGGGGGGGGGACTGCATACAGAGCTTTTTTTTTTTGTCGGGGGGTCGCCATCTTTTTTTTTTTTATATAACTGTAATTTTATTGAAAAATTTTTCATTAACAAGGAATAAAGAAAAAACAAAAAAACAATAATAATCAAACAAACAGGAAGCATTGAGGTAAATAGAGGCTATCTGCCTCCTCCCCCTTAAGCAATATGCATTTAAATTAAGCAGTGAACAAGGGAGGGGGGAATGGAGGGGTTAAGAAGACAAGGGTAGGACCAAAGGGAAGGGGGGGGGAGGGAAGGAGAGGACTAGAGATCAGAGACCCTGTAATGTACAATACATGTCCCAGGGTGCCCAAATAGCCCCAAAGGCTTCCCGTGAATTATGTAGGCCAGCAGTCAGGTATTCAAGACTCCTCACATCCTTCATTCTAGCCACAAGCTCAAGACTAGATGGGGGACTCACCTTCTTCCAGTTTCTAGCTATGAGAGTTTTAGCTGCAGTACAAAGATGCAAGAAAAGCCTGGATGACTTATTGCTCAGGTGTCTGGGGGGAAGGTTCAGGAGATAAAGAAGAGGGTCAAAAGGAACCTCTTGCAAAAAGAGAGCAGTCGTCAGAGTCCTGACCTCCCTCCAAAAACCGAGGATGAGAGGGCACGTCCAAAAGATATGGTGCAGGGTACCCACCGCAGCTCCACAGCGCCAGCACCATGGGGGAACTAATGGGTTTAAAGTATGAAGGAGAGCCGGAGTATGATACCAATGCATCAACAGCTTATACTGCGTTTCCCTAAACGTAATGCACTGAGATGATTTCTGGGCCCGAGACCATACAATCCGCCACTGTTCCTGGGAGATGGGTTTACCCACCGCCTCCTCCCATTTAAGCATATAGCGATGATTAACAGGAGAGCCTGTAGTTTGTGAGTTAAGAAGTTGGTAAATAGAGGATATAAAGCCCCTAGTGGACGTGCCTGCACGGCAAATCTTTTCAAAAGCGGTGGGGAGTGACACCTTAAGAGACCCATGGAGGGAGCGGACAAAGTGAACCACCTGCAAGTAATGGAACCATTCAGTACTTGGCAGGTTTTGATTAGCTGTAAGATAAGCAAAGGACCTGAGTTCCAAGGTTCCAGGGTCAACCATATCAGCAATCCGGTAAAGGCCAGCTTCAGACCACACTTTAGTCATGGCAGAAGTCAGGCTCTCTGGGAGAAGGGGGTTGTATAGTATGGAGACCATAGATGAGCGCGGGGACATCAGGGAGAATCTAGCACAACAGGTAGACCAGATAGATCTAGTAAACCGAATGGGGCCCAACAGGTACGAGGCGGGGGGTGGGGGGGGGGAGCTGACCCACAGAAGCGCGTTAGGATGCATGGGTGCCAGCCATAGCTTCTCTACCTGCACCCATCTGGTGTATGCTGGCATAGCCGCCCAGAATGGGATATGGCGTAAGTGGGCCGCCCAGTAATAATGTAACAGATGTGGGACAGCCATACCCCCAGACCCCCTATCCGCCAGCATAACAGATCTAGGTATTCGGTGTCGTTTTGCTTTCCAGATAAACTGGAAGATAGCTTTCTGTAGGTTCCGTAATTCTCCCCGAGGTATCGCGACTGGGAGAGTCTCGAAAAAATACAGTAGCTTCGGGAGGAGAGTCATCTTGACCGCAGCAATTCTCCCCAAAAGGGAGATAGGCAAGGGTTGCCATTTGTCCAATAGGGCTCTTAGCTCACAAAACAACCGCGGGTAGTTTGCCGAGTAGAGGGTCGCATAGGAAGTGGATATATGGACTCCCAGGTAGCGGATAGAGGACTCCCGCCACTGGAAATCGTAATTACTGCGGAGGAGAAGGAGAAGGTCCCGTGGGATGTTAAGTGGGAGTGCCTCAGTCTTCGCGGGGTTCACCTTATACCCTGAGAGATCACCATAGGTCTCTAGCGAGCGCAGCAAGTTTGGAAGGGTAGTATGAGGGGAGGTGAGAGTGAGGAGTACATCGTCCGCAAAGAGAGATATCTTAAATTCCTTATCTTGGACCATGATGCCCTTGATATTAGGGTCTCGCCTAATCTTGGCCGCTAGCGGTTCAATGCAGAGGGCAAATATGATGGGTGACAGGGGGCAACCCTGCCTAGTGCCATTTCGAATAGGGAAGGAGGGCGAAGATGCATGGGGAAGCTTGATTGCTGCTGAGGGTAAGGAGTAAAGGGCCTGGATAGCTGTGAGAAAAGGTCCCGTAAGCCCGAACGCCTTAAGCGTAGTATGCATAAACGACCAATTTATGCGGTCAAAAGCCTTTTCAGCGTCCAGGCTCAAGAGAAGGGCCGGGGTAGAATAATGATTGGCCACCTCCACCAAATCCACAGTCCTCCTGGTGTTGTCACCACCCTGACGACAGGGGATGAATCCCACCTGGTCCTTATGGACAAGCAGAGGGAGCCAAGCATTCAGTCTATTGGCTAAGAGTTTGGTGAAAAGTTTCAGGTCCGTGTTCAGCAAAGCAATCGGTCGGTAGTTAGCACAATCCTGCAAGTCCTTACCCGGTTTAGGGACCAATGTGAGTAGTGAAGAGAGCATAGTCGGGGGTATAGGGGAACCTGAAAGGAAGGAATTGAAGAGGGACAATAGATGAGCAGAGAGTTCACCCTGGAAAACCTTATAATAATTGTAAGTGAACCCATCTGGGCCTGGGGCTTTCCCATTTGGGAGGTCCCTCAGGACCCCTTCTAGTTCCTCCCTGGTGATGGGGGTGTTCAGGGAGGTTAGGGCCTCAGGAGGAAGGCGTGGGAGACAACAATCCTTTAAATAGTCTTCCAGTAGTGTTGAGTCATCCCCAGGGAGTAGTGCTCGTGGGGGGGGTAAGTCATACAGCTTAGAGTAGTAAGAGTGGAACGCCAGCGCCACAGCATCAGGGTGATGTTGAAGAGTACCCGCGGGGTCACGGACAGAGTGTGGTGTGGAAGAGGCCCGATGATCCCTGAGGGTTCCTGCCAGGAGGGTATGAGATTTATTACCTCGTTCAAAAAACCGCTGACGGGTATAAAGGAGAAGTCGTTCCACATGGCGGGTCTCCAAATCACGGAGGTCCGCCCGGGCCAGGACCAAACGGCGAAGAACCCCCAGGGATGGATGCGCTGCCAAAGTCGTCGTAAGGGACCGAATACGGGCTTGGAGAAGCTGTTCCTGGGCCTGTCTGTCCCTTTTAAGCCTAGAAGCCAATGCGATACAGCATCCTCTCATGACCGCCTTATGGGCTTCCCAGAGAATGGCAAGAGAGTCTACCGAGCCTAAGTTGTCCCTAAAATAATCTATCAAGTGTGTGCGCAGGGTCTCGAGGGAGGTCGGCGAATTGAGCAGTGTTTCGTTAAGACGCCAATGACATTGGCGAGTAGGCACTGGAGTCGTAGATAAGGTAACCACGACTGGGGCATGATCAGACCAGGTGAGAGGGCCAATGTTCGTGTCCCTAAGCAAACGAAGAGCGGGAGCATTTCCAAAGAAGTAGTCAATGCGGGTGTGAGTGTTATGAGGGTGAGAAAAGAAGGTGTAGGAGCGCGCCGTAGGATTGTCCACTCGCCAAAGGTCATACAAAGAGTGGGCGCGGATCAGCCTGCGGAACTCCCTTGCAAGTTGGGCCAACCTATGGGGGGTTGGGCCCTGGGGTAACGCCAGACGATCCGCCCGTTCAGAGAAGACCATGTTAAAGTCTCCCCCCACCAGCCAAGCTGATGGTGGGAGAGCGCGCAGACGGGAGAATACCCGGCGCAAGAACGGGATCTGTGCTGAATTGGGGGCATAGACATTGCATAAAACAATCGGGGCACCATAAAGGAGCCCCTCCAAGATAACAAACCGGCCACCTGGGTCTATGTGGGAAGTCGTCACTGTAATTGGGCAGGATCGAGAAAGAAGGATAGCCACCCCAGCTCTGCGTCGATTGTGGAAGGCTGAAAAAGCTACGGGAAAATAATGCTTAGCGAAGGCAAAAGTACCAGCGCGGTCAAAATGAGTCTCCTGAAGAAACGCCACATCCGCTCGTAAGGAGCGGAGTTCTCTAAGGACATGGCGCCTTTTAATGTTGGAACCCAGGCCCTTGACATTAATTGTCACGCACCTAACCATTGGGACCCAGGATTGGAGGACAGTGGCGGATTGCAATAAGCTCACCCATCTCACATGACGCTGGCAAGTTTCCCTCGGAGAGGCAAAAGGGCAATCCACAAACAGGAACCCAAAGTCGAGGCAGGGTCTCTAGATCAGGGAGGGGGGGGGAAAGAGAGGGAGGGAGGGAGGCAAAAGACATCATAAATGACAAAGTAAAAATAAAAACAGTTAAACAATACTTTGTGGGCGAGGCTAAGTCACTCGCCTGGGGACCAATGAGGGCAGCCAGAGGTCCAATCAGGATCAATGGCCGCACAGTCCAAGTATCCCCTTAGGGGGGAGAGCGTGGACAGGAGGTCGGAGGGGAGGCGGTGGATCCCCAACCACCAGTAAAAAGAAGGAAGGAAGGGGAGTCACCGGAACCCCACCCCGCCCCACTCCGCTAAAACAATCCAATAATAAGCATAATAGATGAGACCCGTAGACCTAAAAAAGAAAAAAAAAGAAGCAAACATAACATTAAGGCATGCAGATTCCAAAGCACCACCGAGAAAAGGGAGAACGTCTCAAGGGGGGGCAGCCTCCTCAGGGATCAGTCTCCAGCCGGGGCCTCCGAGTGGTCACCACCGCGGAGGATGCATGACGTCGTCTGGGCTCCAATCGTTGCCAAACCGGTGGTGGGGGAGGGGGTGGAGAGAATAGCTCCCAGTCTGTTAAATCCGGCAGGGGAACATCCAATAGGTCACAGAAGAGAGGCAAATCCGCAAAGGAGCGAAGCGTAGCGGAGCGACCATCCCTACGAGCAATGAGAGCAAACGGAAATCCCCACCGGTAAGGAATTTGGTGCTCCTGAAGAATCTGGAGGAGGGGTCGGAGATGGCGGCGTTTCTGGAGGGTGATTAGCGACAGATCCTGATAGAATTGTAGTGGAGCTCCCTGAAACTCGAAGTCTTTGAGTTTGCGCACTTTGCTCATTATAGCCTCTTTAAGGGTGAAGTCGTGGAGGCAGCAGATGACATCACGGGGTGTGGCGGAAGATCCTCTGGGTCGAAGGGCTCGATGTGCCCTATCAAACTTAATTTTGTGGGACGGGGGCTCCTGCAGTATAGTGTTGAAGACAGCCTCCAGCAGAACAGGCAGATCCTCAGATTGGTCAGCCTCTGGGAGTCCCTTGATGCGTATATTGTTGCGCCGGCCCCTGTTGTCAAGATCCTCCAAGTGGCGTTGCATGTCCCGTATAGCTGAACCCTGTTCAGTGGTAGTATCATGCAGTGAGGCAACATAGTCTCTGGTAGTGTCATGGTCATTCTCCAGCGTGTCCATTCGGTTAGCAATGGAGTGTAAATCAGTGCGGAGGGTAGCAATTTCAGATCGGAAGGACGCTGTGATTTCCGCAACCATACTTTTAAGGTCTTGTTTAGTAGGAAGTTGAGGAAGAAGGTCCGCCATGGATGATGGTGCTGAAGATGGGCCTGGAATGCAGCTCTGGGGGTGCAGGACTGGAGGGGGGGAGGCATAATCCTTGGGAGTGTGGGGCGGAGGAGCCCCTACGCCAGCGCCTTCCACCGCGCCATCCCCCCCTGAGCTATGGAGGGGAGGGGCGATGGGGGAAGATAGTAGATGGGGGGCCACAGAGACCAGCTCTGTGGCCACAGGCTGCAACTCATCAGCGGTGTAGGAGGGAGCAGAGCCACCGACCTCAGAACTCCTTGAGAAGCTGGAGACATCCGGGGTCCTCTCATGCCGCTCTGCCAGGAGTGCTGGTGAAGCAGAATGTAGTTGCTGGGACATCCCAGGGTGAGGAGACTGTGGGAGCACTCGTGCTGGGGAAACTCTGGGTTGCCCAGGCGCCGACAGGGATCTCTGTTGAAGCGGCGCTCCGCTGGCTGACAGGGGGAGCGTGGGAGGAGAGAAGCTGCGCTGCGACCCCTGTGCCTGGAGAGCGGAGGAAATCCAAGATGGCCGCCCCGCAGCAGCCTGGCCCGGTAGAGAAGGCCGCTGGGCCAGAAAGGCGTCCAGGGTGGCCCCCCCAGACCTCTCCACGGGCGCTGGGGTGCCCGGGGCCACCTTCCTCGGTAAGCGCTTGCCCATACTGCGCCTGCTGAGGGGTCCACGGGTCTCAATAGCGAGCGGAGGAGCGGAGAAGGACCTGCGCGCGTGCTACTCCATGCGCGTCCAGGCCACGGGGGTTCCCCCCCCCCCCCCCCCCCCCCCCCCCCCCCCCCCCCCGGGGGGGGGGGGGGGGGCGGGGGGGCGGGCCCCCCCCCCGCCCGGGGGGGGGGGGGGGGGGGGGGGGACCCCCCCCCCCCCCCCCCCCCCCCCCCCCCCCCCCCCCCCCCCGCCCCCCCCCCCCCCCCCCCGGGCCCGCCCCTGGGGCGGGCCCCCCCCCCCCAGGGGGGGGGCGGGGGGGGGGGGGGGGGGGGCCCCGCCGGGGGGGGGGGATTTTTTTTTTTTTTCCCCCCCCCCCCCCCCCCCCCCCCCCCCGCGCTCGGAAGGAGTATATATTGTTCATGGGTGGCCCATGGCATAATACTGTGTGAAGGGTCCACTATGGGGCATAATAGTGTGTTCAGGGGCCATTATAGGGCATAATAGTGTGTGCTGGGGCCACTATGGGGCATAATACTGTGTGCAGGGGCCACTATGGGGCATAATACTGTGTGCAGGGGACACTATGGCGCATAATACTGTGTGCAGGGGCCACTATGGGGCATAATAGTGTGTACAGGGGCCACTATGGGGCATAATAGTGGGTGCAGGGGCCACTATAGGGCATAATACTGTGTGCAGGGGTCACTATGGGGCATAATACTGTGTGCAGGGGCCACTATGGGGCATAATAGTGTGTACAGGGGCCACTATGAGGCATGCAGTTTGTGCGAGGGAGGGGCCCTTGTCAAATGTTTGCCTTGGGACCCAGCCATTCCAAGTTACACCACTGGCTGGTGGTGACACTTTTTGACTTGAAACACCGTATGTGACCTTCAGGATGCTGGTTGGGGTTTCAATGTGTTACAATATGACAGTGCAAACCTGCAATGTGACGTTGCCGATATATATGAAGTGTGCCAACTGCAAATCACCCAACTAAAACACGTGCAGGTCAGATGTGGAAGTCTTTTCCTTTTGGATGACTCCCTTGTCATTCTACCCAGGGTCCCTTAGGTCTATTTAAACTGGTTTCCAGGATTTAGGGTAAACTCAAGTGGCTAGGGTGGGTATAAAACAAAAATAAAGCATATTCATCTATTTTTGGCCCTCTGTTTTCCAGTCCCTGTCCCTTCCCCCGTGTGCCAGAATGTGCTGCACCAGAAGCAGAGAGGCTTACATGGCCGCCAAGACCGATCAGGATTGCCTTGTTTCTTAGGGACGGCCATTCAGGTGGAAAGGCTGAGCTGTAGTTCCATACACAGTCACGTAGATACAGATGTCTACGTGTGGGTACTGATCAGCTGATCAATGTGGGATCTCACGATTATTGATCTGTCTATGTGTAACATTGGAAAACCCCAGCAAAAGACAGTGGTGGGCTGTTGTGTACTTGTGATCTAGGGTTAGGGCACATTTGATTTTTGCTATGGGGCCTCTTTCATGGTGCCCTCGGAACAAGACATTTATAGTATTGTACAACCAACAACTTAAAAACAAAAGCAACATTGTCCTTATGAGGTGGAGTAATGTTTTTATAGTACTTATCTCTGTATTGCATGTAAATTTCCATGATGATCAGGACAAAACTCCTCTTTATGTTGTATTCAGCTGGAATGAACTTCTTCATAGCATTAATAGATTCGCCGTGTAATGAGATGTAAGAATAAACATAATGGCCTGGAGGAGCTCCAGCAGAATGGGGGCACTGCTAGAGAAATACTAGCAATGACACCAACTAGACAACATGTCTCTTTAATAAGTACTTGAGCAATCTAACTTTCTACCGTGCACAGAACAAGTTGTACCGGTTTAGTAAAATTAAACTTTGTAATTCCAGTACTTAAAGCTTTGTGCCTTTTCGCACACAATTTGATTGTTTCAGTGTGTCCACAATAAAATTTAAACAACTTTGGAAATTGTCTTCATTAAAAATGTCCAATTGTTCTGTGTATAAGGCTCTTCTGCAGATTAATGCATCTCCATGGTTACAGAATACCAAACAAACCCTGTGTAGTCTGGGCCTACAATTATGTGTTACTGCACTTCATTTGAAGTATTATTTAAGGTAACGTATTAAAGGGGTTGTCCTGGAATTATAGGAAACTCAGGGCAGGCTGAGGTACAAGTTATATTCACCTATCAATGGCTCTCTATTGTACAGTCCTGGTCCCCAGGCTGGAAGTGGAGAGGTTCTCATGACTGATGAGTCCAATCAGTGACCTCAGAGGTTACTGGTGAGGGTCTGGTGACATCACTCAGATATGTCATCAGTTCCTTTTCAGCGATCACTGAGGCCACTGATTGGTTTCAGCCATCATGTAAGACTCTCCACTTCTGACCCGGTGAGTCCCAGTGCAGGAGGAAAAGGGGACCGGACTATATAACACAGCGCCAGATATAGATAAGTATGACTGAGTTTAATAGGACAACCCCTTTGTTACTTCTTTGTCTTACTAGAATATAAGCCTTACTAGGTGGTCCCCTAATACTCAGTGGGTCCTCGGGTCCTCCAGGTGGGACAATGCCTTTAGGTGCTATCCTCCTTTAGTATAGCATTATTCCAGACTGCATACCTAAGATGGCAGCTTTCAAAACTAAAAGGGGTTGTCCCATCAAAACAAATGGCAGTAAGTAAACTGAACATACATCAACTTTGTAAAGTACTGTCATTAAAAAAAAAAATTCCTCACCAAAATATGGCAATTTTTTGTTTGTAATAGCAACCCGGTATTAAAAATGTATAGGTCTGTGCACTTCATTGTGGTGAGGCTCTGTTATTCATGTATGTGCAGTAGAATACAGTACAGCTTCTGCTGGATCCTCAATGAAAAAGAGCCTAAAGGGGCACGTGCCTAAAATTAGGACAACACACAGAATCCTTGCCCTGAATGAAGCCATGCATAGCCTAGTCGATATGTCTTGTGCCCCATTGGCACATGCCCTTTCACCAGCCTTATGTATGACGCTTCCATATTGTAGCATTGCAGCAAATAAACTGCAGACTTTTAGTTACACAGTGTGATACATGTCAGGCAATCAGGATATATTACGGTACAGTAAGTGTTCTTTCTCCTCCTTTAGTTTGTAAAAAAAATTGGATGACATTCAAATAAAGCTGGTAAAGGCCAGTCTAAGAAAAAAATATTCTGCATTGGCTTGAACTTGCTGACATGAACCCATCTATCCCTAGAGATGGCAGTCTTATGACCTGAAATTATTACATTTGGTAAAGGATGCGGGCAAGAAAATTTCCCAAGAAGTGTGCTGTGAAGCTTAAAAGCCAGAAACCTGATATGTCTGTGGCCCAAAAGTTATACAATGAAAGATCTGAAAAAGATGGTCCCGAGAAATGCAAAGCTGCCAAAAAGAAGGAGGATGCCCAAAGGTGTCTGGCAAAACTTCAAGCAGAGTGGGAAGTAAAGGTATCCCTAGAAAGACAGGCTTCTATACCAAGTGGATGTTCTGCAGCACAGTGGAAGGTATTTACTAAAAAGTCACACCAGTTTTATGGCAAAAGTGGCACAGAAATATGCATGAAGAAATGTATCACTCTGTCCACTTTCCAAACTGCTCACCACTTTTGAGAAAAGTTGGCGGTGATTAAGATGAAAAAGGGCAGGGATGCCTCAACAGATTTACTGTAACTCAGGCCAGGCCAGGAGCCTGATATCTGTTCTAGTCCCTGATCAAAGTGGGCTTGTTCGTTGGGTAGCATCGGTGGATTGGAGGCCAGAGTGGGGTTGTTCATTGAGGAGCACCAGTGGACTTGAGGCCAGAGTGGGGTTGTTCATTGAGGAGCACCAGTGGACTTGAGGCCAGAGTGGGGTTGTTCATTGAGGAGCACCAGTGGACTTGAGGCCAGAGTGGGCCTGTACATCGGGGAAAAGAGGTGGACTGGAGGCCAGAGTGAGTTTGTTCATAGGGGAACATTGGTGGACTGGAGACTAGAGTGGGCTTGTTCATCGGGGAGCATCGGTGGACTTGAGGTCAAAGTGGGCTTTTTCATTGGTGAGCAGAGTTGGATTGGAGGCCAGAGTGGGTTTCTTCATAGGTGAACATCGATGAACTGGAGGCTAGAGTGGGTTTGTTCATCGGGGAGCTTGGGTAGACTGGAGGCTAGAGTGGGCTATTTCATTGGGGAGCATCGGTGAACTTGAAGCCAGAGTGGGCTTGTTCATCGAGGAGCATCAGTGGACTGTAAGCCAGAGTGGGTCTGTTCATAGGGTAATATTGGTGGACTGGAGACTAGAGTGGGGAGCATCAGTAGACTGGAGGCCAGAGTGGGTGTGATGAACCGACCCTCAGTTTTATATCTTTCTTGGAAGTCTGTTTTACTTGCTTATGTCAGTCCTTCCCCCACTTGTTGGAATGTGGTGCTTTAGTTGAGTTTACATTGCTGGACGATACGCTTCACTGGTTTTATGTGTGTTCATTGGAGATGGCTTGCTATAGCCAGGCACTTTTATTATCCCTGGCCAGATGTCGATGGGGGATAGCAAGCCAGTGACCTTAACTTCACCCATCTCTTCGAGGGTTCTGCAAAGGAGGGAGAAGGGGGGCTGCCTGGGTGGAAGGGGTGGGTGGGGCACTAGCCATATGCTGTGGGCAGACCTGGATTCTTGGGTCATTCAGCAAAGAGGCAGTAAGGTGCTCTGATCTGGGAGAAGATGAGAGAGCTTGCCCTACTGAGGAATGCATTGAGGGCCTAGCATTGAGGCCTGAAGCCTTTCACTTTGTTCTGGACAACATGTAGAAGAATTGTTTTATGCAACTTGCATAAGCTTGTGCCCTAGGCCCAAAACTCTGCTGTGGCCTAGAGAAACGGACTATGAGCCTATGCCGGTATTTTCTCTATCTTTTATTTCCATTTTTGTTTTGTGCCGTATCATTGCTCTTTTGCTTGTATGTTTATGCTTGATCATATTAATATTGTACATTTCTGTATATGCTATTAATTCATACCGACCCACTTGGGTTATTAAATACATATAATTTATACCGCTTGTTTCGTTCTATCCTATGACCCGGTCTACTCACGGTGTGTGAGTGGGAGGTTAAGAAAGAAGTTTGATCGCAGGCGTGCCAGGCGGCTGGGCGAGGCAATATTCTTCACAGTTGTGGCAGCGTTGTGGGATCTTAGGATAACAGTGTGTGGGTGTGGTATCACGCAGACACTGGGGATTGCAGCAATCCTATGGAACGGCTAATGAATCGACTGTCAATGTAATTGCCAATGCTTGTTGTGAAAGTGTACAGGGTAGCTCTTCTGAGTCACTGGAAGCGACTTCTACTATTTTGCCCAGTGCAGGCCGGGGGTAGCCAGGTGGGCGGAGACTGCCGGGATGGGGTCTCAGCACCGGCACCACAAGGGCCTGGGGT